>VZSF01007667.1:0-211556 GCA_013398295.1 Chionis minor | reverse complement strand
AGGACCTTGCACTTTTCCTTGTTTGAACTTCACCAGGATGAGTTTCATGACAACAAACTTCCTCTTCCCTATGAGGAAAAGCCAAGGAAAATAAAATAGCAGAGCCAGCCTGTGTCCTCTAGCTTCATAATGTGCATTTGCATGCACAACACTAGAAATATAGATGTTTATGGAGACTCTTTTGAAAATAGAGGCACAGAAAAAGGAATTAATCTGGGTGCTTGTCTCCTTTTAATGAGCCAAGACTCAAACTGGTGATGACGCTGATTTAATCATGAAGAAATAGTATGTCCTTATACAGTTGATAAAATAGATGGTAGACATGAAAAATGAAATATACGGTAACAACAACAGAAAAAAAAGCAGAATGTGAAGCCACAGAAATTCAAAAGAGGGAAAAAAACCACAAATATTTACCAGGGTAGGTCAAACATCAGAAGAAAGGAACAGGGGAAGTTAATCTCCCAGTTTTTAAATCCCAAAGTCTTTTGCAGGATGTCTTTGTAAAGGGCAGGCTTTAGCAAAGGCAAGGTTTTAGACTCATCATGGGTGATACTGAATGAAAGTTCAAGGCTTGTATCATTCAGGAAATCAGATTAGCTGAACCTGTCTGAGCTCAAAAGTATTTGAAACCTGTTCAGTTCATCTATCAGATGAACTGAAATAGGCAGGCTTCCCATAGAAGATCAATGATTTTTAAGGTAACAGGAAGATATATGGAAGTTCAATTAAATTTGCTTAGGAAAACATACATCTGACATTTCAGTGTGTATTTCACCAAATGTAACAAGATTGTTTCAGTGTAAGGCTTTCTATTATTATTTAATATCAGAGACGATATATAATCTCAGCTGGTATAACAGCACAGTCCCACTGAAATCAACAGAGCTATAGTGATTTATAGCAACCGAAGATCTCATCCTGTATTTTTACATTAATAAGCTTAGCAAAGCGATTTCTTCGCAAATAAGAAAGCTAATTGTCTGACCTTTCAGCCTCACCCCTTTTTATAGCTGTCTTGGGGATTTACGGAGAAGAGTTATGAGAAACAACCCATCTCGGGACAGGGTTAGCTGAACCTCTGCACCACTCAGGTTTCTCTGAGCACGACTTTGCTATCCAGTGGGGCATGATGCTGGAGCAGCTGAGGTACCCAAGTTACTGAAGCGGTTGTATTTCATATTATAACCATGAGACGGCTCCTGAGCTGAACTTCACCATCCAGCATGCAGGTGGGGTCTGGGAGTTCAGAGGGAACAATCTTTGGCCTTTCTTCTTGCAGCACAGAAACTAAAATCCTTAGACGGGGTCATCCTCTTCTGTTTAAATGCTTTTCACTTTGTGGCTGGACAGAATGGGTTTCAAGAAGCTGTGTTTCGTTCAGTTCAGAAACATCAGTTGGTAGGTTTGACTAAATTCTTCCATGAAACAAACCAATTCTATTTAGGACTTTGTAACATACATTAGAAAACACAGATTTTAAACCAATCATACATACCTTCTATATTCTACCTCTTCATCCATCTTGTTATTCACAGCTAATCTTATGTTTCACTACAAGTCAAATGAGATAAATTTTCCTCTTAAGTTACTGGGGCAGAACTAAATCAATCTGCATCCCCTTATCCAGCCTAGATCCTGCTGCGTCTCTTGGTCTTTCAGTCTTGTTTCCTTTTGTTCATGCTACCTTGAGCGCTCCCTATGAGAGTGGGCTGGAGCCATTAAGACTGTTATCTCTAGTATTGCCTCTTAATGACCCTTAAGTGTAAACTGTTAGGCACCAATTAGAAAGGCCTCCTCCCTCTTTCTCTAAGTGGGTAGGCTCTATTAACTTGACAAATCCTCAAGGTGAAATATCTATTGGGTACAGATTAAAGTTGTTTAGGAGTTTTTTCTTCCGAGAAGCAGCTGATTCAGCAAGACCAAAATGCTTATTAGGAATATATTGCTTTTGAAAAACACCCAGTGAAATTCAGCCAGAGCTTAATGAAAATGCTTGCTTTTCTGCTGATGCATTCAGTGGGGAGACCTGACTTACTTTACCATATGCAGGGATGCGGGAATCACACCACCAGTACTGCCAGAAAATCTCAGTGCTTTACTGACATGAAGCTGAGAAACTGGAATTTTTTAGACCACTTTTTTGAGTCTGGTCAAGGAGTGCTGAAGTGAGTATTTACAAACTCAGTGATATCAGACCCTTCTACATACCCTACTTGTATCCATCTATCTGTTGCTCAGTTATGTCCTAGGCTCTCAGATTCCCCTCTACGCTACACCGTACAGAAACTATGGAAATACCAGAACTCATGGATGACCTGAAGACCTGGATTGTCAGGTTCAACACTGTTTATTTTTAATAATTTATTTATTATTGTAAGTATTTTATTTAAACTGCATCGAAACAAATCTCGTTTTTTCTTTCACAATGAAGAGCTTCAGTCTCTCTCCTCTCCAAATGTCAGAATTTTCTGTGATCAGGAATTGTAGCATTTTACTTTATTTCTAATTTTACAGTGCTGATAGTAGGAGACTTGGAACTAGCCTCACTAATTATCAAAAGACACTCCTACCTTTATTATACATCTCAGACAAGAGCTTATGAAAAATAATTCTATAACAGTGTTGCAGAGTATTATCTGCTCTGTGCCCATGGCACAAGGGTAAAGGAAAATTTTATACTCATCATGAAAGTTGCATCAGTTTGCATCAAATATGGATCTTTTTATGCAAATAGGATTCCCCACTGCTTCTATTACAATTTGCTGCTAGAAACCAGTACCTGCAAATTCTCTTTCCTTCAATGTGTTGGGGATTTCATTTCTATTGATGACAAATGCTATTACACAGTAAGGGATTACAGGAATTGATTTAGAACAAAAAATATGAGAAGGATTATATATGCAAATGGAGTCAGGAAGGCCAAAAGAGTAGTTTAGAATGCAAGAAATGATGGAATAAAAAGCAGAAATAAGAGTGTGTGTACAATAAATAGATAACGCTTCTGATAGTGAGAATTTGACTGTATGACAGACATCATGCAAAAGTAAATATGCTCAGTGCTAGAATAATCTTTGGCAGAACTGGAATATTTTAGAATATTAGCATAGGAAGAATACCAGGGTTTTGACTATGTGACTTGTATGTGGCTTTTTGGGCCATACCTTTTGCTGACATAAAGGGCATAAGTTTATTTCAGTAGAGCTCAGTTTTATGCCAGGATATGAGTTATCCCCCTTCCTTATGGGGCAAATTGTTCAGATTCTCCACCCCTATAAAGCGAGAAAAAATAATTGGTGTCAGTTATGCTCTTTTACCAATACATATACTTTCTGATAGCTGCAGGGTAAGACTTGGGACATCTAATTTTGATCAGTTTAGACTTCTCTTTGCCACTGTTTTAAGCGCATATGTCCTGGAAATGATTCAAATTTAATGAGAAGGTGCATGATTGCTCCCATGTATCGATCTTATGGAACTACAAGAGCAGGAAAGCGTGTTAATTATCCAAGCATACAATCAGGTATCCAGAGAGAGAGAGAATAAATGCTTTCTTTCCTATGAGAAGGCTGTTGTGTAGGGAACCTCATTGTAAAATCTTTGCTATCCATGCAGCTTTGAAACTGAGCTGCAGGAATGATGAAGAAAGATGATGGAGGAATCTGCATCTACTATAAACTACGTGACCTTCCCAGGGCTGCTGCTAGAAACATATAAGGGACAGATATTTTTTACTTGTTAGAATGTCTCCCTCTAACCCTTTTTAGGTTTTAAACAAATAATTTTCCTAAAAACTATCGAAAGGAATGGGAAGGAAAGGGAGGGGAGGGGGGGGGAAGGCAAGGCAAGGCAGGGCAAAGCTAAGTTTCAAGAAAATAGAATCACAGAATCATAGAATGTTAGGGGTTGGAAGGGACCTCTGGAGATCATCTAGTCCAACCCCCCTGCCAGAGCAGGTTCTCCTACAGCAGGTTGCCCGGGATGGCGTCCAGGAGGGTTTTGAATGTCTCCAGTTGGAGACTCCACCACCTCTTTGGGCAGGCTGTTCCAGTGTTCGGCCACTCTCAAAAGAAAGAAGTTCCTCCTGATGTTCAGATGGAACTTCCTGTGTTCATGTTGGTGCCTGTTACCTCTTCTATCACTGCACACCACTGAAAAAAGACTGGTGCCCTTCTCCTAGCACCCTCCCTTTAAGTATTTACAAGCTTTGACGAGATTCCGCCCTCAGTCTTCTCTTCTCTAGACTAAAAAGACTCAATTCCCTCAGCCTTTCCTCATAGGAAAGATGTTCCAGTCTCCTAGTCATCTTCGTAGCCCTTTGCTGCACCCTCTCCAGCAGTTACCTGTCTTTCTTGAACTGGAGAGCCCAGAACTGCACACAGGACTCCAGGTGTGGCCTCACCAGGGCAGAGTAAAGAGGGAGGATGGCCTCCCTCAGCCTGCTTGCTACACTCTTCTTGATGCACTCTGGGATGCCACTGGCCTTCTTGGCCACAAGGGCACATTGGTGGCTCATGGTCATCCTGTTGTCCACCAGGACTCCCAGGTCCATCTCTGCAGAGCTGCTTTCCAGCAGGTCAGCCCCCACCCTGTACTGGTGCATGGGGTTATTCCTCCCCAGGCGCAGGAGCCTACACTGGCCTTTGCTGGATTTCAGAAGGTTTTCCCCTGTCCAACTCTCCAGACTGTCCAGGTCATGCTGAATGACAGCACAGCCTTCTGGTATGTCAGCCACCCCTCCCAGTTTTGTGTCATCAGCAAACTTGCTGATGGCACGCTCCATCTCTTCATCCAGGTCATTGATGAATACATTGAACAGGACTGGACCCAGCACTGACCCCTGAGGAATAGTTGCAGAAAGGGTATTTTTTTCTTCCTACAATTGAATTCATGATGAAAGTGCATCCTCCTGTCTAGTTGGAAGCTAAGTTTGTAAATTTTTCCTACAGATGCATGACCCCAACCTTTTTTTTTTTTTTCCTGATGTCCTCATTTTATCAGTATTACTGTAGAAAGAAAAATAAAAGGAGCAACACTTCACACTGAAGCATACAATAGTCACTGCTTAAGTCTAAAAACACAAAAAGGCAACATAAAAGCTCAGTGTCCTGGTTCCGGCAGGGACAGGGTTAATATCTGGCACAGCACAGGTATTCCACACCACGTGAGGCCATTCCCAGTATTTAGGGGGAGCTAGCCGGGGAGGGGAGTTCCCAGTTTGGGAGCAGGCGGGGACGGTCCGGCTCTGGTGGGTGCGCGTCGGTACGGTACCCCTATTTATACATTCCTCTGCCAGTACTATTGTTGTTTTGTCAATTTTTCTTTGTTGTTCTGTTAAATTGCTTTTTATCTCAACCCACGAGTTTTTGCCTTTTTATTCCAATTTTCCCTCGCTGCTGCGAGGTTTGGGTGAGCGGCCGCGTGGTTCTTTGTGCCGGCTGAGGCCAAACCACGACACTCAGAAAAAAGAAGGGGAAAAAAAAACCCCAAAACCAAAAAACCACAACCCCACCCAAACTAAAAAAAACCACAACAACAAACAAACATCCCCCCAACCAAGAAACAGTGATAAGAGCTATAGCCACTTTTTAAACATTCAATCGTGGGGACACTCACAACAGCATAGTCTAAACCACAGTGCACCAGTTTCTGTGTGAAAACACCTATGAGTAATTGCTAAAGTGCTTATACAGGCTAGTTCTGCATTAGAAATCCATGATGCAATTGGGAAAACAGAAGTTCTGCATGCAAAGGAGATTCATCCTTCCCACTGGAATCTTTTAGAGGATCTTTTAATATTTCATTTGTGGTTTTGCACTAGATGTGTACAGCTAATAAAATATATGTCAGAGAAACATTTCCTTCATTTTAAAAAAGAAGAAGAAAAAGAAGAAAAAAAAGACCTTTCTTGCTGTGCTAAAGCCAAAGCAGGAAGCAGAAAATGCAACTCAATAGTGTTTATTCTTTCGGTATGCTTATAAAGTTTTTCCTTCAGTACTCTAAATGCAAACAGGCTGGTTCTGAGTTTTATTCAACAGGGAGACTTCCATGGACTGCTACTGGATAGAAGTCTCATTTAAAGTGACCAACCAGTGTTCAGAGAAAGAAAATCAAGTCTTGATTTTCTACTGATCATATGCACACTAAGCATTTTAAATAAATAAATTGCTATAAATAATTAAATTGCTGAAAATATTACTATTTGCAAAGAATTTTTAGGTATTCAGTGATTATTAAAGGAGCTTCTGTTCCTCTGAACATTTGCAAGGTGAGAAGAAAACTTTTAAAAAAATATTATTGTCCTTCTTTCCCCCGAACTCAGTAGCATGTTTTCCTTTGGGAATGTGTTTTTCTGTCACTTCTACCTGCCTGTGTTACATATTCCATCAAAAGCGAGAGACGAGTTGTTCAGTTTTGCTGAGAAGAGTGGTCGTACATCTTCCTTACAGATGTACACGATTAGGTAATAAAAATCAATTCAAATGTTTCCAAAGTAATCAAATAGCCATTGGTTGAATTTTCACCTGACAGCAGAAAAGTATAATGTATGGCAGAGCATAACACAAAGTGCTGGGTTACAGTAGGAATACATGGGTGTTTTTCACTGAAACTAACTCCTTTTGGAGATTATTACCTTGTTTATTTACTAATGATCACGCCAGATACAAAGCTATGTCTGCTCAAAACAGGATTTGTGCAAGGAAAAAAGTGCTGTAAATTTTAGAAGGAAATTTTATATCTTTATATTTAGAAATCATTAAGCAAATGATTTGTCAAATTGCATGTAATAGATTTACTTTTATTGATGTTGATTTTTCACAATATTGGGAGAAAGTAGTAATAAAGATAAAATCTGTGAAAGATGCCAAATGGAGAACATTTATTTCTGTTTTTTCTAATTAAAAAGTCTTTGTAAGTAAACAGTCCTAAACTTTATCACCACCTCTTCTTAGTCAAGATGAATACACTTATAAGAACAGCCATAATAATCTTATTTAATACTCTCTCTGGGCCTGTTACATAAAACTTTAATGAATAATTTGTCAACAATAGACATAAATCTCGTTGCTGATACATATCTTAATCTTTTTCATAATTTGCAGGTCAAAGTCTATTGTGCTTAATGCCAAAAAAATGTATCTGAACAATATTAAAGATACCATATTCAGACAGGTTTATTGCACACAGACATCCATTCACACTGGATGTTTCTCATTATTAGCAAAGATATATATATTTGCAGTAGTAGATTCAAATTACACCTTTTCTTTCATTACCCAGCTGCATTATAAGATTTCCTGGGCTCCATTTAATTTATTGCAGCTTCTTGTTATGCAAAGAAAGCATCTACTTAGAAAAAAATCTACATATCAGATTGTATAGAGACTTCATACTGGGAGAGAGATTATTAAAATGTGATTTATGTTTCTGAATCTGAAGTAAATCACCTGATTGTGAAATAGTTTCTAAAAGAGGCTAATTTCTCTTGCTTGTTTTTAGCATATTGTAATTTAGATTAAAGTTAAGTTTTCCTGCATTTTGTGACTTTGCAGGGCCATTTCACAAGTTTCCTTTTAATCTCTGTGTTGTTGTAATAAACTTGTTTATTTCTTGTTCAATGTTCCTATTTATTTTTTTTTTGTCTTTCCTTTAAATAGACTGAAATTAATAGTGTCCCCTGCATTTTAGGTTACTTTACTGATGTTTTTGCACCAATTAATTTTTCTCAGAAAAGTTTTCAATTAAACCCCTGGTGATAGGAAGTGGAATTCTCCGACACTAATCTGGAAATTCCACCTCCCAATCACTGGGGGGTTAATTGAAGGCTTTTTTTGTGGAAAAAATTGATTGGTGTATAACCAATCAGCAAAATATTATGAGACTATAAGGAATACTGTTAACCTTGGACTATCTAAGGGGAAGAATATTGCCTTATTGGAACAAAAAAAAAAATCATAAGAAATGCATGAAATGGGTCAGCAGACTGAAGGAAGAATTCATTAGCAAGCTCCAAGACAAATTCTCATAGCCTTTTAACACAGCACCTTCCTGAAATGGCTCTCTAATTTCAGCAAGGCATGGTGTGTCCTGTGCTCCTGCAGGATGAGCTGTATGAAAAGGACAGCGCTTTCGTCCAGTCCTTGCGTAGTGTTAATTGGCAAATTGGCTTCTTTGCCTTTGATCTGTAGATCTATGGTAGTTAAAAGCAGTGAAGGTTCTGTTCCTAAAACAGCAGTTTTCACAGAATTAAAAAGTCCCCACTGCTAACCGTATTTGCCTCAGACTACAAGCAAGATGGACAATGTCACAGCTCCAAAGAAACTTTGATAGGTTTACCGGGCAGTATGCACAATACAGTAAAATCACAGGAACTGGGAAAGATGCAGATTTTGTATTGAACAAAAAAGGATCCTTCCAAACCCATGAGCTGGAGCCCCAGCATTGCTGAAATATACTCTATTAAATGTAAAATAACATTTATTCCTCAATCAATAGACTCCTTGTAAATCATATCCTGGTGTGAATGAATTTAATAAGATTACATTACATACTCTTGATATGCATCTGTCGTTCTTTGCAGATCTGCTACTTTAGTTTAATGCATTGATCAGCTAACGGACTATAGATTCAAAAAGAGGAAATAATTACCGAACTATAGTCCTCCATTGATCTTCTTGTAGTTTGATAGCTAACCAGAAGCAGGTTTGCTTATTCTGATCCACTAGCCACAGTTTCTAGTGTGTCTTTTATCTGTTTTTCAGCCGTCTCTGAAAAAACATTTGGCAGGAGTGAGGCATCCTATTTTTTGCGGGTTTTATGAGTGTTTTGCTGGTATTAAATGTATAAATAGTGTAGGACTCTTCGTCTTTGTCTCTATGAATTAAAAACAGATTGGAGATGTACTTCTTGCTGACTCTGTGACCCCATGTCATGTGATAGCATTCCTGTCTACACAGTGGGGGCAGCTAATGGGAGGAATGAAAATACGTTCTCCTATAATACCCCATAGCCAGGTGGCTAATGTGTTTATTCGCCATGTAGATTCAAAACCTTCCAGGATGATGTCCTGATCTAAGCTGCTGTTCAAAAGGAAAAAACCCTGCTACCACACCCTCCTTACAAGGAAGCTCCAACCAGCTGCACTTCCATTTTCCAGTGTTGTAGGAGCACCCAGCTCAGACTTCCCAATAGCAAGAGGCAGGGTTTCTGGTATCCTTTGATTTGTCCTTTACATTTCTTAATGCCATGCATTTCCTACTATTCAATGTGGTGGGTGTTGCTAATCGCAGTAGAGACACCAAATAACCCCCTGTCTATGTATAGAGACACCTTAAGGAACGTGCATCAGCTTGATGATTTCCCCTCCTGGAGCTGAGCACTTAAGGGTGGCAGTGCTGATTACCACTTCATACAGCAATTTTCTTATCAGTTGAATGTGCAAAATCAATATTTTTCATATAGTATTCCTGTTAACTCATATTGCCAAAATCTCTTTTGCTGTGGGGATTGCTTCATTACCAAATTGCTCTGAGAAGTACTTCCTACATACACTGTGCAATTCACGTTATGAGAATAACCAGCCTTGATGCTGAGACTGGGAGGTTTTGTAGAAGCCAAGCAGCTGCCAAAAGTGGATTTCAACAAAGATCTGGAAAGCTACCAATATACAACTAACTTTTTGTTGTGGCATGAAAACACTACTGAAGAATTTTTCTGCCTTACCCTGTAAACAGCTGCATGTGTCTTGACCCTTCTCTTGTACTTAGCAAAATCCTGGAAGATGACCACCTGATAATCTCACAGCCGTTCAATAAAACACTGGAATTCATATCACCTCAGAAGTCTAAGGAAATAATTGATGATTCACTAAATATATTTCAGTAACAGTAGTTAGAATACTCTTCTACAAAATATATGAGAAAATTATGATTTATTACTATCCAAAAATCAATAAAGTGATCATATTTCTTAAAATGCTTCAAAAGTTATCCAGGATATACAGTTCATTAAATGAGCTTCTCAACACAATCCCTGATATATATACACAACAATGTATAGTCAATAAATATTTAGCCATCCATCTCCCATTATCATTCAATGAGAACAGGACATCAAACTGTTTTTCCTCCTAAGAAATCCCAGAACCCAATACTTCAAAGAAGGAAGGAAATTATGTAAAGACATTTGTCAAAATGATCATTAGCTTGCATGATAAAAGAAATTCACATCATGTCTCTGAAGAGATGCATTGTAACATCTGAAATGTTGAATAAAATACACTGGCATTTCAGATGTATGCTGAAGTGAACGTAATAGATCTGATTCTTTCATTTACTTGGATTGCTTTGTCCACTCATGTTAAATTTATGATTCAAGCTAAAAGCATCGTAAATAAAGTTACTTCTAATCAATCAAGTTCAGTTATGATTTTTTCCCTTTGATATCCAGATATTTTTCTGATGGATTTCATAAAGATATCTGGAATCATTTTCTGTCATCAGCTTTTGAAAAAGAAAAATACACTTATCACTGAGCAGTGGATTTACTCAACTTATACTCACCATGAACAAATTAATTCCAGGTTTATTAGACAAATATAAGGAGTATGACTCAAATTTATCAAAATATTTGCATATATGTTTAATCTAAAATACATGACCTGATTCAGGCAATGTTGCTTGTTCCCAACCCCATTTTCTACACTCTCAATATACCTACTCACAACCCTGATAAATACACATACAGATCTTGTGTTACACTTGAAAACTCTTCTCTGTAGAAGTGTTTTAAATCTGGACCCTTTGTTCATAAAACTTAGAAAGTTATCTCGGTGGTCTAGAGATAAAAGCTTGAGAGATCATGGGTTTTAGCACTGCAGAGGGAGAGGGGAGTTCCAAAGTAAATTTATCCCTATCTTATTATCAAACATAGATGGTTTGCACTGCTAAAGTTCAGGAATTTTCCCAGATAACTGCAAGCTGTATACTTGAAAACACAATGCTGCAACAAATCAAGCATGAGGTTAAGTCTGAACAGAACATTGCCCCTTTTTATGTGGTGTTAATTTAAATTGCACATCCCATACCACTTATTTGAACTCAAATTAATATTTAGTTCTCTTCCAATTTGTTATTTTGATTTTCAGGCTACATTTATTTGAAATCATAAACTCAGAATAATTTAGATGGGAGGGGATGTGAGGGGTCATGTGATCCAACTTCCCGCTCAAAGCAGGGCCAACTTCAAAGTTAGATCTAAATTCAAAGTCAAATCAGGTCCCTCTGACCTTTGCTTAGCCATGGATGGATATTCCACAACCTCCTTCACAATCTTTTCTTATTTTGACCCCCCCCTTCAGTGCAGGAAAAAACAAAAGGTGGGGGAGATATCCCTTCTTAATACCTAAGGAAAATTTTCCTTGCAAAAAATTTTGTCTGTTGCTTTGCATCCTACCACAATGCACTGCTTAAAAAACTCTGCCTTCTTCTGTCTTCTCTGCAATTTCCCACCATGTATTTAAGAAAGAAATATGATCTTCTTTATATGGTAATATAATAGTCTGTATTTCTCATTCTTCCTCCACCTCCTCTTCCACCACCAAAATGTTATTTAATTGAGTGATTTTAAAAGAGCCTTTTTAATATGTTTTTGCAATAAAGCTTCCAGATGTATGAAACCATGATGTATTGCTTGAATTAGGTATAATTTAAAAGTTAGCTATAATTGCTCAAATTCAAGTGCCTGAAGGATCTATGATCAAGAAGCTGCTACTTCTCCGAACAATGAAAATTATTTCTAAAATAAAGATACTGTTTTGCTTTGTTTTGTTTTGCTTTCAAATACCTCTATGCATTTATTCTTTCATATGCAAAAATGACATATGCTGAAATACACCTGAAAGTGTCAGCTTATTGTGATTTTAATTCTAATAAAAATTGTAATTTCCAAAAAGCAAACAGCAAGTGACTGTTAATGTGAGAGCAGTGACTACACTTAGATAGTCTCAAATGTAAATTTCTTATCAATATTTTAGATTAATATCTCTAGTTATGTTTTTTAAAAAGGTTGTATTTGAAATTCAAATCAAAGATAAGTTAGCTGACTTCTCTGAAAATGTCTAATAATAGAAAATTTATTTTGTTATTGTCAAACAGAATTAAGCAGAGACAATATTGCTATTTTTCATTTTCAGAAGTAAATGCAAAGTAACATATAGTGATAGGCTTATTATTTCCTGGGAAATCAAAATTGTTCCTCTAAATAAAAACATTTTGATTTCACCTTATTTTTCAGGTTGTCGTTTTCCATTACTAATGTTGTAACAGAGATATAATCTAACACCATTGACTATTTTGCAGAAAGCCTTTATTAAATGTTACTGCAAAATAACAGCAATTTTCTTTGACTGAAAATTGAACAAATCATGCTTAATCCAAGCAATCTTTCAGCAAATCCATTTAAACAAATATCTACCATCACTGAGCCACTCCTACTGAAGCCATCCACAGGAACATGTTTTTTGTTGTTTGGGAAAAAAAACCTCAAACCACCTTGTGAAACTTGGCACTGTTAACAGTCATCAGCCATTTTATCTCTCATTTTGCGAGACAAAACTAAAATGTACAAAGCTGAGGTTACAGTTCTCACCTATCTTAACTATTCCTCCTGGAATCTCTGCTAAGGCACACGGAAAATAAGGAGGTGATTGGAGACAGCCAACATGGCTTCACCAAGGGCAAATCCTGCCTGACAAACCTGATGGCCTTCTACGATACTGCCACAAACTTGGTGGACAAAGGCAGAGCAACGGACGTCATCTACCTGGACTTAAGCAAAGCATTTGACACTGTCCCGCATGACATCCTGGTCTCCAGATTGGAGAGTCACGGGTTCGATGAATGGACCACTCGGTGGATAAGGAACTGGCTGGATGGCCGCACTCAAAGTGTTTTGGTAATGGGTCAATGTCCATGTGGCGGCCAGTGACGAGTGGTGTCCCACAAGGGTCAGTACTGGGACCAGTGCTATTTAACATCTTTGTTGGAGACATGGACAGTGGGATCGAGTGCACCCTCAGCAAGTTTGCCGATGACACCAAGCTCGGTGGCGCGGTTGACACACTGGAGGGAAGGGATGCCATCCAGAGGGACCTGGACAGGCTTGAGAGGTGGGCTAATGCAAATGGCATGAAGTTCAACCAAGCCAAGTGCAGAGTCCTACACCTGGGACGTGGCAATCCCAGGCATAAATACAGGCTGGGCAGAGAATGGCTGGAGAGCAGCCCTGAGGAGAAGGACTTGGGAGTGCTCATGGATGAGAAGCTCAACATGAGCCGGCAGTGCGCGCTGGCAGCCCAGAAAGCCAACCGTATCCTGGGTTGCATCAAAAGAAGCGTGGCCAGCAGGGCACGGGAGGTGATTCTCCCCCTCTACTCTGCGCTTGTGAGACCCCACCTGGAGTACTGTGTCCAGCTCTGGAGTCCTCAACATAGAAAGGACATCGAACTGTTGGAACAGGTCCAGCGAAGGGCCACTAAGATGATTAGAGGGATGGAGCACCTCTCCTATGAGGACAGGCTGAGAGAGCTGGGGCTGTTCAGCCTGGAGAAGAGAAGGCTCCGGGGACACCTGATAGCAGCCTTTCAGTATCTGAAGGGAGCCTACAGGAGAGCTGGAAAGGGACTCTTTGTCAGGAAGTCTAGTGATAGGACAAGGGGTAATGGTTTTAAATTGGAAGAGGGGAGATTTAGATTAGATATTAGGAAGAAGTTCTTTACTGTGAGGGTGGTGAGGCACTGGAGCAGGTTACCCAGGGAAGTTGTGGATGCCCCATCCCTGGAAGTGTTTAAGGCCAGGCTGGATGGGGCTTTGAGCAACCTGCTGTAGTCAGAGGTGTCCCTGCCCATGGCAGGGGGGTTGGAACTTGATGATCTTTAAGGTCCCTTCCAACTCTAACCATTCTATGATTCTATGATTCTATGTGTTGTGAGACCCAGCATTAATGAAGAACAAGCAGTTCACCAGCCAATGTCTTTGTAGATATCTAATAATCATAATTCTTTGATAGCAAAATAAGTCAAGATCAATCCAATCAAATGATATTACCATATGTATTGGTACGTATTTATTTATAAATTAAGATTATGAGACTGCAATTGTAAAACTAAATGTGAATAAGTAGCTAAACATTAAAAAGGTAAACTGAAAGGCTTATAACAATATCAAGTCTATCTGTGTAACAAACTACAAACAAATCATTTGGTAACTAAAAGCAACAGAACAATAAAGACAACTTGCATAAATTATTAATCTCAGCTACAGAATTTTATCACAGGAAATGAAATAAAGCTTTGGAGAAAGTTGATTATTTCACCATTTTGGTACTGGAAATAAATAATTTTTCTATTCTCTGAACAACAATATAAGAAAAAAATAATTGGTCACAACATTTCCAGCTTACATTTCAGTTCTGACAGAATGTACCACCAAACCCATCTCTAGCTCACCCTTCCGAGATTCTACAGAACAGATGTTAGTGGAGCAGACTGGTAGATGGCAGGCTGACAGCTTGTGATAGCAAGTCACAACTGATGACTTCAGGTTTCTTTGGAGTCTAAGCATAGAGGTCATGTTAATGTGTATGGCCTCGATCCACAAAGATATTTACTTGTCTAATCCCTATTTGAATTTTTACTTTGCTGTTTAAATCCATGTGTAGTTAAGGACCCAAGTGTGAGCTTCTGTGGCTCCCTGGAAGCTCTCAGGTGGAGCAGCTGAGCTGGTCTAGCAGCTCCCAGCACAGAAAGATCATCTCTCACCTCTTCCTTCATGGTCTCTAGACACTGTGTGACCTGTTACTGAATTGACTCAGCTCATTAAGCCCATAGAAAAATATGAACTATTTTCCTCTGGGTTTTTTGTTGTTTGTTTGGTTGGTTTTTTTTTCTTTCTGTGTTTTTTTTTTTGTTGTTGTTTTTTGGGGTTTTTTTTGTTGCTTTGGGGTTAGTGTGCTCTTTTGCTATTTCTCTTACCAAACCACAGCCCTTAAAGAATTAATTTAAGGGTCTTTCTTTTGTGGTTGTTCAAACTGGGAAAGCTTTCTTTCTGGCATCCTTTCCTTGTGTACTTGAAAACTGCTCAAACACATAGATATGCATAAAGTTACACTTTTGCATTCTCTAATTAAGGAATAAAAGTGGAGTATGTGTCTCAGATCACAAAAAAAAAAGCAAAAAACAAGACTGTAAAAGGGAAATGAGACACTTATGATGACAGGGGGTGCACAAATATTTTTCTCTCAAAGTCTTTTTTACCAGAATTTCAAAGATGGAGATGCTGTTGTGCTGTCTTCCTCATTTCACTCTTTCCAGGTGAAGAATGGTCAGGAACTTACCGATACTGTGATCAGTCTTCTACCATATCATTCTTCCACCATGTTGCTTGTTGATGCTAGGACTAAGGGTGTCCTGTCCCTAACCTTTACTTAGCTGTTTTTCAGTCTTTACTTTTACTTCAGTTGTCATACAAAGTTGGGATTAAATTTACGGTGGGAGTATGTTACTTCTCTTCCCAGAATTGAAGGCAGAGCACCTCTAAGACACCTTGGCTCCAGGAACAGTCATGCCTAAGTGAGCAATTGAGGAAAGTACTCACTTTACATTTACCACAAGGAATGCACACATGTATATGTAAAATATAAATTGAGAAATACAGAATAGGGAAAGATGTCACAATTGGACAAGGTAAAAACCTCTATGATGACTTTTGTGAAGTTAGGAATCAATTTGTCTTATGATCTGCATGCAGTCAGTGGAGATAGGTTCCTACAGATCCAGAGTTTCTTAGGCAAAATGACTCTCTGGAAGTATCCAAGCCCCTGCATCGAATTTTGAGAATTCAACCACTCATCAGAAGCATTAACTTGACTAAAAGTAGATGTTTATATTATAAAACTTTATACATGAGACAGTTGTCAAAATTAGTATCATAGCGAACAGAGGAAAAGTGGAGCTTCCAAGGTATGTTTCATCTCTTCTTAATACGGACATCCACTGTAGGTCAGATATATTACCCCTCAAAGTATGTTTTTCCCTACAAAACAGAGTCTGAGATGATGAACTCAGATACTGATGGTAGGCAGCATGAATCCTGCCCTCCACAGTAAACAAAACAATCTAGTATTGGGATATTTGGGTATTGAATGAGTTCATATAGCTCTGCTTAAAAAACAGTGACTGTATACAAAGTGTATATTCCCATCTGCACAATTTCCCATTTTTCTATATACTACCCTGTAATTACACTGTAGAAAAAAAGGCAATGCTGGGGATAGAGATTTTATTTCCATAATATTTATTACCATGGGATATCACTGAGGCCAAGAACTCAGCAGGATCAAAAGGGGGGGAAAAAAAACCAAAACAGGATAAGCAGCTATATGGATAACAAGAACATCCGCAATTATATTAGATTAAACAAAAATTCATAAGGGATATAAACCTTCATGCTTCAGAGCATAAGCTAATCACTGACTGATGGGAATTAAGAAACTTCTGTTATGGAGAGGTTAATCCCTAATTGCTCACTACAGCATTTCTTGCAACATCATCTGAAGCAAATAGCGCTGGCACTGGATACTAGACAAAACAGACAATTAGTCTGATGTTATATTGTAGTGTCTATCTTGCTGTCTCGCAACTGTAATGTACAAAATGCAAATCCATGTTTAGCCTGGTTTCCTAAAGAAATGAAGCTTACACGACCACACTATCTGCTGTCTGTTATATGTGCCTAATAACTCTTGAATGCATTAGCCATTTTCAACATTTGTCATAGGAGCTGAGCCCTGGAGGATAATAAAATTCCTACACCTTCAGCAAAATCAGAAGCTTGGCAAAGGACAAAGGCCCAAATTAGTGTCCCGCTGCTGGGACATCTTCGGAAAGAGCTCAGCATTGATTTGGTCAGTTTACCTGTTGTTAGCCACCCATCCCATGACTCCTGTCTTGCTGGCTGGCCCATACACCACCCAGAAGCAGCTTGTTAATGCTGCCTTTTCCACTGCCAGAAGTTACAGGAAACAGGAGCACTAAGACAGTGCGGCTGGAAGAGGTGGAGGTTAAAGGTTAAAAGACCCAAGGCTGATGAAGTTGGGCCTTTTTAACCTGGAGAAGAGAAGACTTGGGGGGGATCTCATAAATTCTTACAAATACTTAAAGTGAAGGGGCCAGGAGGAGGGGGCTAGTCTTTTTTCAGTGGTGTCCAGTGATAGAGGAAGAGGTAACAGGTACAAACTTGAATGTAGGAAGTTCCATCTGAACACGAGGAGAAACTTCTTGACTTTGAGGGTGGCAGAGCATTGGAACAGGCTGCCCAGAGAGGTGGTGGAGTATCCGACTCTGGAGACATTCCAAACCCGCCTGGACAACCTGCTGGACACCTGGGCAACCGGCTGAAGGTGGACCTGCTCTGGCAGGGGGAATGGACCAGATAATCTCCAGAGGTCCCTTCCAGCCCATAACATTCTGTGGTTCTGTGATTCTGTGAAAGGTGCAGATGCAGGCTGAAGGAACATCTGAAGGGGATAATGGGCACATGGGCAATAAGATCAAGGTAGTAGAACTCTGTAGTGAACAGATGAATGGATATAGGGAAGCAATGCCCAGAAGACCCGAGTTTAATTTTTTTTGTTGTTGTTCATAGAACCGCTTGTTTTGCTTGAATCACAAAGGTGACATAGGGCTGTTCTGAATGAGTCAATACACCTGCAGCATTCTCAGTATCTTCTCCCCGACTTTACTCCTTTTCTTTCTGCATCAAAAAAGGAGACCCATAGTGACTCTGTTACTTTTACACATCAACAAATATTCTGTCCTGCTTTTTTCCTTTCCACAAAAGATATATGTCATGGATCCACCTTCAATTTCTGCTCAGCATACCACAGACAAAAGGTTAATACACGAGAGCTGCTTTGTTTTGCTTCATTCTCAAAAACTGTACAATTAAACATGGTCATATTGCTGTAGTCAGAAAGGAAGACAGGAAAAACAGTAGTAGTATGACCTCATTTAAAATAGCTTGAGGGCTCTTCTAACTTATAGCATTTTTATGAGACCATTGAAAGACTCTGTTTCTGCTCTGTTATTCATCCTGTGTATGTCCATCCCACAGGGTTGACAAGGCATTTGTGGGAATCAGCTGTGATGACTTTATACAAGTAGAGAATTTCCCTCTGCTGGGAGCACTCTCCACTTGCAGATGAAATGCATTCACTGTACTGCAGAGCAGTGCGAAATGATTAGAGCTGAACCAAGACCTTAACTGACACTCATTATTACGGTATGTCTACACTGTAAGAAGATGTGTGATTGCAGCACGTATCAGCGTATTCACACTGCCTTTAGTTAAGCCAGTGAGGATACCATGACATGGAGCTTGAGGCTGAGTTTTACAATTCTGTTAGAGACCCTTCATTCTGACACAGTTCTTATACTGTATGTGCATATGTGTGCATATATGCATATACATATGTATGTGTGTGTGTCTATATATATATGTAAAAGTATATATTTGTAAAGAGCAATAATAGGAAATTAAATCAGAATCACAAGGTTGCTTAGGTTGGAAAAAACCTTTAAGAGCATCAAGTCCAAACATCAACCTAACACTGCCAAGTCCACCTCTAAACCATGTTCCTTCGCACCACATCTACCTGTCATTTAAATGCCTCCGGGGACGGCAATTCCACCACTTCCCTGGGCAGCCTGTTTCAATGCTTGGTAACCATTTCAGTGAAGAAATTTTTTCTAACATCCAATCTAAACCTCCCCTGGTGCAACCTGAGGCTGTTTCACCTTGTCCTAGATCCAGGGTTAGGCAATGGATTCAGTTGTCCATTCTGGGAAGTTACTGGAAAGGCTCCTGGTTCAGTTTTCGTCTAAGATCTATCACTCTTCCAACAGTTCCTAGGCCTTGTAGAGGAGTTAATGTGGGTCAAGAACTGTAGCTAAGAGGCAGTTTGCATGTGTCTGTTCCCCCTGTCCCCAGTTTTTGGAGGTTAACAAAGTGTGAACACGGTTAGGCTAAGGCAAGTGGCCTAATGATAGCAGAACAAGCTCCAAAGCCATTTTATTAGTACAGGTGCAATCAACAACAAGTGGATGGTCATGGTTCACAAAATGACTAAACAATAGCTATCACTGAGCAAGCACATTTTTGGCTACATGAGCCACTGGTGAAAATTATATTGTTCTCTTGGTTTCATTCCTGTGTATCCAAAGGATTGTCTTACTAGTATTCCCCGTTTGCCTTAGATCCTGGCTGCTAGATCACCATTCTCTGATTTGTCTTTGTAGCAGATGTATTCATATAAGATGCATAAATAACACTTCCAAGAGGCAACTCAAAGGGGGAGGCAGAGAAATTTAAGTGGGTCATCATTAGATTCAGAAGTGAGTTTGCTGATCATTCTTCAGGGTTTCGTGTAATACTTGTCCCTGTAACCAGGCTTTTACAGGGGAAAGTGGTAAAGAGCAGAAGGTTTTCTGAAGAGTATATAGATATACAGTGAAAGGACAGCTTTCAGAGTTGATCTTATTCAATAAATCTCATTAACTGCCTACTGCACAGAGACAATATACCAGGAAGAAAAAAGGAAGGAATTAATTTAGAGAAGAAAGAATATATTTCTCTATATATCTTCAGTATATGGTAAAGGAAATTCAGCACCATCCCTTCAAGGGCACTGAGAGAGGTTCTTTCTTCTCCCTGAGTAGCTAGGTTGGCAGTCTTCAGACAGGAGCAACAACACTCTTTGCCAACTGTCAGTAACAAATTAAAAAAATGACAAATTCAGCTTTAATAGAAACACTTGCACTGGGGAGAGCAAATAGCCAAGGAACATATGTACAAATTTTAAAGCATATGGGCTTCTTGCTCTCCCAGTAATTAATATAATACTGTGAGTACATTTATGTTCTCTCTTTTTTCTTCCATAAACTGTGTATATAGGAGGCTATTGGGGACATAATTAACACTTGCTGCTGTTATACATTATAAAGGACACTTGAAAGACATGTATTGGTAATTGGATACATTAAATACCAGAAAGAAATAATAGAGCAGTAGGTCTTGAAAAACAAAAACGTTGTTAAAGAGCAGATAATAGATACTTCAAAGTACAAACCACCCACCCAAAACTTATAAGCAAGAAACCAGAAAATTGCAGGAGATAACTTGAGTCAAGGTTTCCCTTGCAAACCACACATCCCTTTATTCTCTTTTAAGGCTATATTTCAGACAGCTACTGAAAACTGACTACTGTTTCTAGAGAATCCAGGGACAATCTGTACTCTGTAACTGGATCTTACTCACTTTGTGCAAACATTTAACCTATACTTAGGCAAAGAAAAAAGGTGCCTTGATTCACCTGTGCATTAGATTACTTTGTGACATGAAAAAATTCCTGAGATGATTCTGAGGTGAGAATGATTAGATGAGAAAAACAGCAAGAAATTTCTATGTAGCGACTGAAGATACTGTCACCCTTTAAACTAAACAGGAGGTGAATTAATGATAAAGAAAAGTTAAAGATTTTAGTCTGAAAAATATTCTTTTAAAGAGAGGATAGATTTACTTAAAAATCAACTGCACATAGTACTTGCTTTAAGGTTTTTAATAGCTTGACGTATAGAATTTTTAAAAAAATGAATTTTTAGTTTAAATAAAAATTTTATCTACTTCCAATAATTTTAAAATATTTCCAGTGTGAAAATGACCCATATCAAAATTTAGGGTTTATTTTCCTCTATTTTCTACACCATCACCACCAACTCTCCAGTGCAAAATATTGAAGAGGGGACGTGCACTTTACAAACAAAGTTTTCTGGTTTTACTTTCTCTTCAATGCAATTTGCAGATCTTTCCTGAGACTAGTAAAAGTCTGGACTATCAGAAGTGAAAATAAGATTTTCCAACTCTGACTTTTGGTATGATTTTCTGTTCCGTTAAGAGATGGAGTAATTTGGCAGAAAATATTCCAGCTGACCCTCAGTAACTGGGGAGCTGGGGGTGGCTGGGCTTAGATTTTAATTGATACCCAATGTGGCATTAATAGTCTGGTCATGCCCAATACCTTATTGGACTATCACAATTATGGATGCACAGTTCGTCTGGTCATGCACCCTTTAACTCTCACGGCAACACTTAAATATGCAGTCGCGTTCAAGAACTCTCATGGCCAGGTTAATGACCAGCACACAGATGCACAAGTTCTTTTAGATTGCCAGTGATAGAAATGTCCGCAAAGCATGTGAAATGATTAATGCGACTAAGATACACGTGTGGGATAAAAAGCAGCTCTATAGAGATATATGAGTGTCCTGGGGATGCACTCGGGATAACCGAGTGTTCAAATCTTACCCAAAGGCGTCCCAATGAGGGAGGGAGAGAGGTTTAGCTCGTCAGCTGGTCCCAAAGTCAGGGAATGAGGTTTCTTCCCGTGATGGAGTCTTCCTGAAAATTCACTCCCTTCCCAAACTATTTTATAGAATTTTGGCTTACAGGTGGAGCTTGACGTGACCATCATCATACATACTTTCATTACGATTGGTCCAAAATTCTCTCGCTTCAAGTTTAATGGTATAGCATAGCTAAAATTCAGTGCCCAGACTCAAAGAGGGGTGGTCTCACCTTGGAGGCATGAACCCTCTGAGCTGGAGCTGTGTTTTAGTATTATAAAGACCATATAATGAGCAAAGTTCACTCAAATTTCAGACCTTTGGCCTAGATCATAGCCTAGATCTCTGACTGTTGGAAGCATTTCAGAATATGAGACAACCAGTAAATGAAAGAATTTTGGACTGTTCAGGTTATAACATAATTTTCCATAAAAGGATTTCCCATTCTCTTTATCTGAAGTATTTGATATTGGCTTTCTGTCAGAAATATATCAGCCTACCTGGACAGTATTTACTGTAGTATAGTAATTCCCATGGCCGTGTATCATCCTTCAAAGTTCACAGCTTCCAGGTACACATGCATTTCTTGTGAAAATATAAAAACAGACTTCAAAATACCTAGCAGTGTTTTGTAATAGTAGACTTGAACAGTGCAACAACAGTGTTTCTCATCACTCTAGATTTTTGTGACATTTTGGGTGGGGAGGGTAGCTGCATAAAGGATAGTCACAGATGGTGGAGTGCAGAATTTTAAGTGCCACAATTCCTAAACTTTGTATCGCAAACATGAATTTAGATGGTATTTTGATGCAACAGCACCCATTTCTGTTGAAAAGTATTTATTTTTGTCTTCCACAACCAAGCTACTCCCACTTTGTCAAAGACAGAGGGAAATAGTTTTCACTCATCCAGACTGCAATATAAATTATGAGGTTTTGGTGAAAAAAAAAAAATATTTGGAAGAGTAATAACACCAAGTTCATTGAAAATATTCAGAACTACAATGCTAATATTTACACCTCCAAATTCAGTATTTATAGGCTCAGAAAATTCTCCAATATTTGCTTAAAACTGACTATTATCACATGCATTCTGCCATTAAATTCACTTTATAGAATATTCACAAAAGGCAAACACAAAGGAAGTAAGAAGGCTACTGAGGAGAATTCAATTATTTTACTTGAGTGCATACCCACAGAAATATTTCATAAGTATTCATTCAATATTGGCACCCATTGCAGTGTCAGTAAATCAAATCATCTTTAAGCAGTGCCATTGAAACATTATCACTTTTTCTTTGCTAATTTATAATTGTAGTTCTCTTCGCTAGATTGGGCCAATGCTCAATTGTCACTCAAACAATTGATCCCTTTTTGTAGCATTCTTAATGAAAAGGTAGAACTGTTGCACAGATGTTCTCAATATAGGGATCAGAACCCATGGCATGTGAGACAGAGTTATCCTGCTCTTGTCTTGACAGCTGGAATGGAAAATATTAAACATGATTAGGTGGGAGTACAGGTACCTTCTTTTCCTTCTCTGAGAAACAGGCTTTGGATATGGAAAGTCTTGAGATTTCTAAATTAATGAGAAGAAAACAAAGTGACCTTGAAAATAGGAAATGAATATTATTGTGAGAACATGATTGTCTCCTCTGGAAAGAGACAACAACTGGAACTAGCAACAGTCCAGTGAGATCCTTGAGTTGTTTCAGCATTTGCAATCTATAAGGCCAGAATTGTGAAGTACAAAGAAAAATCTCTGTATGAACTCATTAAACCAAGGAACTCTGAAACTAAGTCACTGTGAAGAGCTATTGGGGGAAAGCCAGTTTTACCTGACAGGTGGAGAGTTAACAGACTAGTTGAGCTGCTTCTTCTCAGAATACGAAGAAATTCTAGAAATTTTATGTAGATTTGATAAATTAGCAATTTTATTAGAAATATATCTCCAAAAATTCCCAACATTCTTATAAATGTTTTTTCTCTGAAAATCTCTTTTTTGACTCCACTGTTGCTCTAGGGCTGAACAATAAAGCATCTCTTCTCCCTTCAGCCTGTTACTCTTAGTGCTTTTGAATCTCGCCAATGCAGTGAAAATGGCCTTTTGCCATCTCTAACTTTCTGCAGTTCATCAACTGACTGTTGCAGCATAACAGGTTCCCCTGCAAAGAAAGGTGCTAGAGAATTTGGAACTATAAAGATGGAACCTCCAGACAGTCATTCAAACAGGCTTGCTGAAGACCAAGCCTTTCACGTTACTAGCAAATTACCTGGCATCCCAAGGGGCTCAATTTAACAACAGTGATCATCAAGCCAGTTTATTGCTACTTTATCTCTGGAAGTTGAAGAAGTTCTTTCCTCTTTTCTTCTGTGAAACTCTTTAGCTTCAGAGTATCTGGTTTAACAAGCTCAGCTCAGCATGGAATTAACTATAGATGTATTTCTTTATTACTCTCCCCTCTGCCTTCCCCTCGACCTTATTAAGGGGGTAAAAATTATCCGGGATTAACCACTGGTTCTCAACAAATAAAAATTACAGGACAAAACTGATTTAATAATTATTTTGCAACGTGCCAGTTACCTTATACATATTTGCTTATCTGCTCTTTTGTGTGGAATTGTGCTTGTGTTTACACAAGAATTTCAGACTTATGGCTCTCAAAGCTTGGACTTTGAAAAGCTAAAACTGTTCTGCCATAATTAAGAAATTGAAATAAAACTAAACTAGATCTCACTTCACTAAGGACACAGCAGGTGGCCAGAACACTAGCCACTTCTATAATTTTCTTGAGAGTGTAATAAATCCTCTAATCTTTTAGACCTATGAGACTGTTCATGACTTTTGCAGTCAAAACAATTTCTCATCTAGCTGCTTTTAACATCACCAAACTTTGCTAGATTTTCGTTATATCAAGTATCACCTTGTAGCATTGTCCTTATCCCCTTATTTTTTTAAAACCATGAGGAACCCTAGGGTATATGAAATTCAGCAGAGTAGCATGCCTACAATATACACCTATGACTGGAGGCAGGAACTGCCTTATTTTACTAGCAAAATCAACTCAGCAGCACAAAAGTAGCACACTCCCAGACGTAAGGATAAGAGACCTTCCTCCAGGCTATGGATTATAGCTCATGTATTTGGGTTACATTAGCATTTCACGCTATGGAGGCTTGATTCAGCCATAAATTCCACCAGTGTAACAGAGGATGAAGGGTCTGAAGCTACTAAAAGTTTCCCCAGTATGGCTTGCACTTCCGTCTCACTAGTCTGGCATGGAGGGATGTACCACAGCTGCAGAAGTGCGAGTCACAGACCAAAGGATTATAGCCCACAGATGTATTTAAATCTATGCCTTCAGCATGGATACGGCCTCTTTGCAAACACTCACATACTCAAAGATTTCCAAACCCCCTACCTCAAGGCCAGGAAAAAAATGTTATTAAATGAGGACTCCAACTATATCACACAGTGCTGATACACAGTCCTTGCTCCTAAATCCTTGAAACAAGGGAATCATGTTCCTCAGGAATATATTTTGTTTCCTTTCTCCCTCTGGTTTAGCAAAGCGTGCATGCTTCAGTCTACAACAATAGGATGTCATGTCTTTGTTTTCCTCGCGTATCTTTCCATTCCTTTTTCACAACTGAATCAATATGACCTGCGCGTTAGGAGTGGCGGTGCCTGACAGACAGTGAAGTTACACGGCAGTGACTGCGTTCTTCACCCTGTAAGTTTGTACAAGGACTCATGGAAAAAACGAGATTACCACTTCCCCTCTTCCCCTTCCAGCCTCCCACTTACAAAATCTGCACCTGGGTTTGCTTTGGCAGCATAACCCCATTGTTGCATCCTATCCAGCAGGTACTGTGAGATGCTGATTATGACATTTGGGATTGCTTCTTTTCCTGTTCTTCCTGCGGGAGGGGGAAATGTTATTTGTAAATGCACACACGAAGTAGTAATTAACTGTTATATAAACCTCATTTCAGCATTGGGAAACATAATAGCAGTCTTTATATTCATTTCCCTGCTATCAAGACTTCAGACTGCTGAGATGCATTTGGAGAGTGTGTCTGTAGTGAGGGGTAGCACTGACGGGCTGCCCTGGGGCCGAGGGCGAGCGAAGCTAAGGAGGCTGTAGCTCTGGGGACCACATGAGCAGAGGGTCTGTCCTGGGGACGCTCAAAGTCATGGATCCCTAGCCCTGGAGCAGACAATTTTGGCAAGTGTGCCCTGAAGCTAAAGCCCCTGAAAGCTGATGCTAGCAGTGAAGCTGACAAGTAACATCAAATTCAATGAGCAGCTGCACAGTCTGAAGAACTTTTGATTCATCACAAACTTGAAAAAACCTTGGATTTACATACAAATTAAAAAAATTAAATAGATGAAATGACATTTTTTTTGAGACTCAGAAACACTATGTGAGCCTGTATCTGTTTAATAGATTTGAATACAGCTTACATCTCTTAATTTTCTGTTCTCTGGACTAAACATTTGTTTTTTCATCCTTTCCTGGTAATTCATCTTTTTGTGATCTTTTATTGTCTTTGTTAATCTCTTTTAGACTCTACAGAGTTTACCAGCCTGCTTATTAATTAGTAGTGCAAATTCTAGAAACTTGAACTGGATCAAGAACCTTGGTAGTTCAAGCAGAATTAAATAGCTACACTTTAAGTCCTGCATAGAACTCTGAAATTAATACACTTTAGAATGATACTGTTTTTTCCTTATAACATCCTATATTTAATCCATATACAGATTATAGTTAACTACAGCTCCCATTTTCTATATTGAACTGCTTTTGTTTTCCCTTTTTTTGGTAGCTTTTTATTTGTCCTTCCTCAGTATACTGTTTTGTAGTTGCCAAATTTCTTCTTATTGATTTCAGCCTATTTCTCTAATATATTTTAATTTCCCAGAGTTGCTGTTTTGTCCTCTTAAGTGATATAACCTCTCCCAACCTGAAGTCCTTGAACTTTTCATAAGTATACTCCCTATTCTGCCATCCTTGTCTGCAGTGAAAATATTGAAAGTCCCAGAACTGCCATATTTGAGGCCAATTTTAAAGACCCTCCTAGTTAGGCAGAAAATTACTAATAACTCTGCTCTACATATTTTTTTCTCCAAACCAGTTCTGCATTGACTGCATTTGTGCAAGACTGCATTTCCCAGATTTACTTCTAAGAATGCCCTATGCATCCCCATCAAAAGACTTACATAAATCAGACTATCAAGCATATCTAGCACTTCTCTCATATCCACTTGGCCAGTTAACATGTCAAGAAAGAAATGAGACTGGCTTGGCATGTTTTGTCGAATCCTGACAAATCCATATTGCCCTTTTCTTAGCACCATATTATCTACCAGCTGCACAAAAACAGATTAACAATTTTGTTTCAGTACCTTTTGGAGTATCAAAATGAGGTCAAATGCTTTTTTATGTCCTTGAGATCTCCCTTCTCCCATTCAGTATTGTATTGTTTGTTTTTCTCCTTCGCTCTGAATCCTGTTTTCTTCAGACATTTGCGGAAATAATTGTTGGTGCTTTGGCTAATATTTTAAACTACTTGAAATTATCTTTCAGCTATGGAAAGCTAACTTATCCAAGTAACTCTGACTTCTTTCCCTTTTTTGGCCTATTTTCCTGTTCTGTTGTTAATGTAATTAGGATGAGTGTGTTTTAATAATGAATTTATTTAAAAGGTCTTTTAAATATGATTTTTTCAGTATCGTGTGCCACTTAAAACTTTCTGCACATTTTAAAATAAAACTTTCTTCCTAATATAATCTAAAGCTTTTTGGAAAATATATCTGTGCACAGATAATAAATCAATGAACTAGAACCAGCACTGGAATTCAGTCGTCTCTGCTGCTGAATTTTTATAATGTCCATGTTTTTGGCCAAAGCCAACCAGCCAGATAATTTCTGGGTCCAGTTCAAGAGGTAGCACAGGTCAGAGACCATTCCCAAGTGGCAGCACAGATCTGACCATGTTGCGCTGGAGGCTAAGAGAATTTAATAACATGGTTGTGACTAGGTTGTGCCAATTGGCCTCAATGTCAGAGAATGATCTCTGGCACTGTTCAGTTTATTAGTACAGATCTAGCCTTCATCTCCTCATATTTTCCTTATCCATCAGATGTTAAGTTAGTTCAACAGGTGTTCTATAGGAGTCATGCATGCTTTTTTCTCAATCCATGGATGTTTAATAATTCTGTATCTTGCATTCTTCTGTGTTCCGATTCAATGCATTTTTCCTTGATATATAAGGCAATACCTTCCCCATTTTTCTTTCCTTTAGTTCCATGGCAAGCAGTTCTCAATCTGTCTACCTTTTACTTAAAGTCAGGCAATAAGAATTCCAGTAGTCTTCCTTGATGATTTCATGAGCTGGAGAAAACAAAGGATTCAAATGAAAGAAATGAAAGATTCACTTTTTTTTTTTTTTTTTTTTTTTTTTTTTGCTTTCAAATAGCAGTAGAAATGTGTTTCTGAGGAAATTACACACTTCTTAGATTTCGTATTTGATCCTTTCCACTTCCTGCCAAATGACAGAAATGAGAGGTCAGCATTTGCAATTACATATAACTGATTATTAGAATTTAGTATAATATTTAGCTCTTCACCTTTTTCAGATATTTTATATGAGTGCTTTGTTGGCTTGAAGGCCCCGCCAAATATCCAAGGGGATCTACATAGGTACAACAGCCCTTTCAAGAACAACATATTGAAGGATGGAGACCTTGGACCAGTAACCATGTCATCAGGTTTAACAATAAGTGGTGCATTTAAAATACATGTTCTGGAACCCCTAATTAGCAAAAGACCACAGCCTATTCAAAGTGTTATAGAGGGGAAAAAATTACATCAAAACTTAAAAAAAGAACCCTAAAGTTTATTTTTTACACATCCTTACATACACTGGAATATATATGCTGGAATAAGAGAAAAAAACCCAGACCCTCGGTAACTGCTGAGCCATTGAAACAGTTTTCACAACATCATAGATAATTACAATTATCCTTCTCTTAGGGACATTGGAGCTGCCAATTTTCTGCAATCAAAAATAAATAAATAATTCAGAACAGATGTTGACTACTCATCCCAGTTTAATAGAAAGCTTTAGGCAGGCATGTCAGCACTAAACTTGAAAACAATGATAGAACTTAAAAATATTTCTTCTTTTTTCTTTCCTTTTTGTTTTTGTTTTCCTCTTTTATCCTTTGGGCAGGGTTTCAAGTTTGTCATAGGATGATTTAGTCCAGTGGAAGAAAAAAATCTAACTGCTTGTCAGTTCCATTTGGATTAGAAATGTAAGGCGGGAACCTGTTTAGTAAGCAGGAGAAATATAAATTGCCTGTGGGTGGCACTGTAGGTATTTGGTCATTAATTATTTACAGAACCAAGCAGTGACTGTTGTGCTCCTCACACATCTGTACAATGGAGGTTCTTCAGACTATAATCAAAACTGTAGCATAAGTGTGACACTGTGGAAATAAGATGCACATGACCAAAAAGGTTTTTGTTCAGCTCTTTTGGCTAACACAGGTTATCAATACATCTAATTGACTTCTTAATGTGATATAATCAGATGCATCTTGCCTCTGTGGTGATGGTTCTTTTGTTTAGGTCAGGATAAATATTCTTCAGTCATTTCTGAAGAGTGTTGGCCTCCATGAGCCTTGACATTGTGATATCACTTATCTACTTATCTTTGCCTAATGGTGTAGCTTTTTTTTTGCTTTTGCTTTTTTTTTTTTGTTGCTTTCCACACACAGACACTTTTTCTTCCAAATACGCAGTTTCCAAGGAGTAGTGTCATCTTTCTGCTCTCTGTTGCAATGAATAAAACCAGAAAAACCTGCTCAGACTTCTGCTTACAGTTCGCAGCCAGACACAGCTTTTGTTTAATTTTGGTGGGGTTCTTTCAGTGGATTTTTTTGTGTTTTGGGTTGTTTTTTGAGGACAAATTTGCAGACATAGAATAAAAAGTTCTCTTCCTTTTAGCCAGACTTTAAATGTTTCAGTTCTAGTAGGTGCAACAGTCAGGATCTTTGCTATATTATTACCATTATAGAACTTAAAGTAGGATCCTTTCAGCTTCTGAAAAATGCCAGACTACTGCCTGTATGTCAAGACAGCCGATACCAAAAACACAAGGCATTTGTCCTGTGACCCAGCAGTTCCGTGGTTCAGATGACTGACCTACTGTTGGATGACTGGAGATGTGTTCTGGATATTACGTACATCTCAGATCTATCAATTGGGATGCAGCATGAATTAAATTGTGACAGTTTGTTACATGTAATTGGGGGCTATGTCCGTACCATCAAACTAAATAGCACCCGGTACATTTCTGGGCTTTCCGACAGTTATGTATATCTATATTATCTATACTTCAACTGTTAAATTTTTAGAATGATGTTTGCCTTGCTTTGGGTTTTTCTGTTTAGCAATTTCCTAAACAATCCTTGGGAACAGTATATTTCTAGTCACCGTTTCCAACAGGCAGTTCACCACCTTGTTTTCAGAGGCTGAGATAGATGTAGGATCCTCCCTGCCAGCTGGCTACGAATTTTCCCAAGAAAATTTAATTTATTAGTGTAGAGGTAGCCATTGGGAATCTAACCTTAGAAATGTGTCTGAGATATTTCTTCAGGTGAGATAAAAAGTGATCTTCTCTCCTGTTTCTTCTTCCTCTCACTCCTCTCCTTACAGCTCCTTCAGCTGACATAGGAAAGGTATACATAGTAGCATGCCTTTAAAAGATAATGTGAATATATTAAATCAGTACAAGTTTCACTAGCTGCATATCTGTTTTTAAATTAAATTAAACATCATAGTTCTGACAGACAGAATATGAAGGCTGCCTATGAATGTCCCCAGAGAAAAAAATAAAATCCAAAAGTATGCACTCTACAATGGTAAAGGTTATTGGCAAATTCCATTGCAATGTTTTACAAGAGGATATCAGAATATGTCCTTCTCTGATAACCTTTCCAGACTGATTGCATCTCCTCCCTTTTTGCCAAGAGGGTTATTTTCTATGCGTTAGTCTTTTTGGAGTGTGCAGTACTGGACGGAGTGGAAGGAAAGAGCACACTCACTTCTCTCTGTAACTCAGGCATCATGCTTGGGTGAGAAGTGCTGTAAAAAAAACCCTAACATGAGGCCATGGTTGTACAAGAGAAAACATCCTTTTTGCTTGCATATATATTTATTATCAATTGCAGGTGACTCAAAACTTGAATCATATTTTACTTGGCGCTAAACACAAGAAGAAATTAAAAATAGGGTTTAATACTTTTAATCCTTAAAGAAAGCTGAAAATGTGTGCAGCCGGTCAGGAGATTAGACTATGGGCTTCAGCTGTGATTGGGAAGTAAAGCATGCTGACAGTGTGTGCTATAGGAGTACTGCTGATACAGTATGTTTACTGTCAGTGATTAACAGCAAGCACAAGCATTGTGTGTGACTTCATCCTTGTCTTCTCTCTCTCATTTGCAGCTATGTCAACTGTGCCTATTTTTTCTGTCCAACATGCTTGTAACCATGAGTCCTAGTCGTACCGTCAAATTAACTCATCAAACCTACATTCAGAAGGAAAATTTATATTTATTAATTTTGATATCTTATTAAATTAAGTATCAAAACACTTTCTTTTTCCAAAACTAATACAGCATTTTGCATACACTTTAAGGATAAGTTATTTTTATAGGCACAAAGTAATTGCAGACTTCTGGTAAACAGAAGTCACCAATATGCAGAATGCAGTGATGGTGAAATGTGCCCTCTGGTATTTGGAAGAACATCCTCCAGTGCATTGACTTACATTATTCTGGATACACACTGGAATGATTGTACTGCTAATGCTACTTAAAAGGTCAATATTTATCACACTGTGCAATGTTCCCAATGTCTTAACTGCTTGTACAGCCCATACTGCGACAGGATATGAGCCTTTTCAAGCTTCACTGCAATTATCCTCAGAACACCCAGTGGGATAAGAAAGAGCTTTTACGCTGTTTCCACATATCAGGAGTGAAGATACAGGAAACTAGCTCAGATCGCTAGAGGCAAATTTGCAGCAGGGTATGTAAATATGGAGGGTGCTCCTCCCACCGCACCCCTGCTTTGGTGTTTTCCTCTTACCTCCCTGTCACTATACCATCCTACCACCAAATGAACTTTTAACCAACAAATCAACTCTCCTAGCAGGTCTGGATCAGTTGCCAGTAATATTAGGATATGTTTTCCTCCATTCTCCTCCTAAATGACCCATAAAATGCCATTTATGCATGATTGCTCCATAAATATCCTTTCTGACCAATGCATATGGATTTCCTGTTCACAAAAAGCATGAGTTTGAGGGAGCAAGAAGAATAATTTGCACTCACATTTTGTCTGAGCACACAGATGGCATGCAGCCAAGACATGCATTAAGACCTGGCAGATAGAAGACCCCTCAAATCATGTTGGTCTCCCAGTCATTCAAACATTACAAACAGTGTAATCATATACAAAAGGACTCATCATTATTTACTAATTTTATAAGGAAGCAGAAAGTTTACTGGAGGGTGAATTGCACTGCATCTCCAAGGGCTAGAAGAGGCTGCTCAAACACAACCATGTAATATACTAAATATCCCTTGAAACTAACATGCAGAGTGATTTTTGTAGTAGGATAAGATGTTTTACCTAAATCTAAACAAAAATTTGGATGGCAAAAAGCAATCGAATTTCATGTTTCATGCTCTACTTTCTGATATAGATAACTATTTATATGCAATTACAGTTATAAATTGACAGATTTAGTCACAAAGAAGTGATATCTTGGCCTAACATCTCAGTATTATGCCTGTTTAACTTAAAGATAACAATCAGTTTTCTTGTGTTCAGAATTTGTGTTGGTATCATCAGTGCATCTTAAAGAGATACTGGAACAGGCTCTCAGGGGAAGTGGTCATGGCACCAAAACTGCCAGAGTTCAAGGTGCTTCTGGATGATGTTCTTAGTCGTATGGTTTCGTTTTAGGTGGTTTTGCAAGGAGAAGGGAGCTGGACCTCATGATCCTTATGGGACCCTTCCAACTTGAGATATTCTATGATTCTATGATTTCTATTAGTCAGCAGACATCCCAGGAAACCACTAGTAAGGACTTTATTGAATCTGCTATTCTGGAAATGTTACAATATTTTTGAAGAATTAACAATATTGATAAATACTGCTACTACTACTACTGCTGCTGCTACTACTACTACTGCTGCTGCTACTGCTACTACTGCTACTACTAGACTTAAGACTAGGAAAGAAGGTAATGTTCAATGTATTCATCAATGACCTGGATGAAGGGATGGAGTGTGCCATCAGCAAGTTTACTGACGACACAAAACTGGGAGGGGTGGCTGACACGCCAGAAGGCTGTGCTGCCATTTAGCACGACCTGGACAGTCTGGAGAGTTGGGCAGGGAAAAACCTAATGAAATTCAACAAAGGCAAGTGTAGGGTCCTGCACCTGGAGAGGAATAATTCCATGCAGCAATACAAGTTAGGGGCTGACCTGCTGGAGAGCAGCTCTGCAGAGAGGGACCTGGGAGTGCTGGTGGACAACAGGATGGATGCCTGTGAGCCAACAATGTGCCCTGGTGGCCGAGAAGGCCAATGCCATCCTGGAGTACATCAAGAGGAGTGTGGCCAGCAGGTGGAGGGAGGTCATCCTCCCCCTCTACTCTGCCGTGGTGAGACCTTGAGTCCTGTGTCCAGTTCTGGGCTCCCCAGTTCAAGAAAGACAGGGAACTGCTGGAGAGGGTGCAGTGAAGAGCCACAGGGATGATTAGGGGGCTGGAGCATCTTTCTTATGAGGAAAGGCTGAGGGAGTTGGGTCTTTTTAGCCTGGAGAAGAGAAGAGAAGACTGAGGGGGGATCTCATAAATTCTTACAAATACTTAAAGGGAGGGTGCCAGGAGGAGGGGGCCAGTCTTTTTTCAGTAGTTTTTTCAGTGATAGAACAGGGGGCAATGGGTACAAACTTGAACACAGGAAGTTTCATCTGAACATGAGGAGGAACTTCTTGACTTTGAGGGTGGCAGAGCACTGGCACAGGCTGCCCAGAGAGGTGGTGGAGACGTTCCAAACCTGCCTGGATGGGTTCCTGTGCAACCTGCTGTAGGTGGACCTGCTCTGGCAGGGTGGTTGGACCAGATGATCTCTAGATGTCCTTTCCAGCCCTTAACATTCTGTGATTCTGTGATTCTGTAATCTGGACAGCTGTACACCCATTAATTTTACCACCACATTGTCTAGGAGTTAGAAGACATTTTAAGAGGATGAATAATTAAATATATGGAGGTAAATGGGAAATAGGGTAAAATGTGACACAGATTCACCAAAGACAGATCACATTAACCTCAGCAGACATTTCTTTTTGATGAGTTAATTGATTTTCTAGATAAAGGAAAGGCAATAGGTTTAATCTAACTAGACTTCAGTAAATCATTTGACATGTTGCAGTATGGGAAATCATTGGTTAAACCGCAGAAGACATAGATTATATAAGAATTACTTGCAAACAAATGGAACAACATAAGAAAGTAGTGGAAATGTATTATTGACTCTAACAGGTTAGGGATAACCTGAAACTTGAGTCAATTATTATTCCTGAGGTTTTTCCAGAACTAATGCTTAACAAATTGATCTTATCTTCATTACTGATCTTGGCACAAGTCTTCTGTTAATGCAAAATGTTAGAAACTATTGTTGGTAAGAGGAGCTTGAAGACTGTATTAAGAGAAATGAGAAATATTTATTGTACATTTGTACAAAGTGCCAAATAATGCACTCCCTGTTTAATGGGAAAAATTTCTTCCACAAGGTGGGTAGCAATCAATTAGAAAACACAGAGGAAGCAAAACAACTTGGAGCTCTGGTCAATTACAAGAAAAGTATGAGGTAATGAAATAGTGACATACAATATAACAGGACAAGTATATCTAAGAAAGAAAAGAAAACATTGATGTCAGTGTTTGAGGTACAATTGAGTGTTCATCTAAATCTGTTTCAGATGTTTAGTCACTTGTCTTGAAGAAGCAGGCAGTGAAAGTGGAACAGGAGAAGAAAAGAGTTGCTGACTAGACCAAAGATATCTGTATTGCAGGTGATGTAACAGTCTTTACACACAAGGAGGATTGTGAAATGAAAAGAAATCAAAACCACTGAATATATGTAAAATAAAGTAAGTTGGATCACATTATGAAAGTGATGATATGATGTGATACCTGTGACACCAAGGAACTGTACCCTGTGAGCCAAAAAACATCCTCCAATCCAGTGTTCTTTGATACAAACCCAAAATAAATGGCTTCTCCTGCTACTGGTATAATAAAGTCTTTAAATGACAGAACGCAAAGTATTTTAACCATGCAAGCACATAGACAAATAGATTTTCTGATACACAAAAATAAATTTATTTCCAATTCACAAAGACACTTTAGGTTCAGGAACATTAATGTAATTGCCATCAGCAATACTCACTCCGTGCTTGTAACATATATCCCAATAGCCTGAGGGATCCCAGTCACATGCTATGCTCTTGTTCTTTCCTGCATAGTAGAGAAAAGGAAGGTTTATTTCCTTACAACCACCTTTATCAAAAAAAAAAAAAAAGTTAAAAGAAAAAAAAGATATTACATTTCAAATTAGTTAAGTCCTTGTATTGCAGATGTAGCCTGGTGCAATGATTCTTACAGTCATTTTTTTATAAAAAAGAGATGTACATTCCTATCTTCAAGAAAGGCCAAAAGAGCAATTGGGAATAGTCAGCATCACTTTGGTCCCAAGGCAAATCATTAAGCAAGCACTCTTTTAGCAGATTTCTGGGCAGATGAAGGAGAAGAAGGTGACTGGGAACAGTAAAAAATTGATTTACCAAGGATAAAAATGCCTGACCAACATGAGTGCCTTCTATGATAAAATAAATGACTGGATTGGTGGATGAAGCAAGAGAAATGAGTATTATCTGTCTTGACTTTAGCAAGTCCATAAATACTCTTTCTCACAATATTCTTATTGAAGTTACGACATTATAGTCTGGATGTATGGACAACCAGATTGGTAAAAAGCTAGTTGGATAGTTGGGGACCAAGGGCTGATAAGTCTTACTCTATCCTGTAGCTAGTAACAAGTGGTCTCTTCTGGGTCCAGTCACATTTAAAATCTTTATCAATGACCTGGAGGACAGGTTGCTTATCAAATATGCAGATGACAGTAAGTTTGGGGAGAACAGTCAATACAATTGAGAGCCACGGTGCCATGAAGAGGAACCTGGACAGACTGGAGGAATAGCTTAAAAAAACACTGTTGAAATTCAACAAGGAGGAGTGCAAAGTCCAGTGTCTGGAGAAGAATAACCCTTTGCAACCACAGAAGCCGTGGAGCTGTGCTACGGAAAAAGTCCCATGTAGCCAGATTGACAGGGAGCTGCACAAGCCAGCAGTCCTCACTAGGAGCAACAAGGGCCACCAGCACCCTGTACTGGGTGAGCAGGGACACAACCAGGAGACTGAGAGAAGTGATTGTCCTCTCTTCAGCACTTGTTAGCCCAAATCTGTATCCACTTTTGGACCATATAATAAAATAAAGACATTGATAAACTGCAGTGAGTTCAGAGGAGGCCAACAAGATGGTCAGGGGCTGGAGCACTTGCTATAGTGCTGAGGCTGAGGGAGCTGAACTGGTTCAGTCTCAAAAAGAGACCGCTTCAAGGGGAGGTCAATGTTGGAACAGTCTGCCTGGCGAGGCTATGCAGTCTCTGTCCTTGGAGGATTTCAAGACCTGACTGCACAGAGCTCTGAGCAACGTAACAGCTGGACATAACAGATGACCCTGGACTAGAGGCACCCTGAAGTCCAACCTGAATGATCCCATGATTTTATATAACTGGAAACCTCATCAATGAAACAGTTCATACATCCAAACCAAGGTAGTTAGATGAGAAGAGGAAATAAAAATATTTTTAAGAGTAAGACAAAAGATAATGGGGAGTTACACTAAAGAAGCAGCAAACAAAGAAACTCCATATTCAGACATACTGATTTGTAACAGTGCTGGTTCTGGGATTTCTGCCCTGTGTTCCAACATCATATGATTGATCAACTTGTGAAATAGAGGTTTTAACATACCCACTGGCTAGCCGAAAGTCAAGAGGCCCAATTTCTTGTGTCCTGCACATTCAAAATTCAGATATGTGAGCCTCATGTAAAACACCATCAATTCAAAACAAGTTTTGCACCAAGTCTGAATGGATGTAAAATGTTTCTTAGCCTACAGCCAAAAACTGAATCAGGACCAATGAAATAGGCCCACGGCTTTGCTTCTAAACAACAACAGCTTTTTTAAAATAGAATAATCATTAACTTCAGGAAATACTTAATGGAGTAGTGGGTTTCCCCAACCATTTTTCTAACCAACCAGATTGATTTTGTTCAATTTTTTTCATTAATCATATTACTTCAGACTGTGAGCTCTTTTGCCAGTTTCTAGCCTGCAGAGAATTTTAATGACTGAGTCATAAACCCATCCAAAAATGGTATATTTAATGGAAATGTTAAGGGACTCTTAACTAGACTAAGTGTTGGGTTATGCTGCAATAATAATAAAAAATATTAGTAATATTAATAAAAACATCACAGTTTTATGTGAACCCATAAAAGGCCATTTATATGATCACTATACAAATATTTAAAATTCAAAAATACTGCATTTTTTCACAATTATGGTGATGCTACAGACTTTATAGACTCTTCCAAAACCTTTGAATCTCAATGTGTTGCATGCTTTCAACTCTTAAGATGGGTTAAGGATATGTATTGACTAGCCTCTGGCCATGAGACTACTGGTTAGTTAAAAGGGCTTTTTTATTAATAAAACTTTTTTAACATTTCCACTATGTATATGTTTTAACATATACCCCTTAATCAGGAAGTAAAAGGTTCAAAGTTTCAGGAATTTCCGAAAAATCCCCAAGTACAAATCAATGGTAGCAACCTGTTTAATAAATTATGAACCAAAAAAATAATCAGTTAATATTCATTATCAAAAAGGCTATTTCTTACAAAGCTGTTTCTGTGTGTCCCCAGGCTGTCAAACTTACTCCATGGCTTCCCACTGTGTGGAAGCTTCAATTAGAATTTCATGTTGAAATGTACGTTAACACCTTCTTATATATATTTTGGTAATGTCTGTTTAACTCTGGCTGTCACAACTTGGAATGGATATTTTTTTCTTTTCCAATAAGCTAGTTGAAAAAAAAAAAAAGAAAGATATTGAATGGTTCATAAATATATAATGTTTCCCATTTGTTATATTCTGCAATCAGAGGCAGCAGCTTTAAACTTGCATATCAGTGCATAATTCCACGAACTTAAAAAATTGATCTGCCAATGTCTCCCCTCTAGCAATCTTTTAATTAAATGAACTTCACTCACCTTACTGCTAAACTCCTTAGGTTGATTTTATACTGAGATTTAATGTATTTTTCAGTCAAAGTTTTTGGTTGCTGTTTTTAAATTGTAAAGGTTGTTTAGTAAACAAGTGTTTAATAATGTATACAAGGTGACTGAACATAGATCAATGCCAATTATTTATTCACAATAAAAAACTTGGAAGTGATAAGGTTCTTTTGTATTCTCGCCAGCCAAAGCCAAGAGCAGACTCAGTTCTCAACCACAGTAAACAAAGCGGAACTTTTAATTTGTAGGAAACTGTGCCATTTTACACCAGCTAGGGGTCTGTTTTATGAATACTTTTTTCCCCATATTCTTATATAAGAATGGAATTGGTAGTGATGGCAATTCTGTTTAACCACATGAGTCAGTTAGTAGATGGTTTAACACAGAAAGCTGTGATAACATCAGCGAGACCCTAAAATATTTTGGATCTTGCTTTTAGTTTGTGGAAAACATATCTGATCAAGTACACTTAACAGCTCAGATTACAAAAGCACAGGTTGAACTACGGCTAAAAGGAGTGAAGAGTCTATAGGTCCAGTGGGTCAGGATACAGACCCTAAGAATTAATAAATTTAGCAGTTGTACAACTTTGGACTTTTTAAATGCTGCAAGAGCCCACTCAAATGCAGGAACACTGGACAAAAATGGCACAGGGAAGGTGTGCATGCCTCCTGGCCTGCTCTGAGACATACATGACAGCAATTGCACTGGCTTCAGGAACCAACATGCGGAGCTACAAAACGTGGAAGATAAGATGAACACTGCCAGTGTACGTGCAAGGAGCTCCATTTGTTGCCTGCACCCAGGCCACTGCCAATCCTGTCACTGCCAGGGTGTCTTCAGTAAACCCAAAGCACTGGAGAACCCTGCTGGCTTCACCGTCTTACGGGGCAGGGTAGGAAGTGTAGGAAAGCTGAGACCGCCTTAGTTTTTCCCCATGCAAACTACAACCTGCTGCCAAGAGGAAAACAGGAATTTCAGCTGACTTTATGCCTCACCGGTTTCTTAATTTCCTCATTTTTTTTCTTCCATCAAACTGGGCTGTATGAAGAACCTCAGGGGTGGAGGAAGACCATGATACTTTCCTTCTCCATGGAGGTTTTGAGACCCTGCATAAGAAAATCTTCCACTGTTAAAGCTGAAAGACAGGTTTTGAGACTATGGAGGTTTTGAGACCCCACATAAGAAAATCTTCCACTCTTAAAGCTGGAAGACAGCATCAGCAACTGTATTTCTCTCCCTGCTGTATAATATAATGCTGCCTAAAGTTCCACCAGAATCCAAAGGATATTTATGTTTCTAAGCATCCCACGTGCTTGTACAGTGAAGCAGCAAAAGCTAAATGCACCTGCCAGTGGTTTTCAATGCCCATAGAAAATATTGTTTTATTTCCCCTTCCCTGCCCCAAAAGCCATTTCTTCTAAACCATTTGCAATGCTGCTAAGGAATTGTAACTGCAGCACCAGACATTACATGACAGCTGTTTGAACAGAAATACTAATTGCTTTCATATTTAATTAGCTATTGTTTAAATTAAAAATACCAACAAAACAGTCACAGCAGGCTCATTTTAACAGGAGGTTTATTGGTCCAGGCACTAGCTCAAAGAGCAGCAGGCATTGGATTCACGCACTAGCTCTCTTTAGTCCTGAGAAACTGCCAGTGCGTTCCTCACTCAACAGCTGCTGGTTCATCCCACTGGCCTGATCTTCTTCCTAATGGTCTTTTCCCTCCTAAAAAGGCAGAAAATGAGAGATGTCATCCAAGGCAGGGGGGGATTATCTCACCTGTCCTTAGATATTAATAATGTAGATGCTTAGAATCCCTTTATTAACAGTGGGGAGTCGTAGCCCCATCTATGCAGCGAAAGAGGGTTGCATTTTGATGCCAGAGTGTAGAGTCTCCACACTGCTTTGGGCTGCCCACTTTAGCAGAAACAGTCTGCTTCCACACATTAGAGCACTTGGCCCTAGAACATCGTGATTATTTGTGCAATTTTTTTCCAATTCAAAGTGACTGAAATGACACCGGGGCTGTGTCACAGGGAATGGTGTTTTAATATCAGGAGTATAATGGTATGTGCCCTGCGCTCTTCTAGGTGATTTGAGGCTGTGATGCCTGTCTTATTGGACTTGGGAGCTGGGCCCACTGCAATTTCATATTGCCTATCTGAAACTGCCTCTGGGGCTTACTATCCCCAGGTAGACCTTCGGTATCATCTTGGCAGACAGTAGGCTAAACTGAAAGGACATTTGACTGTTTTTAGATGGAGAAGGGAACAGGTTCTGGGAGCAAAGAGGAAAGCTGAGTCATCTGGTCATGTAGATTAATACTTGTAGTGTAGAGACACTTAGAAGATACATACAATACAATATATACAATACAAATACTCCTTCCTAAGGTCCATTACAACTTTGTGAGCAAGAGACTATTTTCTCTACTCACTTTAAAGAGAGTAGGCTAGGTTAGGTGTAAATACTTGTGCCAGGGAAACCCAAAATTTGGCAGCATAAATATCAAACACTGTGCCATATGAAAGATGGGACTCAGAGGCCGTCACTTTCTAATATATTCAATCTTCACTCCACTCCCTACATCTCAGATGGAAACACTGCAAGCCTCACTCCAGGCAACAGGAGAGATGCGTGTCTGGTGCAAATGCAGTGTGGGACCCCAGGGTACTGCATAGTGCATGGTGTGGCTGCCCCAGTGGCAGGTCAATCTAAGAGGTCCAGAGTTGTTCCCCTGAATGTGGAGATTCTGGATTATTATGTGCTTGAGATATCACCAAATGGCAATTGTGGCATTTTCTATTGACTGCAGTGGTACACAATGAGTCCCATTCCCCTCTTCTCCCTAGTGACATCTAAAGAAGTTATTATTAATATATTTCAAACTGCTTTGTCAGCTGTATGACCACTCACTTTGCTGATTCTCAAAGATGCTGGCAAGTGTATTGCAGGTACAACTATTTACTTAAATAAATATTTGTGTGAATTTTCATGTAAGATTCCCTTTCTGCTGATATTCATGAAAAGAAAATTGTCTTACCCAAATATACATGAAAATCAAATATTTAACTGTTGCAAACACTGCCAAGGACAATTTTGTTTAAAATGTGTGCAAATATTCATGACAAATGTTTTGTGATATTCACTCAGCTCTGAATAATTAACAATGCTTAAATTGCAACACATGTAACAAAACCTATTAGTTCTAATAAGTCAGTACAGTGGAATTAATCAAGTTTTCATTTAAGCAAATGTATTACAAACTAAATTGTTTCATAAGCTGTCAAATGCATAGAAGCACAAAAGTTTGCATTTGTTTTAACTAGCAAGTACCAGGGTGGTATGTGGTGTTCAGGGTTTGGCTCAGGTTCTGAGTGGGAACCCAGCTCACACGGGGGCAGTGGTGCTTGGAAAAGGACTTTGTGGTGGGATCCCTCATGCCCAGTCTCAGCTGTCTGAAAACCAAGGGTGGGAGTGAGTTGTCCCAAGCTTCCTGCAAGATCAGCAGAGGCTGCGGAAACACTCACTCTTCCCCAGGACAGGTGTCGATGACAGGTGGAATGAATTGCAGTCTGGAGGCTCCTGTCACTCTCCATTAACTATGAGAGGAGCCTCAGCAGCTCGTTTAGGCTAGACACCTACAAGACAGAATTAGGTGATATGAATCTCTTCCATTACAGATCCCAAACAACAAACTTGGATTAGGTGAAATGAACTCGCCTCTAGTTGGCATTTCTGAGAGACTGTAAGGGAATTGCATGTCCTGCTGAAAAGAGTTTTCATTACAAATCCCTGACTTGGTTATTATGTGCCATATTTCTTTGCCCACAAATATATGACAACCCCCTTGCCACAATCATGATCTTAGTATGAAGGTCAAAATAAATAATGATGTATTTATTCAAATCTGACTTGGTGACTGAAATGTATACATAAGTATGGAAAAGGTTTTCTTTCAAAAAACAAGTTTCTAGCCTCCATGGCTGTAAAACAAAGTTTGAAAATATATCGCAAGTGTCTCTTGAAACACAAAGTAAAAAAAGAAAAAAAAAAAAGAAAAGCAAGCTAAAAGATATTATAATTTTTCCTATTCTCATGATCTTTAAGACAACCTCATGACTTTTGGGGACCTGACCCATGATGTTTTAATACTTATGGTTAGAATTATTCAGATAAAAATACTTTTCCCATCCTCATTGGGTTTTGTGAGGATGCATTTGTTTTCCTGAGGCAAAATATATGTGCATTATATTATTCATTTGAAAAGTATAATAGGCAGAATCAAGGAAATGCTCTGGCACTGATGCATGACTTCATGCTGAATGCATACACTGTAAATCTTCACACAGTCCATGAACAGAGTACATAAAGGAAAGTGAATGCAAAACAATTTTCCGTATACTGTGTTATCATTATGGTGTGAATGTTTCATTTGGGAACGCAAACATTAATACAAAGCGAACTCTTCTTCATTCAGCCCACAAACACCATGTCAGTTGAAATATACATTAGTTGGCAAGGGAACAAATACTTAATGCTGGAGAAAACCACTGTGGAAGCAAGCTCCTTGCTAGCAGTTGAGGAAAAGTTTGTCCCTTTGAGTCACATATTACAGTGCACAAGATGCAGGATGATATGCCGATTTCCGGCTACTGCTATGGGAACGGTTCTGACAGAATCTGGTTAGATTTCAGTTCACGCTGGAAGATTGTGTGCTGTAGGTGCGATCCTAGCAATGCCAGCCTAATTGTGCCTGCTCTACCTAGGCATGCCACACATTGAGCATCTGGCATAGTTAGCAGCCTCCTGGCAAACCAGAAGCATATGCAGCGACATTGTGCTTGTCTTCTCAGTAGCCGAAGTGCAGACAAAGCACAGGCTGTAGCTTCTCCAATGTGTGATTCCTAAACAGTCATAGTAAGATCTAATGCAACTGTGAATAGAGTGGATTTCAACATGGGTAATCTATTTACTTTTTGATTTTAAACACAACGGTTTCTGGTTTCTGATTTTTAAAATAGCATGCCAGACATGTTCAGATGTTATACCAACAAGGGTCATCTCCACTCACCTAGAAAGATGAGCTGGAGATCCATATTTTTACAAATTTTCTGCTTAATTTTGATGTTATGCTAAACTTCAAAGCATCTTCCAAGTTTGTGGGTTTTTTTTCCAAATTCACTTCAAAATTTGCCATCAGCAAGATTTCAAGTCAGTGTAGTGTTAACTAATTTGTTTTTCATCAAGTTCTTTATTAACAAAGAAATCCCCTGATTATTACACTTCTCTGACTTTTTGATAATCTCCCTTGCAAAGAGTCACATAATGCCTGAATACGTTTCACTGAAATATTGTTGAGCCAAAAGAGCTGATGGGTCCTGTAATTAACTTCCAAATAATACTAAAGTAATAGGATGTTGTAAATATTAGGAGTCAGAAATAGATTTGTGCCCTGTTCAAGAGACCCGTGGCACTGAGCAAAGCCTTTGAGCTGAGGCTCACCTGCCTTTCCTTCCTGTTCTTCACTTTTACTAACAGCTGCTATATCTTCAGTGCAATGCAATTTACATGTTACAGTGCTTTTCCTGACTGCACTCCGGGATGCTTAACACATTCAAATGACCACAATCTATTCAGTCCTGATGGGCAAGATGAAGCACAGTGATGCCTCTGCAAACTTACTTCCTTTCCAATTACAAAAATAAATTAGCTGAACCTAACAGCACAAACCTGAGAAATGGATATTGCAAAGAAGAGAGTACCTTCCAGCTGGGCTGAGAGTGATAATAATCTAGCCCATAATTAAGAGTAGAAATATGTTTCAGTATTAAAACAGCCATTGCTTCATTTGCAGTTGATAGGAAGAGAGTCAACTCATTACAACAGCAATGTAAGGCTTTCCATACAAGTGCCATAAAAAGACATGACAAATATAACTTAATTAGCCACATAACATGCCTCGATGACAAGAAATTCCTGTCATAATCAATTTTATGGAGAGATAAGCAAAGTCATAACTTGCTCAAAAGTGGAAAAGTAGCTGCAGAATGGGGAATGTGAATCAGGATTTCTGCTTCACCTTGAGGCCATAAGGGTTCATTGCCCCATACACACTGTGTGAAAGTGTAGGTATCCTCAAATTGGGTATCAAGATTTGTTTTAAGCATTCTTCTGTAGCAGCAACAGAAGCTTTTCATGGACCATGAATGGCTACTTTGCCTCCAGAGATGGGGTAGAAACCTGGGAAAGGAGCAAGAACATTTGCTTTGCACCACTTGCTCCAGTCTACTGAGATCACGCTGTGCATGCATATGGAGAGCTGGAGAGAAAATGCAAGCAGAGTGAAGGACAAGTCGGTCAAGAGCAGTAAACTCTCATTGATGGCACCCACCGGTAAACTCTGAGAACATTCTAGACATGAAACATCTTGTTTCTTCAGGAGTTCTCAACAAATGAACTTCACAGAGAGGGTTTTATTTAACCGGCAGATATAACTAAAAGCAGGTTTTTTTACTGTTACAGGGTCTTTTTCTTTAGCTTTCATCACTGCTTCTTTGGAGCAATTAAACCCAGGAAACAGTATTAAATATAAAATGAAAGCCTGAGGCACAAGTTCAAATGCAAACTGGAACTCAATAATGTTTAAGGTTATTTCCTTTGTCTGCTTTTAACATTTTCTGCCTTACCCAGCAGACTATGTTCCTTCTAAAGATGAGATTTTGAAAATGAAAATGTAAAGTTTTGCCTTTTCAAAACATGGATGACATTTTCAAGAGTCCTTCCTTCATAGGTCCTTCTGTATTTTTTAAAGCAAACAAAGCTGCTATAAAAAAGCAAATAATGAAATTTGAGAGAAAAGAGAGAGAAAAATAGAGAGACAGAATATTTTATTTCCTTTCTGACCAGTTCTGCAGTGCTTGTTCATATTTCCCATATTCTGTCAAAATGACCAGCTAGTAATATTTGTTATTAAGAACAGGTTATAGATGGTTCATAAACTGACTTGCTGTTCTCCAGAACAGGTCATGGACATGAGAAAATACTCTGATTCAGACTCAAAATCTTACTTCCCACAAAGGTTTGTGACTTGTAATATGATTTCCCAGCAAATTTTCCTATCTGTCAGAAATGATTAAACACAGAGTATTCTACTGTGTGTTGTAAGCAAAAGTCATTCTGTTTCTTGCTAGATTTCCTATTTATCTGCTTCCTAAACTATCTACCTAATTAAAAGTAGTTCCCTATCAAATCAAGCTTTCAGTAGAAAATGGTAATTTTTACAAATCAGAAAGAAATCCTAAGCAGAAATATTTTCCTTAACTTCAGTACAGAATCAGCAAACTTTTTTAATTGATTAATCTACTGAGATTATTAAAATCTTGTAAACACCTTTAATACATTATTAGACAAAAAAATAAATGGGGGAAAAAAAAAAAGCATGTTAAATGAGCCTGAAGCTTTTGGGTATTATCCAGGCTGATATTATCTATGTAATAGGTTATATAATAGGTTAATAATATGACTGCTAATCACTGCTTGGGTTAATGCAAGTCACAAAAGGCAATGAATTTGCAGACCATAAAATAAACGTTTGTAAAGCCTGATCTCTGCCTGGATCTAGAACATGTAAATAATCCTTTATCCTCATAATCACTGGAGTTCACCAAAGGGTACCAAGGGAAATGAAATGGGAATGGGAATGAAACTAATCGACGGATGTGACTCTGATTTGAGAATGGGGAGCTGAAGCAGAACTGTAAAGTATCATAGTTCTGAGCAGAGCTCTGGAGGTGCACCAAGCAAAGCTAGGCGTACCCTCCAAAAAATTAACAGCGTAACAGCCACCTTAGCATGAAATTACCCTGTGAATTTTCCTAGGGTAAACAGTGGGCTTCAGAAGCTGCATAACTTCCATTCATCTCATTACCATTGACTTCTTCAAGCTTCTGTTTCCTCCGTTTCAGATTCATTGCTTCTAACTCTCTATATTTCCAGCTTCTCCATTTCCCACTCTTCTCTACTGTTTCATGTTTTCTTTTGCTCAAAGCTCAAAAAGAGAGTTCAGAAAACTTTCACTAGGACACCTCCAAGAGGATGCTGGTCTCTCCGTAGCTGCCTATTATCTCTCAACCCTGTGTGACACAGACAACGGATGCAGAGCACTCAAGCTCAGAAACATCAGGCACGGTATTGAATCATTGTAACATCAGTTCATTTTGCAGTGACAAGGATCCTTAAGATAAGGGTTTAAAACTTCCTTAAAGCCAAACAATATAGGTACCTGTTTCAATGAAATTGAAGCTTATTTCTAAGTCTTTTATAATCCTTTTCATTTCTCACGATCTCCTCTTCCTTCATCTTTCAATCTCTTTCAACAACCTTGCATATAGGAACACAATAAAAATGCTCTGATGTCCTTGTTGGCAAATAAAAAACATGGTGAAAGCAGGGTGCATATATGTGTAGTTTACTATGAATATCAAGCTATTAGAGCATTCTGGGAAAAAAGTAATTATGAAATTATTGATTTGCTATCAGCTATATGGTCAGGTTTTTAAGGTGTACAATAATATCCCTAGGTAGGAGTTCTAATATAAGGTAGATTATTTTAATTTAAGAGCAAAGCTTAATGGAAAAAACTGTCAAGAACTATTAAAAGACAAAGATTTTTTTAAAAGCTTTTCTTGCTTTATTTATTTAGACTGTAATACCTTTATTCATGTGTTTAGGGTGTGAATTTGGTACATAGGATTGAATATTATACTAGATGGAAGTCTATCAGAGCCAGACTTTCTCTATCTTCAGTTAATTAATGTACTACTACTTTGTTTTGTTTTCTTTGAATGTAAAGGCCATTTACACTGGTATTACTCATGCAGACTTACCATGCAGAATGCCAGAAAGAACTCACTATATTTAAAGGCTTTTGCAGTGACTCATCTACTTGGAGATTTATTTACCAAAAAAAGAGAAGTTTAATGTCATTTTAGCTATCTGATGGTGTCTTCTCTTCTACTTCTCCAGAAGGATAAAACCTCTTAGAGGTCCTTTATCATATCTGTCACATCCCTGGAGATCTCTTGAATACCCAACAACAAAACCAGCCTGACACCGGCTGTCTATGTTGGTAACTGAGTCACAGCATAGGTTTCTAAGCTCCTGGTGCAGTCAGCAGAGATCTGAAGAACACTGAGTAAAACCTAAAGAAGTACCTTGACCAGCTACTAGTGTTACCAGTACTATTGCTCACATGTAGGTATCAGGTGTCAATTGAGAACCATTGAGGTGTCCTTCCTGTCTATGGCTGGTGTCTTGCACAGGCCCTCTGTGATCTCTGCCCACCACATTAGGATGTCTCAGACTCTATAGGTAACTTGGCGGGCACCTGGTGCATGTGCGTACGGCTGAAGCGAGTCCTTGATGTCCACTGTATGGTAAGCTGAATCACTGCCTACTGGACTCGAGGGCATCTGAATCACTGTTAGCTCACACCAGGGCTGTTCCCAGCAGGAAGAACAGATGCAGCTATGCTGATCAGGTGGAACAAGCCATGAGGACACTGATCGCTCCTGACAGTTGACCTCAAAGCCAGGAAACAGTCCAAGGCACTTCTGTGCTTGCTTAGTATAGGCATGGTCTTACTGGGTAGGCTGTTATTTTCATTCTTCTTGCTTCTTAGTGCCTCTGTTGCACAAACTAGGTTTAGACAAGTTCACACTTCACACAGTTTTATTAGGAGGCTCTGTATCTGATGTCATTCATCAGCTCTAAGGCTGAAATTTACTTCTAGAGAACACAAAAAATCAAAAGAGGAAAGAGGCAGAGAGGAGGAGAAGCAATGGGGGTTCCCAGATGAGCATCCTCCCCATATAGTGCAGTGGGTGTCCCTGTAATCTTTTGCCACAGTAACAGCATAGTTTTCATCAGGACCCACTCAAGCCCCCCATTGGTTCCTCCTGCTTACGATGCTAAAGGACATTTTGATTAGCTACAGGGGCTGCATGCTGAATGGCTGCTAAACTTTATGCTTCTGTGTTAGTAGGGTCCCTAAGGCAACTCTAAATCTATAACCAAAGCGGAGGAAAAGGAGGTAAAGATGGGACAATTGTCATGCTGGTGGCAAACACTTCCCACAACAGCCATATCAATGTATGAAGGCACAAGGCCTTGAGAATTATGACATGAGGAAAATGGCAGAAGAACAACGGCAGCAAAACACCAAGAAGAAAATGCTGCCACAGAGGCTCTGGGACAGCTTGGGTGAAAGGGTGCAGAGCTGCTGGTGGAAAGCCCTTAGCGTTAAAAAAGTCCAAAGCACCTACATGTAACACCTCCCTCAGCGTGATCACTGATGATGCACTTCTAAATTTTAACTAAAGCACCACTGAATTCAGAATGGGGTATTCTTCCCTCTTTATTTTAGAAATACTCCTCAATGTCAATTTAAGAGCATTTATGGCTTTTGTAGCAAAGTCATACTGTTTCAATACCCTATCACTAAGATTACTTGGAAGGAGAGATCTATAAGTGTGTGGCAAGACTTACAGTAATTGAAGTACATTAGGAATCTGGGCAATTTTTTGGTCTCACACCATTGTAAACGTGAAGTATGTAAATCAGTACCAATTGAATTACTCTTGATTTGTATTACTGTAAATGCACCAGTAAAGTCAATGAGTCAGATTTTTAATTAGAAATCCTAGGGAGTCTGAAGCTGGACTGGCATTTTTCACATTAATTATGTTTTGTCAAGGAGACTTGAAACTGAGAAATACTCCCTAATTTGGATTAAAATACAAATAACATTAAAATGATATAATTTGTTAATCTATAATCTTCATTGCTGTAAGTGCTCCTGAGTCTCCAGCAGTGAACTTAGAGCATAAATGAAAGATTGTTCCAGAGGCTACAGAAATGACAGATCATAAAAAAGCATTAATAACACAAAAATAATTAATAGTATTGGAAATAAGGTAAAGCAGGCAAGTTTTTCTTAATTCTGCATTTGGAAATAGTATGAGACAGAAGTCAGCATGAACCTTTCCATTGATTTGACTGTTCTGTCTAGTCCCATACACAGCATCACACAGATTCTACCAGCACTGAAATCTGTACTGCTGGGCTTCTGTTTCTGCAGGAGAATAACAACCAAGTCATTTTTAGCATAGGAGAGACTTTAAATAAAGAAATATAGCACAGTATTCTACACCTGCATACCACTTTCATTCAAGCAGTAGGTGCTTTATGGTTGCCCCCACTTTTGAAATGCCTCTGCCTCTGCAACCCTGCAGTCTCTGGCGTGTGTCTCTCACGTGGCTTTTTCCCTCTTTCTGCAGGAGACTGACGCAAAGTAGGAGACAGAATGGTTTGTGAATGATGTGACCGAGTCTAATACAACATGGCTGATGTCTTGGAATTGTCCAGAGACCAACCTTGTCCTCACTGGGGAAAAGGTAGACAAGCTTTCAGGAAGAAGATTGTGTCTCTAATAATGTTCAGTCCATTAAAAAAAATGATTAAAAAAAATTATTTGAAGCAGATGTAGGCATAAAACCACCTTTATGCACAGATGAGAATAAGAAACCATCTTTAAAACCCTCAATCCTGAAGCTGGTCAAGCTTAACACTGGAAAGTCATCAAAGAAGCATTTGGATGGGTTTTGGTCTCTGCAGAAAATCAAACAGTATAGAGTAATCCCTATCTCTGTCAATAAGGAAAATGTTAAATGTTATTAATAAAGCATCTCTTCTTTTGCCTTTCTTACTACTCTTGCAATATACTTTCCTGTTGTAAAAGACCATGGATTGGCTTTCTTTAGGAATTGACTAACGGAAAAAAAGCTCTTGCTAAGAACAGAAACTTGGATCTGGAACGTCAGCAACATATTTTTGTGAAAGGCCCTGTGACAAAAATAGGAAAAGAGGGTGGGTCAAAATGCTAAAGAAAAACAGGTCCCAATGACATATTAGGATGGACATGTACACATGATTGATAGAAAGCCCACAGTTAGTGCAAGACAGTATTTGTTAAAAAAGGCAAAGCGTAGTTAAAAACAAATGCATGTTAGGCAAACAGAAGTGATATTTCAATTGGTTAAATACAGTCCTCCCACCCCTTTCACAACCAACTGCTGTACAAATTTGATGGACTTGATGGCATTCTGAGACAGAGCAAAGATGGTTGCTGTGTAGCTTCCACCACACCTCTGGCCGCTAGAGCTCTAAGAGCAGCAAAACTGCTGATCAGAAAGACATAGTTGGGTCTGGACAAATAACACCTGTGCTCCAAGCAGATACAATCAATACTAAAGATTCTATCATTTTTACATCTTTGCATATTTCAAATCCCCAGACTTCTATGCCCCAGCTGGTAACCTATCCCAAAACATAAACTGTTTTCCTTACAATCTGGTTCTAAACAGACTGAGAAGATTGTGGGTCTTCTTTGATTTTTTCATTATGTTTTTCACATTATATTTGAGAATCCTGGGAAGTCCAGGTTCACTGCTGATTTGGGATTATCTAATGTGAAATGAACACAATCATTTCACTCAATGAAGGCTTGCTCACAACTGGTTAGAAGGTAAATTTGATGCAAAGGTATGGGCAATTAAGAGAAATAAGAAGAGGTTAAATTAAGGGAGATGGGATAAAAAAAAAAAAGACAGCACAAACTATATAGAAAACACTATTTTTTCTTAATTTAAACTTTTGAAAAGTCAAATGCAAATTTGAATAGAAATCCAAAAGCTTGAAAAATACAATTTTCTGAAAAGTATTGTCTATCAGTCATTCAAATGTTTAATTTTGTGGACTTTTTCTTTGTGTCTGGGGGAAGCTGTCTTACCAGCATTAGTAAACATTTCAAATTCAAATGTTTAATTTTGTGGACTTTTTCTTTGTGTCTGGGGGAAGCTGTCTTACCAGCATTAGTAAACATTTCAAATTCAAATGTTTAATTTTGTGGACTTTTTCTTTGTGTCTGGGGGAAGCTGTCTTACCAGCATTAGTAAACATTTCAAATTCAAATGTTTAATTTTGTGGACTTTTTCTTTGTGTCTGGGGGAAGCTGTCTTACTAGATTTAGTAAACATTTCAAAAAGTAATTGACAAAAGTCAATTGTGGACTAAAAATCATAATTTTCTCAAATTAGAAGTACTGACAATGTCCAAAACTTTTATAGCTTGTGCTGTACATTGTGCCCCTCTTTAGGGAGATAGTTGCTGTCTAAATTCTGTAATGTTTCTCCGATTTTCTCACCCCCTCTTGTCACAGAGCACATTGCCTATTGATGTGATCCAGTGAGACAGATTAACGCCTTCCCTTAATGTCAGGCCCTTTATTTAGCCACCTATTCCAGATTGTTCTTCTGCCGAAAGCCACTTTGCCCATATTTAAGTTGCTCATAAGGAACGTCACATGAATCAACACAAATTTTGACCTGACAAAGATTTCCATTTTCAGAGTCTGTTATATTTTTCTCGGTCCAGTTGAAAACAATATGAAAAGCTGTTCTTGCCTATGCTCGTTGTCAGAGGAATCAAGAAAATAAAGCAAAAGCACAGTATCATTGCCCTGAGCTAGTAAAGCTCTGATAATGAGATAGCTGCTGATACATGGTTAGTGGTGGCTAGATATATTTAAAAAACAAGAAAGCCAAAGCAATAAAAGTTCTATGGGGAAGCTAGTGAAAATAAAGCTGCCAAAATTCCCCATGTCTCTCTGCATTAAATGTTTATTGTCATGTGAGGGATGAATCACCCAAATATGTTAGAGTACTTGTTAGTTGGAGGGCATCCTTGTTGACAAGCAAATTTTATATGATCTGCGTCTTTGTAGTTAAAGTCAGCATGCTCTCTTCATTCTCAGAGGGGAGATGAACTAGGACAGAGAACTCCTGATGTGTCTGAAATGGAAACAAGAAAGTGAATAAACTACAAGAATTACTGATTTATTGCAGCACATCTTGAGGTCACTAGCTTTAGGATCGATGTCACTACTAAGTTGCGCAAATACACTGTCTTTTAACTTTCCTCGTTATAGATTTAATAGTCTGATGCTTTGGGACTTAAACTGCAAAGTGATCCATGATCCTATCATCTCCGTATCTATACTGGATAGGCAGACAAACCCGAGAAAGGGGCTGTGCTTTATTGTGGGACAGTTTACCCCAGTCTGAAATCAGGAAAATCAGAGAAAAGAAAAAGAGTTTTGCTTACATTTCAGGAGTTACACCGATATCTTTTAGTTTGCATAGGTTAGTTTTAAAAAAATAGCTGCAGGGGGCAAGGTCAACTTGCCAGAAAGTGCCCAACACAATGAAATCTCAGCTTGGAGTCCATAGGCATTGTGTCCTAAAAATAATAAAAACTAAAATAAATTGTAGGTCTTTGTCCTGGGGCATATAACCTTCGTTCCTTTACCCATGGCAAAGATAATGGCTATTGATTACCTCTTCAGTATTCTCTAACGTTTGCAAAGTGGCAAATTTGTGACCACATTGGAAATCAAGTTAGAACAGACGTGAAAAAACCTTCATGTCTTTGAGTAGTGTGTGGTCTTTGAGTTAGATGAATCCCCAAAGAGAAGTATTAATCTGTGAAATGTGCGTTAGGTTAGTGCTTGGGTGGTGGCTCCTGAATTCCCTGCACTGAAAAAGCAGAAGGTCTCATGGCTTTAAAACCATGTAAATAGCACAAATGTGTCTCATATGGTGGGAATTCATTTGCTTTCAGCTGCAGCCGGCACTATCCAGCCAGAGGTAATTTGTTATGCTTAATTAATTAAAGGGATACCGTTAACATAAAAATCATACTTCGTTCCAAAAATGTTTTAACCACTGTTAGTAATACCTTTTACTGCCAGGCACTGGAAGATATTAGGAATTATGCCTTTCTTTCTCTCATCCATATACTTGGCAAGGACTTTTTGTACCAAGGCTGATCAGATATTTTTTGTTGTAACTTTGTTTTTACAGATTTTTTTTTTGTTAAAAAAACAAGGTTTGATTTAAATTCTGTAACAAATCTCTTCAAGAACAGTGGGTGTTCTTAGCAAATAAATGTCTTTTTGCATGTTATGTGAAGTTCCTCTGGAAAATAAAAAAATGTGCAAAATTTTCAACTTGCTCTTTATGGCATAGAGACAGTTCTGTGGGCACCTTTTGTGTAGTCACTCATTCTGTCACTATCATCCTCCAGTGACTTTGTCTTTAACACAGCAATAGAGAAAAAGAAATACAGTTTAAAGATAGGAAAATGTGAATGCAAAAATATAACACTGGCAGGATGTCTCAAGGTAAATGCATTGGCAGAAACTGCATTTAACTTCTTTTAAATTGACTAGATTTCAGGTTGAAAGTTTCCCATTAGTGCTTGAAATTAATGTGTCATTCAGTTTTCAAATGACAAAATACCATATAGCTAAGAAAAAAAGATGCAAGAAGGAAGCAGTATAAAAAGAAAGAAGAATAAAAGCCACCACTCCACAATGACTTCTGAGACAGTGAATCAGGCTGCCAACTGTCAGGCTGTATAACCTCTGGTTCCTGAGATTCAGGATGAGAGATGGTGCTTCAATTTGACATTTATGTCAAGAGCAAATGAAGCCAAGTCCAAAGCTACCCATGCTACTGTGAACTCGTGTTGGAAATACCTCTCTTGTTAGGGTGTTCCTGGAGGTCATTGCATCTAAATTAACACATAGGGAAATGAGCTTTTCAGTGAAGAGCAGAATTTGCGTGAAAACAGATGCTATAATCACCACTGTGTTCTGGTGAGGACTGTCCACTCACAACTCTTATGTCTTAAGTATGCAAAAGTGAAGCATACATGGCACTCTCCTCTTCTTTTCTTGTTGTTTATTGAAAATCTAGCTTAGAGAAATGACCTAGAGCTATGATTTAAGACAGTAAGGTTTAATTACCTTTCTATACTAGTTGAGAACTATATTCTTGCCTTCTATTTTTTTTTTTCACCTTAACTCTGTTGATTCTGGCAACAAACAAAAAAACTATGCAAAATCATCTTCAAGAAATTATTTAAAAACTAAAGAATGGAAATAACTAACACATATGCAAAGAAACATATAATATTAGAATTGGACAACTGGCTCAAGTTATTCATAAAAATGTCAATACAGTCTGGTACATACTCAAATATCTTTTTTCTGACATAGAGATAAAAAATATTATGCACTCTCATTTAGTAGGTACTTTCTTGAGAAAAAGCAGGGAGCTAATATGAGGACTGTAAGTTAAGAGTCCAATTCTCTGCTCACTTTTTTGATGCAAACCAGAAACATCTTCCCTTAAATCAGTGAAATTTCACCATTTAAAGCTAGGGATAACAAATAACCCCAAAAGGTATACCATGCAGAAGACTAAATCACTAAATCCTGTTCTCTCTAATAGTACAGGTGTTTGGAGTCCAGTCCTGTACTCAGGCTGTGACCCACAGGAGTTTGCCAAACTGATGATAGCAGCAACAAATTTGAAAAGAAAATAATAGCTTCATGTGTTTCCTCCTGTCCAATTTTCTTCCTTTGCAAATCTTTTAATCCAACTAGAATGATTTCTGTGGATAATCCCTCTTCTAAAATGTTTGCATTTTGAAACATTATCTAAACAGTGCTGGCAGCCGACAAAAGTCTCCCTGATGAGGTCTCATTTGATAAGGAACTGCCAAATATTAACTCATAAAGAGCCCTCCGATATTTTTGTCCAAAGTTTGTCCACTCTCATTATGGGAAAATTAAATAGCAACAAATATAGCAACACATAACACTACCTGAATTGTTCTCATCTTATTCTCACCTCTTAAATCACAAAACATTCCATAAGCTTCATATCCTTGTCTCTAAACAAGGGAGGGAAATCGAGGTCAGGAGGCAAACTGATATGCCCAGTATCATTCAAACCAACAGACAAACCAGAAATGAGCCCCTTGAGAAAAGCATTAGTGCCACAGCTTTCATTTATGGCTAGAATTCATATCCATATCTCCCAAACCCAGACAAATGTCTCATCCAGGGTAATAAAAAGCTATTTGCAGTGAAGCAATGAGAAATTACCTACCTCACTTTATGGGTTCTTGCATGGTGTGAACACGGGTCATACAACAGGAATATGGAAAAGCACAATAGAAATGACAATAGAAAAAAAGACTGATTAATGAGCAGAGGTGTGTTTTCATAGATTAAAAGAGGCCTAAACAAGAGAATTTATAGTCATAGAATGATCTCAGTTGGAAAGGACCTTAAAGATCACTTAGTTCCAACCCCACTGCCATGGTCAGGGACACCTCCCACTAGATCTGGTTGGTCAAAGCCCCATCCAACCTGACCTTGAACTCTCTGAGGAACGGGGCATCCACAGCTTCCCTGAGCAACCTATGCCAGTGTCTCACCACCCTCACAGTACGGAAGTTCTTCCTAATATCTGATCTAAATTTATTCTCTTATGGTTACCTCTCTTCCTGTCACTACAATCCCTGATAAAGTCCCTCCCCATCTTTCCTGTAGGTCCCCTTGAAGTACTGGAAGGCTGCTATAAGCTCTGTCAGGTTGGATTTATCATCATGATTTAGGCTGCAGTGATCAAGTATAGGGCTGTCTTGCAGGTACCCCCAGACAGCATCAGTCACAGGATTTGTGTCACCCTGTGTTGTCCCTTTTCTTATTTATTGATTGTCCTTTTTACTGTCCTTGCATCTCCCTATCTCTGTGTTAGTTTCCTCCCTGATAAGCTAATTACTTTTCCTAGTCACTGATTTTCTTACAACTGTATTTAAAATTGGTATTTCTGATACCTTTTCCTAGATAATCACAGCTTTATATGGTATTATCGATATGTTGACCCAGGTGTTCCCAAATGTTCCTCTTGCAATGTTTTTCTCACCAAAAGGTCCCCAAGTGTCCCCTCCAATTATCTGTGAGGTCCAGCTGTTTCTCACATAACTCATCCTTAGCTATATGTGAACTCCATTTATTCCTCATGGATCCACCTGTTACTTTTGTCAGCTTCTTGAATCGTTATCTGCTATATCCAATGATTCCTCATGTCATGTCTAATGGTTTTCCATGTTCTGTTCAGTTAACTTAACCTCAGGCCAGACGCTATTCAGCAGCCAACTCCTTTGCCTACAGCCCTAACAGATACAAAGCACATGCCCGAAATGTGGTATTAAGGGTCAGGCAGTCCACATAGTCTGCCATGCCTGCCCAACCCTGCCCTTGGGTTCATCCCTGTGATCTGCTCTAAGAGGAGACCAGTGAGAAATAAGTGTAATGGACTTGATAAACAATTCTCTGCATAATTTTCTGCAATTTATTTAGTCTCCTTGAGCCCCAACTCACCTCTCCACCCAGTAGGAATAAATAATATATAATTTTCAACAGCCAAGCATTTTTTGAATTTTCATGTATTCATTATTAGAAAGTTCTTGCCACTGTTCAGAAAAAGGCGGTCACATATCTGTGAAGTGATACAAAAGAATCTAAGTAATTCCTCTATTTCAACATTCTTTTCAAGCATAAGAGTTTCTGTGCAGTAAAGTAAGAGCTAGTAATTGGAGCTTGGTCTCATGTAATATCAATCAATCTATTTATTGCACTTTATTTATCTATTGGACTTATTCTAAAAACTTAAACTGCAGCATGTTTGCAAATACATGATAACAAACTCTGAAAAAACTTGAAGTATGGTTGACAAGTGTATAGTACAATATATGGAATGATTTCCAGTGTGTTTCTTTACTAATTCACAGAACTCCAGGTTTTGCAAGTGGTTTTTCAATCACAATGATCCAAATTAATGAAATCTCACTTGTGTTATTTCTAATTGACAGCAACTGTTGCCTTGTGTTATTACTTGTGCAATTGATCTGATAGTCCATGGAGAAAAAAATCCCACCATCTTCTCCTTCTGACCACACAGCTTAAGACATTTTTGGTTTGGTTTTATCTCTAATTTTAATCTTCTGATTTTAAACAGTAGCTTCAGCAATTTGTTGGACTTTTGGTATTATTCAGGACAGAGGTTTAGTAGTTGTAATGACCCTCATAGATATCGACACTCTGAAGAGTAGAGAAAAAAGTAAAGTGCCTTCTAAAATACTATCTTTGCTGAGAGCAATATTTGTTTTGGATGAGATGTGTGATGTATCTCATGTGCAGCACTGCCTGTCTGATATGTCTTGTCACATTACTTCTTCTATCATGTGTCACATTATGTAAGGTCATGCTACTTTTGCCAACAATAAGGCACAAAGAACTAGAACGGCAGTGAACTGTGTGCCAGAGACTCTTTCTTCACACTTCCTGCTGTCTCTTGTAAGGAAGAGCAAATCAAAAGCTGCAGCCCCAAAGTACCAAGCCACCTGAAAACAGGAAGTAAATTACTAACTGCTCTAAGGACAACAAACAACAAACTTTTTGAAAGCTGATTTAGAGTCCACTACAGTATTCCTTACATAGCCTAACCTTCCATTAGAAGTAAGGGAAAGGAAGCTAGAGAGCCTGTTCCAAAGAGTTTACAACTTGCAGCTCTTACTCTTGCTTATATTCAAGGCAGCACGCATCACATCCCAGATTAACACACTCTAGATAGATTACACATTTCTTTTACCTCTTATTTAAACTGCCATTGCTCAGGACTAAATGCATTGAAATCAGCAGTACTATGCTGGTGTAAGTGAGAAGAGAATGAAGCATGTTTCTTTTCTTCCTACTTGCATTTCAGCTACACAACTACACAACTGCTTTTTGAGAATTACAAATAACAGTACCAAACCTGTTAAGTATTGTGCAAAGCAGAAAGAATAATTTCTGCATCATGATCTTAAAAGAGAACAGTTACTGTGGATCTGTGTCATGGAGATGTAGGAAAGATCTGTTCCTACATTCACGAACCATCATGCAGCCCTACCAAACACTTTTGTTATTTGAGTTATATTAATATCTAGCGGGAGATTTGGTACCTTTCCTGTGTAATTACCTGGGATTTTAATTCTGCCACAGTATACTTAGTAGGAAAATTCCAGAATCTCCTTCATGATCTGTGACTGAAAATACTAGAATTGGTAATTGCTGGAGCTTTAGTGGTCTTGTGTGCAAAGAAAAATGTTAACTGAATTACCATTATCTCAGTTTTTCAGTCTGAGAATGTTCCCAAGTTACGGTTGGCTAACTACTCGTCCTTTTGTAGATAATTGCATCAGGGAGAAATAACCCCAGGCACCAGTACACAGGAAGCCAAATGGCTGTAAAGCAGCTCTGCGGAGAAGAAGCTTGAGGTCCTGGTAGATAAAAAGCTGACCATGAGGCAGCAGTGCAACCTCTCGGCAAAAAAAGGGCCACCAGCTTTCTGGGCTGCATTAGGAGGATTGTTGCCGGCAGGTAGAGGGAGGTGATCCTTCCTCTCTTCCCAGCACTGGAGAGGCCACATTTGGAGTTCTGTGTCCAGTTCTGAGCTCCTCAGTGCAAGAAAGACACAGGCTTACCAGAGTAAGTCCAGACAGGGCCACAAGGATGATTAAGAGACTGGGGCATCTCTCATATGGAGGGAGGCTGAGGGAGCTGGGACTGTTCAGCTTGGAGAAGAGAAGGCTCAGGGGGATCTTATCAATTATGTGTAAATACCTGACAGGGGGGATGTGACGTAGAGGAAGTCAGGCCCTTCTCAGTAGTACCTACTGCCAGGACAAGAGACAATGGGCACAAGGAAGGACATGGACCTGTTGGAGCAAGTCCAGAGGAGGGCCACGAAGATGATCAGAGGGTTAGAGCACCTCTGCTTTGAGGACATGCTGAGACAATTGCGCTTGTTTAGCCTGGAGAAGATAAGGCTCCAAGGAGACCTGATAGCAACCTTCCAGTATCTGAAAAAAAGCCTACAAGAAAGATGGAGAGGGACTTTTTATAAGGGCATGTAGTGATAGGACAAGGGGTAATGGCTTCAAGCTGGAAGAGGGGAGATTTAGATTAGATATTAGAAATAAATTTTTCACCATGAAGGTGGTGAGGCACTGGAACAGGTTGCCCAGAGAAGTTGTGAAGGCCCTATTCCTGAAAGTGTTAAGGCCCGACTGGATGAAGCTTTGAGCAACCTGGTCTAGTGGGAGGTGTCCCTGCCCATTGCAAGGGGGTTGGAATTAGGTAATCTTTCAGGTCGCTTCCAAATCTAACCATTCTATGATTCTGTGATTCTATGATTCTATAAATTAAAAACTAGAAAAACACATCTGAACACAAGAAATGACATTTTTGTTTACTGTGAGGGTGATCAAGAACTAGAACAGATTGCCCAGAAAGGTTGTAGAGTATCTGTCCTTGGAGACATACTTGGAGTTGGGAAAACCTGACTGGACACAATGCTGGGCAACCTGCTCTTGTTGACCCTGCTTGTGCAGGAGGGGGCTTGGAATAGAGGATCTCAAGAAGTCCTTTCCAACCTTCCATCCTGTGATTCTGTGACCTTTATGTGGTGGCCAGTCATTTTACTTATAGGTTACACTCTTTCCAGGCTATACTAAATCGCAGTAGTAGCTTTCTACTGAGGTTGTTTCCTCAATTATTTTTAATGAGAAGAAAGAAAGGGGATGGAGTAAGCATCAGCATTTGAATAACCCCTAAATAAGCAGTGAGTACATACAGACTGACCTCCTGCTTGGAGTTCAGCAGAGCTTCCAGACCTTGTACTGGCATCTGCCAGTAATTTAATACAAAGACAAGTTGCAGCTAAGGTTCTTCAGACCTGACAGCCATGTAATGAGAAGAGTGTACGTAATATGCCCTCAGTAGATCACATCACCTTTAGCTACACCAGCACAGTCAGAGCTGTGAATGGCTACTGGGGCAGGAAAAACCAGCTGTTGAACTCTAGCACAGGACAGAGACTGACAAATGAGATGTGATATCTTAGATTTCACACTGGCCACTTGAGGATGAAGAAAACTAAAGCTGAAATACGGATTTATAGTTCAGATAGACCGTTGGAAAACTGAATTATGAAAGCATGTTTCCTTGTTATCCTAATGAGAAGGGGGATGTAGAAAGTGTAACTAAATCTTCTGAACTGTCTTTCTTCAGCAAAGACTGACAGACTTTGTAGGGTAGAAGGATATTTATTCAGAGAAGGGTATTGTGTATGATTCCATCAGGGCTTTTTAAGAAAAGTATGTTGATAGATGTCTATATTTGAATTCAATTGCAATGCACTTTACTGCACAGGCAGAGGGGAAGGAGCCAACTAACCGTTTCCCTAGGTATGTGTTGGCTGCCAGGTGTTGCACCTCCTCTTGTTGGTGTGGCTATTCCCTGTAATGGAGTGTGCCTCTCTCCCTTCCTTCCGCCTATCAGGAGAAGACTGAAAAAAGGAAAAATAAAACCTAAAGACTGTGTTTGTACAGCAAAGTGAAGAATGGGAGGTGACACCATTGTGCTGAGAAAGAAGGAAAGAGCAATAGTGGTGCTGTATTTCTTCTCTAGGATGTTTGCAAATTTTAGCCAATGACTATTTTATGCAAAATACAGAAAAAATCTGGAATATAGAGGTCAACACTCAGCTTTTCTCTCTCAGATGATCAACGTAACACTGAGCCTACAAATCTAGTTTTCTATATGCTGTTCCTCTGCTCATATTCCCTGTATGTTGATTTCATTTATTGTCCTGTTTAGAATACAAACCTTTCTGGAAGTAGACTGTCTTCCAGCAGTACATAACTCTGTCAGAATGGGCTCATGAGGCTGTGAGAAATGCAATAAAACATAATAACTAACAACAATGGCTAGCAGAATTACCATTTTATAGACCTGAAGGAAGCTAAGTAGATTGTCCTGAATACAAGAAGTTTCTTTCCACAACTGCAAATCTTCAGGTCTGTTGCTGCCTAATTTTAGTTTGAAATTCAAAGACCATTAAAAGCAAAAGAAAACATTTGTGAATGTATAAATACCACATTTTCTTAAACAGATAATCCAAATGCATCACTTCAAAAAATCAGTCTTCTAAAGTGAATAAAAAAATATAATTCTTTTACACTGAAAAAACAGCAGAGTAGCATGCTGACTTTAACTCCCTTCACACTAAAAAAACCCTTGGAAAAATAATCATCTAAATTCAGTATTGAAAATAATGCTTTACACTAGCTGGATTTAAATTAAATATTGCTTTAATGACATTATTATGGGAAAAATTAAAAAGTAGCTGAACACTTGCCACTAGTTATTTTCTTAATAAAACTATTGTGGAAAGCTTTAATCTTTTTTAAATGTCAGATATTATAAACCAAAAATTTCCTATTTAAACCAGCCAAACAGTATACATGGGCTACTGAAACCAAGGAGCTGTCTCACAGTTTTCTGGTTAAATTGATATCTTAGCAAATATTTGAGAAAATAAGAATAAATTAATGTTCCTACTTTTTTTCACTAAAGGCATTCTTTGTGCAAGTATAAACACATACGCGCACACGCACATATATGCATATATATGTATATACATGTGTGTCTCTGTGTATCTGAAAAAATATATATGTATACATAGTAAACATGTATACATGTTTTTGTATACTACGAAAAATATATTATACATAGTCTCCACAGGAATGACTACTAATGTCATCAAGACAGCTCAAAATGCCTCATGTCTTTCTTGCCCATGCAACTCCATTAGAATTAAGAGCTTAATCCTGTAAAAATCCATTGACTCGTCTGGGACCAGGCTTGTGCTCTTGCTCACTTACATTAAATACCTAAAGTTAGAATGGTTTTTGTAGTGGCATCAATGTTCATTCTTTTTTCATTGATGTTGCTGGGTTAATTCTACATTCTTTTTTCATTGATGTTGCTGGGTTAATTCTACAGTCAAGGACATACACCTTAAAAATCATGAGCATTTCATATACTTTTCTAAGACAAAAAATACTATTCCATGTTTCCTTGCAGTAAATAGAGTCTTAGCTTATCATTACTTGCTGTGCAACAAAACAGAAGTAAGTTTTCTGGCATTTGCGAATTTACTCCGTATTTTAAATAAAAGAAAGCGTATTAAAAGAAAAAGAAAATATTTGTGAATGCTTAACATACAAACCACACATTTTCTTAACCAGATAATCCAAATATGTCACTTCAAAAAATCAGTCTTCTAAAGTGAAAAACCACTTTTTTCTAAGAATCTCCTCAAGCTCTTGCTCAAGTCAGTAGCAATAGAATAGAATCATAGATTCATAGAATCATGGAATCGTTTAGGTTGGAAAAGACCTTTATGATTATCAAGTCCAACTGTTAACCTAACACTGCCAAGTCCACCACTAAACCATGTCTCTCAGCACCACGTCTACACATCTTTTAAATACCTCCAGGGATGGTGATTCCACCACTTCCCTTGTCATCCTGTTCTAATGCCTGATAACCATTTCGGTGAAGAATTTTTTCCTGATATCCATCCTAAATCTCTCCTGGTGTAACTTCAGGCCATTTCCTCTTGTCTTGCTGCTTGTTACCTGGGAGAAGAGACCGACCCCCACCTCACTACAACCTCCTTTCAGGTTGTTGTAGAGAGTAATAAGGTCTCCCCTCAGCCTCCTTTTCTCCAGACTAAAAAAACCCGGTTCCCTTAGCTGCTCCTCATAAGACTTGTTCTCTAGACCCTTCACCAGCTTTGTTGTTCTTCTCTGGACATGCTCCAGCACCTCAATGTCTTTCTTGTAGTGAGGGGCCCAAAACTGAACACAGTATTTGAGGTGGGGCCTCACCAGTGCCGAGTACAGGGGGACGATCACTTCCCTAGCCGTGCTGGCCACACTATTTCTGATACGGGCCAGGATGCTGTTGGCCTTCTTGACCACCTGGGCACACTGCTGGCTCATATTCAGCCAGATATTCACTGGGGGTGTGAAGCACAGGCCCACCTACTTTTTTTTTGCATTAATCAAACACCTTTGCATAGAAACTCTCGTTCACACTCTCCTCTTAGACTATCAGTCTTTTCCTACCCTTGCAAGAGTGATTCATGTTTCCGTCTGCAGAAGTTCAGCCTTTGCAAGGTCTTTGGGAGTTCTTAGCATCCCCTTGCAGTGGCTCCTATTCTGGCCTCCTGATCCTGCTTAAATTGGATTTTGCTTGTCCAAATTATAGTCTTTCCACAGCCAGTCTCACTTTTAAGTTTTCAGCAAAGGCTTGTAGCTCATGGGAGATAGAAGGGTGTCTCCCTACATGCATGGTAAATTTAAAAATATGGGGCAGAATAAACACATAGACCCTTACAAAGGTAGCAAATACCAGCAGTACTCAAACAATGGCTTAAATTCCCAGCCACGGACTGTCATTATACTGTCAGGGAGTGTATATTTTGCACTCCTTTTATGTTACCTTCGCAGCAGATACAAAATGTCAGTGAAGCTAGTTGGGAACATTCAGTCAGAATAATTTTCTGATGGAACATGCCCTTCTTACAAAATTGATTTTTATTTTATTTATTTATTTATTTTGTGAACAAATATTCCATTTTTCCACTGGGAAAAATCAAACTGGCAGGTCTCCAGGCTCCTCATCTGGAAGCTTTTTGTCAGCTTCACTTTCTGCAGGCAGAAAGTAAAATTGACAAGCCCTGGACAGGCAGATTGGCCGAGCTGAGTACCCGAGCTCTCTGCCTCCTCCAGGCTGGACCACCTTTCCTCACTGGGTTGGCAGGAGGGGTGAGGACACAGAAAGCCTGAGTGCTCCTGCTTCAGTTGGCCTCCTGGAAAGCTGGTGTCAATCCATTATCATTGTAAGCAGGAAGTAGTACTGAGGAAAGCCATTCAAGGTAGCAAGAGACAAGTTGCAATTTTCAGTTCAGGTGGAAAAGAGTGGTTTGGGGTTTTTTCCTGGAAATGCTCCCTATGTTGTTTTGGGTTTTTTTCCCCCCGTTTTCTTTCCTTTTATTTTCTTTTTATTTCTCTTTTAGTTCAAGGCAAATGCTATTACAGTAAATTATATATAATTACGTTATGTCATAATATAGTTAGATACAATCTAATGTAACATACAATATATACTTAGCTATTTGTATGTTTTTCTATATGTATCTCTCTATATACATAAATATAAAACCTGCATTTTTTTACGATGTTGTATTGGTTACCTCTTAAAGTCCTTGTTATGTCCCTCCAGTTCCGGTGCAGAAAGCTGTTCTCTTTAAACTTGTTACAAATTGCGACATAAACAAAATGCAGCAAGCTGTACTTTACGTTACCAGAAAACAAGGGAAATCTTAGTATTTAGAAACACTAGCAGAACTAAAATCTTCGACACCGAATACAATGAATTGCAATTGAAAAAACCAGTGGTAAGGTAATGTCCAACTCATACACTACTTTGCATAACTGCAAATAGTCATAACATTTACCAGCATGTAAACCTACACATAGACTAAAGACTTGCTGCTTCTCCACCTCTAAAACAGCTTCTTCAATTCTTTCAGTAAAAGCTGGCCAATTTTCGACTTCTGTCCTGAGATGATCAATACTCCCTAAGTGAGCCACCTTTTGAAGTACTTCAGGACACTTTAGCTCCCTCTTTGATCTTTCCATATCTCCTTTTAGATATAATGGATTTTATTCTACTGAGGCTTTATCCCACCAGCTCCATTTTTATTATCCTTTAGCTGACTTTCCAGAAGATAAAAGCAAGTTAAAAGGATAACTTTTTTTAGCAACAAAAATTAAACCACGCATCCCCATTTTGGGGAACATCAGACACCTTGGAAACCCAAAGAAATCCTCATAAACAATGCTTTTTGCAACATTCCCTTTTGTGGTTGTTCTTGAGGAACACACAAAGGCAGAGAAATGAGTAGAGGTGAAGCATTTACCCATGTCATTTTTAAAAGCTCAGGATCTCTGTCCTGACTAAGAGGGTGTTCCCGGTTGTACAAATCCAAGAAAAAAAAAAAAATGGGGAGTTATGATTCCAACAAGCAGCACCTTCCCTGTTTCTCCTTTTGTGCAGTTCTTGTACCATGTTGCTCTGTGTTCCTCCCCTTCTCTCTCTCCCAAACCTGTAAGCAGTAATCACATACAGACAAGATTACAATTGAAGCAGATTTGGGCAAAGAGGGTTACTGGGTACCACGCGTGGTACCAGATTTCCTTGTTGCAGACTCAGCTTATTGATCCCTTGCTAAAAACTCATGGAAACTGCTTCTCCCTGCAAACTGCAGTGATGCCTACCCAAACTCTCTCCTGCTGTGGTGTAACACAAGGCAGCACAGTACCTGAACTCAGACAAAGGTGAAGGCATGGCTGCAAACTTGCTCTCTAGGATGACAAGGCAGCACCAGCATGCTGTGTACTCAGCTGGGTTAGGGGAGGGGATGTTTGCTGCATCCTTCAGATACCGTCTGCCCCAAACCGCACCTGTGCCCCTGTCACACTGGAAGAGAGTTTGCACCAGAAGTCTTCTCCTGACTTTCAGCTCTGGACTGGGCCCCCAATAAGCCTCTTGATGGGATGCTCATATTTATCAATCCTTGTATTCTCACTGAGGTATTCTTATGGTGCTGGGAACTGTGCAAAACCAGCTCAATTTGTCTACACAGACAGCTAGGGGATTTTGTTTCTTTTTCCTTCCTTTTTTGAACCTAGATTAAATATGAGTATTCAGAGGAATTTACCCACAAGAAAATCTCCAACAGCAAAAATCCTGCAAAAAAGGTGGAACAGCTGCTTCAGAATTGGGAAGAATAAAATTATTTTTCCCCTCAACAAATTTTGGGTAGGCACTCTTTCCAAACAAGCAACCCGGAGTTGAGTGTTTGGTTTACTTTTCAGCGTACATCTGAATATGTTTGTTATTAGCAGGAAAAGTCTCAGGACTAGAAAAGAAAATTACCTTTCCAGACAGCATGAATTTTAATCCACAGTAAATGTGAAGTCAACAGAGCTGCTGAAATAGAAGGTAATTTTCTGAACAATATCCCTACTCTTCTACCTAATTCACAAGCTGATAATTTTTTTTTTTTTTGTGTAAATGAGGCAAACCCTTGCACTAGATTAGTGTCAATATTAGAGAGAAAAAGAGGAGAGGAAGAAGAAAAACCAGCTCAGACCCAAGGCGTCCATTTAGCATCCTGCTATTTTGTGTGCTGATAGAATTGACAAAGACAGAAGAGGTAGAGAAAGGGAACCTGAAAGGACTGATGAAATAATAGTAAAGCTAACCCAATGTTAATGAGGGTCAGGAAAATATGAACTCCCTCCTTACGCCCAACCCTGGATTTGCAGATTTGCAAGGGAGACTCTCCTGGAAGGATCTCAGCTCTCAAGTCTGCTGGAGAATCCTTGGAAATGCCATCAGATAAAGGCCGCTGAGACTATAAATTGATTTAGGGCATGCCCTGCACATCCTGATCTTGCCAGACAGGATCACCCTAACGGTATGAAGCTGCATCTGATTCACTACGCAGCATGTTATAACTTAAGGAAAGTTGCATGAAGATTTATTCTCAAAACTTAATTGCCTGAATGTCAGCAGCACGTGTGTTTGCTCTGTGTGCATTTGTGTGTGTGCCACAAACTGGTAGAGGCTCATCTGCAGCATGGTTTTTGTGTAGACTGAGTTATGTAGGATTAGCTGCTGAACACCAGGTATAGCTGAGATATGCCTTGTGTCTCAGGCTGAATTTAAGGCCAACATCACAATGTATATACGGCCGATTTAGAGCTAAGGTCCTTCTGTGAATGCCATTCTCTGCAGAGAAATAATGTGTATGCTGCAGTTGTGTCACTGCTGTAAAAGGGAGTTCAACTGCAAAAAAGAGTAAAAAGAAATAGATGATATGCAGGGAACCAGACCAAAGGAGTGGATTCAATTCAAAATGAAAACATCAAATACAGATGTCTAGAGGAATGTGCGCGCAGGTGAGCTATGTGTCTAAGTTGCCACATAATCAATAGAGACACAGTCAATACAGTCATTGTTTTTTAGAGGGAGATTCTGCTGACAAGTGACTAGGGGTGCAATTCAGTTTCCTGCTCACAGGCGCAAACAGCATTTGAGAAAGACTAGTACATGCAAACGATCCCCCAAGGTTGATAGACATAACAAACAGGACCTACTTTAGATCCATGGCCTTAGGGGCGGTGACTTTCGGCTAAGCAGGAAATCAAACACACCTCAGTTGTGCTTAAATACATTTCCTCAGGCATTTGAATAGTACATTATAAGTCTAGTAAACTGAATCATTATCCAGTCTCCTCAGACCATATGGTTTTCAATATCTTAAGCATAGGGTGTGGATTTATTTTATGCACTGAGGAGTATCTTGCCTGGCCTCCAGCTGCATCCCAGAAGTCCCTGTCTTGTCTGAAAGCTCAGACATGGTGTTATCAACACTTAAAGGCATCTCATATGGCATCGGATGCCTATGTTTGGGAAGCTTCAGCATGTACCTGCTGACTCATTGACTGAGGTCATTCACTAGGCTCCAGTGACGGGCTGTCCATCAGCTATAGTATGAGCTAAGCACATGTGTCTGTACCCATGTTTAGGTATCTTAATTTCAAACTGTTCTTGTACAAAGACCTATGGGCGTAATTTCTCTGTACTAAAATTCTTTAACTATGGAATTTTAGAGGAAAAACACCTACTTTGAGAGAGATCACTATCAGTGACGGTTTTCACTACCACATCAAGTAAATAAATTTTAAAACCTCCCAGTAATATCATCATGCAACCAGCCTCTGTCCTTACCATGGATAAGTTGTCCTGGTAATAATCTGTACCACCATCATCAAATATTCTTTTGTCTTGTGCCAGAAAAGGCCTTCTCCTCCTTTCCTCTGGTTTAGAAGATGCTCATACTTCATGTCTGATCAACATATCTAAAGAAAGTAATTACATATGATAGAACAGGCTGGTGCGGGCAAGAGGAGGATGACTTCATCATACCTCATTTGGCTCCACACTTGCAATACCTCTCCCACTTCATAAGGTCTCTAGCATGAGACTAGCAATATGTACGGCTTCCCTTTGTGAGAAGGTAGAGGAACTGCAAGAACCCGTTTTTAGTGCTCTGCCTCTTTACGTTGGTTCAGCAAGTCTAAATGGGCTAGCTCTGCCCCTTCTGATCCAGTGACTCCCTCCTGTTCCTTTGATATAACAGCTATGGCAAGACTACTGTTCTCTAGATCTGTCTCAGTGATTTAGCAGATCCTCCTTGTTTACCTTTTCCATCTCTCTGTCACAAAGGTGCACTCAGTCATTTGACATACTTTGTTTCAGATGCAAAAAGTTAATTTTGGACCTTCGTCTCTGACTCTTTAGGCTCAAAAGGAAAAAACCCTGCCACTGAGAGAAGATATTTATCTTATAATCTGTAGGGCTGTGTCTGCTGCAAAGAGCAGTTCTGTCCATGTTCTGCTGCACTAGTAAAAATGATGTGACAGGCAAGCAGAGTTGTGGGAAAGAAATCTTCACTATGCATTCAAAGTGATCTTGCTCCCACAGTGACAGCTTCTGAACTAGCTACTACTGTTCTGGAAAGAGATATTGATGTTACAGCAGGTAGCTCTATAAAACTATTAGTTCAGTGTTTAATGGATGCCAAAAGCAGGCAGAATTAAGAATTACTTGTAAAGGAACAGAAAACAAAATAAAAAACGTCATAATGCCACTGTTTAAATCCCTCAGGTATCTTTAATATGGTTCAATGTTCCCTTGTCTCCAAAAGAATACAGCAGTGCTAGGAAAGACAGAAACAGACAACAAGGAGGACCAATGATAGTGAAAAACTGAACAGAGTAGCACTCCTCATCTTGGAGAATTCACTGAGGAAAGGGTACGACAGATGTCTGTAAAACAGCAGTGATGCAGTGTGAGTGAGATGAATAGAAACTATCTCATCTATGCTAAAACCATCAAATAAAACTAGCAAGTAACAGATTAAAAGCAAGCCGTAGAGGTACTTTCTCATATGTGTGGCTGCCACAAGGCATTGTGGATGCCTAAAGCGTATCTGGATTCAAAAGAGATGAGACAAATTAATGAAATAAAATTGACACGATTCTGTTAAACACAAAGGCATCACCTTTCATTCAGGAAGTCCCAGAGGCATAAGTCACTGCTGGCAAAGGAGTGTATCAGGGAGGTGTCACCATATGTTGCCCTGTTCTTACATGCCTCCCTATGCATCTGCCGCTGGTCAGTGCTGGAGATAGAGCTAGGTGGATTTTTCCCTGACCCAATAAGAATGTTCTTATGTTCACACAATTAGTGATAGCCTCTAGGGAAGGGATTTAGACCAGCTACCGTGGATACTATTGCAATGCTTAAAATGTACATTCAAGAACCTGGCAGCATGATTCAGAAGACCTCAATTAGCCACTGAGTCATCCTACACTGTCAGTGGGGGAAAAGGAGGACCACCAACATTTTTGCACACTTTGCTTTTGATTTTTAATTAGAATAAATGTATTTATGTTCATAAGGATGATTATTTGAAAAACGTGTTTTCCAAGGAAGAATGCAGGAAGAAAAAAGTATTCCCTCCCACCCCCATTCTAAAGGGTCTCTTGCTAAGCAAGGACTAGAAGTCATAACTTCAGATATTAGCACCATTATTGTATCAAATAACAGTATGGTACAAAATTCATTGCTGGCACTTTTTAATTTGGTATTGATGATTCATATAAAATCAGATAGTTTCATCCCCAATAGCATGATATAAAGCTGTTACTGCATGAGTCAGTTTCCAGTAATGAAGGATAAAAATATACCGGAATTCACTACATAAAAATATTAGGGCTGTAATACACTTCTCAGGATAGCCAAGATCTACCTCCCATGTTAAATTAAAATGCTCTTCTTTTGTTGTTGCTCATCATTAAATGTGTTGAATACTGTGTTCTTACCTGAGGGATTGTGGGAAGCTTGTAATATTTATAAAGGGAAGAGCCACTCATCTAAGGGCCATTTCTGTTGTATGTATTATTTATTTCCTGATCTATCCCCTCCCATGTTCACTGTCTTTAAGAATTATGATTAATAAAACATTCCATGCTGAACAGTGTGGGTTATATTCCCAAATATATATATTCAGGCCGCTTCTATGAAAATGTCACAGGAGACATTTTTCATCACAAAAAATGTATGTATTCTCTACTTGATACATTCATTTTATGTTTATTTTTTGTATTAATTATTCTATTTCCCTACATGACCTGTTTTCACCTGGGCACCCCAAAGGGATTTTGTAATCAATGTAGACAGACTTTGTTTTTTAATACATATGAGAAGTAACTGTAGAAGAGAATTAAAGGGAGTGATTCAGAAAAAAATATTTCTTCAGTTTGTTAAATATTGTTTTCTGAAACAATATTTAACTGGTATTAATGTATAAGAAAAAAGAGGGGAGAATGTCATAAACTTCTTACAATATGATGTAGTATATTAAGACTGAAGTATACATTGTCTTCATCTAACTTGAAACACTATTCAACAACATTCCAGTAGACATGGGAACACTATTACTGCAAGCAGAGGCCTATACCAAAAGTCCTTATTGTGGCAACTCTCCTCGACATCTCTTCATTGATGGGAATGTGACCGGGTGCCTTTAATCTCAGCTTCTGAAAAAGGTCATGCATTAGTCTTGGTTCAAGAGAACTAAAAAATCCCAAATTTTGTGTTATAAGAGGTCAAAATATGTAACTTGAAAGTTAATGGAGCTTTTTATTTTGTTTAGATCTTCCTTTCCCTCATATCAGGCCACCTTGTCCTAATACAACAATTTATTACTTATTTTCAGTCAATGTGCATGTATTTTACAGAGAATATGGCAATAATCATAGAGTCATAGAATCATAGAATAGACAGTTGGAAGGGACCTTAAAGATCATCTGGCTCCAACCCCCCTGCCATGGCCAGGGACAAGTCCCACCAGACCAAGTTGCTCAAAGCTCCATCCAACCTGGCCTTGAACACTTCCAGTGTTGGGGCATCCACAACTTCTCTGGGCAACCTGTTCCAATGCCTCACCACCTTCAGAGTGAAAAATTTCTTCCTTTAATATATAATCTAAATCTACCTTTTTTCAGTTTAAAACCATTACCCCCCATCCTATCACTACAACTCCTGATAAAGAGTCCCTCCCTATCTTTCCTGCAGGCCCCTTTCAGATACTGGAAGGCTGCTATTAGGTCTCACCTGCACCTTCTCCTCTCCAGGCTGAACAACCCCAATTCTCCCAGCCTGTTCTCATAGCCGAGATGCTCTAACCCTCTGATCATCTTCGTGGCCTCCTCTGGACCTGCTCCAACAGGTCCATGTCCTTTTTTACACTGAGGACCTCAGAGCTGGACAAAGTATTCCAGGTGGGATCTCATGACAGTTGATTAGAGGGGCAGAATCACCTCCCTTGACCTGCTGGCCATGTTTCTTTTGTTGCAGCCCAGGATACAGTTTGCTTTCTGAGCAAGAAAGCAGCAGGATGGTGAAATAACTGTAAAAGAAAAAAAAAAATTATTCATACTAATACCAGTGAAAAAGCCTTCTGTTGCCTTCAGTGAGGCCAGTTATGTATATTAACCTATGTGTAAGTAGTCATGATACCCGAGGTGCAACATAATATCCCTGATAAGCTCAAAAGGACCAGTGCATGTAGCCTTAACACACTTTTGAATGCAAATTTATTCTCAGACATTTTAATTAAGTTGATTTTCAATTTTGATTTTTAATTGAAATCTTCAGTCTTGAGTCAATCCTCATTTCAAGCTGGATATCAAACACCATAAGGGGAAACAGGCTGAGAGAGCACAGCTGCACTGGGCCTCCAGTCTGAAGTGTGATTCTCTTCTCAAACAGGGTGTTACTACAAACCCAGCTTTGACCTCCTATGTCACTTGCTTAGGAGAATTGCACAGCACTTTCTCCAAATGATCAAGAAAAAAAGTGCTAAGAATTGCAACCCCTTCAAGACAAATTTCAGTTAACTGGAAACTCTGTCCTCCTGGAAATAGAAGCCTAGAGCTACATACCTCAAATCACTACTGACTTATGAGCGTCTTGCTCCTTGTCTCTGTTCAATTGTTAAGTCTCTGAGATCTTAAAAATTAATCACAAATTATTATATCAGTGCAGGAAGGACATAATTTGACAGGTAGACAGATGCCAGCTTACAGTTCTAACCTGAATGACTTTATACAAAAGTCACGAGCAGGAACAAATGTTGACTCTCAACATTTCACCTGATCTCAGTAAGAGCTGCACATATAAAGGGACTGCAGGACTTGACATAGCATTGCAGGACTGGACATAAGATAAGCAAAAAGCTTGTTGTCATGATAAGTAATTATCTGTCACAGAAAAGGGACTGACTGTTCAATACAGTAGGAACACCGTAGGATCAGGATACCAGTGTCTAGAACTCTTAGCAGAACAGAGAAGTTATTTGGCTGGCTCATCCCAGGAGCTATACTGGGTGGACATTCTCAATTCTCTTGCAAGCAAGAGTGTACAGACATAGAGCTGACTCACAAAGTCTAAGGAAAACAAGGAACCCGTTAGAAAGCACTAGCTCAACCTTTTTTCCCCTCAGTAGTAGAATTGGAGAATATTCCTAGGGGGAGGAATTAGCTATTCTTAGTAAACAAGTGTGTGGGTGTAGCTTCATCTTCAAGAGTGTGGATGTGTTCCTCTGTTACAGATTAATGTGCTGACAAGTTAGGTATGTAATTTGTACAAGCCCTGCACCACATACAGATTAGATACCTTCTTCTGTAGTCTAACAGCAGACCTCTTGTAGAAGTCCAAAGGTAGCAAAAAAAGGGGCCATGACTTTGTGAAGTCAGGTATTGTCTTAAATGATCCCTCAGGATCATCGTTTTCATGGCCGGTTGAAAGGTCAATACTCAGAAAAAAAATAATCATAAACGCTAGTAAACTTTTCTACGATTCTCCATTAGTGGTGTTTTGTTTTGTTTTGCTCTTTATAGATGATACTATAAAGATTAGAGAAGTGCAGATTAGATTCTGGATCCTTAACCTGATTAATAAAAGGGATCTAATTTAAAGAACATACTTTTGTCAGTCTTTTCACCAGAAAACATAAACTTAGTGACCCGGTGACCGTTAAATTCTCCTGTCACAGAACTTCAAGTGGAAACAACTAGAAAAAAATAGCACTCTCCCTTTACAAATTTTGAACTCCAATACTTGTCTAACAGATCATTTGTTATTCAGACTTTTATAGAGGCAACTCTGTTTCAGCCATAATATTTTGCCTGATTGTTTGTGACATTCATTTCTAGAATTCAGAATAGCATGATGCACCTAATATTCTGGGTTTGTGCTCAACTCTGTTATAAAATTCAGACTGTCTGCTTATGACAGACACTCATTAGGGAGGGGTTTATGATTTAGCATTGCAATTATAGTCTCTAGGGGAGCTTGTTTGGCCCTTCAAGGAAATACGGTCTAGTTAAAAAATTATGTTAAAGCAGGAATGTTAGTGCAACAGTGTCTGTAGCTGAAATACCCAAAACTGCCTGAGTGGCATTTGTTCCAGCCCAGCAAAGCTAGTAAAGAAGATGATCATTATTCAATTTAATTGCAAAAGAACTTTTGGGAAAAAAAAATCAGCTTGAAAAAATATATAAGCAAATATAATTTTTTTTTTTTAAACAGTTGGAAGGAACAGCGAGTGAGAGACAGACAGAAAGAACTAGAAAAGCAGTAAAAATCTGTTTTCATATTGCCAGAAGTTGCCCCATGACATCACCACCCTGCCCGTGCTAGGTTGAACATCCTCCCCTGGGAGGCCATGAGGAGCAAGAAGGGACCTTCGAGTTGTGCGTGTGTGACCTAGTGCGGATTTCTTCCCAATATCTATGTTGAGGGTTGCTGCAACAGCATGGACACGTGTACAGCTGGAGCATCTGGAGCATCTTCTCCCACAGAAGGAAGATGCAAGTAGGGACTACAAACCCTGGAGAGGATGTGTGTTCCCAAAAACCACACAATTTGTGAGGGGTGTGAGTGTATGCATTTAAATATGAGCTTGTGCATGTTTGGGTGTAATTAAATTTTTTTGAGCTTCATTACAGAACAGTGTTTAGAAATTTGCAGTTAGATTTTTAACAATTGTGTAGTATTGCAGTTTATCTGTTTTATGGTCGATACTGACCCTGAATTTATAGTTCAATGAATGTTGGTTAGTTATGTGCTATTAATAAATAAATAAACCACTTTGATCCTGGTTTGGTACAAACCACTTGAACTGGGAAATTTTTCCCTGTGATGCAAATCTAGTTTACTTTTTAAGTAGCAACTTGAAAATATGAATAAAACTTCTTATTACATAAATCTTAAGGACACATTAGGTAACAACATTGTCTAAATGTTAAAATAATCACAAGCACAGTTTGGAAAATTTAGGATTATTAAAAAAAACCCCATAAGTCAACAAGATTGAAGATACCTCAATGACCTGAAAGCAAAAACCACGTCAGAGTTATTAAGCCAGAACTAACAATGTCATGGTGCTATTTGAACTGAAAAGTCATTCTAAGCTTTCTCCTCCTGGGAACTGATTCCTATCACTTTCTATCAGATTGCTGCTATGATAAGACTACACAAGTAATAGCCCAGGAATAGCAGGCTCTAAACATTTACATACTTTATCAAGAGTGCTGATAACAGTGACACGGTCCTTAACCAAACAATAAAACAGAGGAGGAAAAAGACTGATCTCTTTTGCATATTGTCATTCTTGCTTTAACTCATTTGTCCATAAAAATATCTGTGTGATAGAGAATGCCAGATGATGATAATGAATAAGCACAAACCACTGACTAAATGACAAATTGTGTGCACTCAGCAGACCAGGCTGCTTTTAATTTTTTTGGCCAATTATTTCAATGTACTGCAAGAAAGGACATCAGATATGTGGCCATACAGCCGTGATTGTTCCCATTAAATATGCAAATGGATTATTATCATATGTCATAAACTGCACATCATCTTCAGCACAAATATGAACATGGTACTGCAAGGGACTTCATAGATTAATGAGTCCAGTCTCTGCTTTTACAGGCAATTATGTTACACATCCCATTTCATAAACTAATCAAACTTTAAAATTAATTAAGCTTTTTGCCCCTCTTGTATTGGACACTTTTCCAGACTCCTGGTTCTCAGAAACCTTCTTTTAATTTCCAACATAAATTTTATTCAGTTCCAGTTTATTTCCATTTATTCTTGTGCCAAGTAGCCTTTCCCCTCTTGAATGTTTATGATCACTGATATATTTACAGAAAGCTAGCATAATCCCTACTTAGCCTTCATTTTGCAAGGCTAACAAGCTAAACTGTTTCAGTCTCTTTTCATAAGAAAAGTTTTTTATTTCCTAGTCATTCCTGCACACACTGCTCTGCACTTAATCTAGTCTGAGTTTTACTCCTGTGGGACACAGGGATTATCTCACTTGGGATATCTGGGATGTTCTTTTCCTTTTTTTCTTGGCTACATCATACTGGTGATAGTTGGTCTGTGATCAGTCAGTTCTACAAGGTCTATCCCTCTGCCATTACCAGGTCATGAATTCCCAGTTTACAGCAAAACTGTTATTATTTCAACAGTGTACAGCTTTGTATTTTGTACTTCTGAATTCCATCTCAACCTTCTTATTCTAGTCTGCAGGTCCACCTCTCATCTCTTCCTTTCTGTGCAATAGAAAAATATTCCTCTCTATTAATGATGACTCCAAAAGTCACAATGTGAGTAAATTTTATCAGTATTTCCCCCACTTCTTTGTTGAGAGAACTGATGAAAACCTTAAATACCACTGATAACTTCTTTCTGCTCAATATTTTCCCTGTTAATTACAATTCAAACATATACCCTCTATTCTACTGCTCTTCACTTTCAAGTATAACTCTTTATTTTCTTTTTGGCATTGTGTCAAATACTTTGCTGAAATCCATATATATTAGAGCTACCATCTTTCCATTTGACTATCAAATCTCTTTCAACAGAGTCTGTCATGATCTATTTTTGCTAACCTAGCTTTGTGCATGATTTTATATTCCACTTACCATCCTTTTTGAGTATTTTTAAAGAAAGAATGCTAAGTCCTTCTTTATAATGAATATTAGATTAACAAGCTTGTAGTGGCTTAGATCACTTTCCCCTCCTCCATTCTTAAATATATTTGTTAATTTGCTGTTCTCAAATAATGTGCTACATTTATCTTGCTAGATTTATTCAAAATACTTGCTCCTGGGCCTGTAATTTCATGTTCCAGCTTTTTCAGAAATGGGGGTTAGAAATTATACAGTCTCCCCCTGACCTGAACACATTCAACGCTGTTAATTTTGCTTCTCTCTTCACTCTGTTTCTTTCCTCTTTTTCTTACCCTTTTTATTGAAGAAGGAGACCTTTGCTATTTCTTTTAATAGTTTTGCAAGTCTATCAGAACTTGCCTTTGGGAAACTTCTCTTTTACTCTCTAACCGTCACATCTTCTGCAACACTGCTTTTATCAGGCCCTTTTTTTCTTATGTTTTCTAATTTCTTGAGTTATTTATCCAGTTCATTCTTTAAGCTCATGTGTTTTCTACTTTTATTTGGGATATTTTTGCACTGAATTTTTAAAATCCCAAGTATCTATTGTATTTTAGTTCCTGAGCTCTTCAGTCCAACTAGTTTTGTAAGTTCCCTTAGAGCCTCAAAATTTCCATTTTTAATGTCAGGAACCTTAGGTATGGGCCTACTTTTTAGTAGTCTTACCTTCAGTACAAATGAAATCAGCTTGCTAACATTGATCCAATTCTATTTTCTACAAACAGTATAGTATACAGTGTTCTTCTTTCATATCATAGTCAGTTAAAAAAATCAGCTGTCAAGGGCCAAGGGCTGCTAGGAGAAGTTAATCTGCTAATTTTCACCTTCAGGAATAATCAGACTTTATCATTATTTTTAGCATTTTCTTTCCAGTTCATATCTAGAAACTACAGTCGCACAAACCAACACAATTCATATAAACATTTGTGTATATCTAAATTAATGGTGACTCTAAAATACTACTAAGAGGCAAAATGTGTGAACTCGGGGAAAAATCTCCTATATAACTTTAGACAACACATCTGGTGGTCTGGCCAGCTCAGAGTGTGGGAAGATGAGTTCTGTCCATCTGCACCTGTGAATAAAATCATACTTTTTATTTTACTAGTGCCATTAGAGTAATTTCGCTCTACCTGTATCTGACCTCAAGGATCAAGAGGAGTCTCTCAGAAATAACATAACAAAATATCTTTGCCATTCTTCCCTGAGACGATTTTCACCTAAGCATATGCTTTTTATTTTTCAGACGTATTTAGGATTCCTAACTCAACCTCCTGGATCTGATCACAGCGTTTACAGCACACCTTGACTACCAGTTACCTATATGACAGTAGCTTGAAGCTGGTTGGTGCGACCGTCCTACTTTAAAATGCGATGGAAATTGAGTCTAATCTAAATCCGTGTCTCAAGCAGACCCAGGCATTCTATCATGCAAAAGTGGATCCCCAGGAGAAATCTAAACATAAAGAACTGGGACTTCACAAATTATAAGTGTGATGTGGCAAAGTCCCAAGCTTCATCTTAACAAGCAGGAGACTTGTTAAGATGAATTTATTATGATCATTGGCATTTTTCACCTTCATGTATTTATTTTTCTGTGAAATTGATGACAGATACACTATAGTGGTTAACAAAATGGCACGAAATAGCAAGGGTCTCCCTGATGAGATAATAATTATGTGAGCACTCCTATAAAAATCAAAAAAATCTAATTTCATTGCAGAAAAGTACTTTTGTGTTTACTCTTCAGCACAATCAAGAAGCAATACAGTCATGCCATCACTCCTACTGAATGCCTCAGGAAAACAGAAAAGAACATACATCATTGCCAGACACCAATATTATATCTCCTTGCTTACAAAAGAAGCTTATTAAACTTCATTTTTGATCAATTTCCACACCTATTTCCCAGTTTAGAAGGCACCAATCATGCAATGGAAAAAAATGGGGAATATATTAGGTCTCAGATACAACAATAATTACAACAGCAGATATAACAATAATTACCTAAGACTCAGTAAGAAAATCTTCATCAAAGATTTCACTGGAAGTTGTCCACAAAGGAATTTCTGCCTTTCTCTGAAACATGTGAGAATGAGAATTACTGGACAGTCTATTTTTATGGTTCAGCATGGCAGCTCATGAGTTTTTACGTTTATGTAAATGTAAGGTTAATGCTTTTAAAATAATAAGCCTAAGCAAAGATAGCACATTTTCTGTGAATGATTGTTCCAATCTGAAAATAAGAAAATTTTCTTTTCCCATGTCCTTTTGTGTTTGGTTCATACAGTGGTTCACCTGAGCAAGTTTATTACGTAGAACATACACTGAAACCAGTAACTTACATTTTTAAATGGAAATCTTGAGCCATTACATAAAATTATTCTCCCTAGAAATCAGCTCACAAAAACTACATGCTTCATTTCAAGCTACAGAAACAAACACTGTGACCTCTGTGTACAATCACAGTAACGAGGACTTTGCATGCCTACAATGAATTGTTCAAAAATCATCAATCACACAAAAAATTGTTGTTTGGAAAAATTATTATTAAGTGCAACTTTAAAAACCACATTTTACCTTTGCCTAATACCGCATGCTGAGACTTAGCATTTATTGATAAGGACTTAGAGATATAAATTCATACAGTGCTTACAAAATGCCTGGCTCTCTCCCCTTTCATGAGTCATTTCTCCACTCTTGCATTTTTATTAATGTTTTAACACTTTTATCCAATGCATTTTGATCCATTCATATGAAAAAATTATAATAACATTTTAGTGGCTGCACCATTAAATCCTGAAATTCACTCAAATGTATTGTATAAATGCCTATAATAAAAATCTCCAAAATTAGACTGTAACAGATAAAATGAGTGTTACATGAATTTAAAAAAATGTAATGAGATGCAGCTGAATCTTCTGTTAAGTAATGTCTGATCACACAGTGTAATAAGGTGAGTAGTGAGACTTTTGGAAGCTCATTGGAAGCTCGAATCAGGTCCTGGCTGCGGTCCTGAAAGCTTTTTTCCTGTAGGTTTTCAAAACAGAAGCACATGCAAGTCTGCAGTAATCTTACCCCTGTGGAAGTCAGTGGATCTGAAAGGCAGCCTCCAAGCGAAGCACTTAGCCAAATAACCTCCTGAATAGTCTCTTCTTTGAGGATAAAATTGGGTGTAACCTGAGGGTTACATGCATGTTTAAGCGCCCCTTTGAATACTTATCTAGCTGCAGTCCAAGAATTGGTCTTTACTGATTTAATCTTAGATTTTTCCTCAAGATATGTCTTCGAAAGAATTGCATAGAGTGTTCATATCTCTTCTGAAGCAGGAGGCAGTTTCATGGTGCGTCAGCTGGTGGGGCCATCTCAGGGTGTGAAAGAGACTACCTGTCGACTGGAACTGCAACCATGGAGTGAGATTTTTGGGAAAGTTCCTATAAGGCACAGAAAAATAAGGCGCAGAGGCAGAATCAACCTTCCCTATGATATTTTCACCAAGCTTTGTTTTCTAATTTTCTGATGCTTTACTCTGTATATATAGACATGCGTGCAGGAGAGCATGTTAGTGGTGATGCTGTGTGAGGCAGAGGTCAGGTGTAATCCTGACTAATTTGAGTATGTGTGTTACTGTGTAGATATTTTATGTTGACACGGCACTAATTACTATAGAAATCTAAAATCAAAGTCTTCAGCATTGAATCTAACTGGATATGTTCAGGAGGTGAAGTGCAATATTTTGAAGCCTCTCTCCAAGAACTTAAATATAACTTTAAGGACTAAGGTGTAAAGTTGGTGTAAAAACCAGAAAAGAATTTCAAAATGAGAAGATGGCAAAAAAAGTAGAAGTGTTCAGTTTTACAAAACAGGGTACAGGAACCTACCTGATGAAGGTGTAAGAACAATGCAGTGATGCTGTACTAGAGGGTCTTTACAATATCTTCTGATAATCATAGACGGAAAAACAGGGACAAAGGTCTGGTGAAATCAAGCATGTTTACAATTGATAAAGCAGGTATTTCACAGAAGTAATGCACTGACTTGGGGAACTGACTCACCCACTTCAAAGACAATGATTCTATGGAATTGCTAAAGGTTTAGATGTTTTAAATCCAGAGGAATTTATGCTAAACAGAAAAACAGCTTATATAAGGTAGCACACTACAAATTGAAACACAGAAGTCAACTGGTTTATATCTGGATTTAAGACATAACATTTTCCAAGGACAAAATACTGCCAAAGTATTCACTTGAGAATGCCATATGTTTTTTTCTGAAACACGTGTTTCTGGTTACTGTGAGGTGAAATACAAATACTAGCTAAAATAGTCTGTTATAATATTTTTTTGCAATTTCTATGGTTTTTATTTATTGCTTTAAACACTACTTCGGAAAGAAAAAAACCAAACTTTGCAGTATGACAAAGTACTTAAGCATCTACCTATCTCTGAACATGTTTTTTACGATGCTCCAGAGTGGGAACTTTCCTCTGGCAAAATATCTCAGAATTTGCATTCCTCACATAGTGAAATCCTAGCACTCCTGGTGTCAACCAAGATTTTGTCAGGGATTTCAGTCTTGGAGGAATTTCACCCTCAAACTGTTACAACTGTCAACTGAGGAAATATTTGCTCATCTTAAAAAAAAAAAAATCTCTATCGTCAGTGGTTCGTACTACTTTCTTCTCTCCTGCCCTTTGTGAGTGAAATTTTTATTCTAGCCCATCAAATCACTCTTCTCTCAAGTCCTTCCTGAGCACTTAATTTGCTCTTTTGTGCCTACAAGAAATAAGTCAATAATGTTATAATAGTGCTCTCTTTCTCTCCCTCTCTCTCTTTCTACGTGTGTATATATATACATACATATATATATAACTATATACATAACTAGCAGAGTACAGAGTGACAGGACACACTCTACTGTGACAGGGACGTATGCAATTTGGCTGAACCATAGCATTAGAGGAGCACAGCTCCAATGCAGCCAACATGGCTGTGCTACGTATGCTTTGCCACAGAAAGAGATGGGCCTGACATGTGGGTTATATGATGTGTCTTGGGTGATATGCATCATGTTTACAGAAGTATTCTTCACTCAGTAGCGTTGGAAGTCGGCCAAAACCTCAGGAGTATGGCTGATGTCCAGACTTACATATAAAACTTGTGAGTCAAGCCGGTAGTGCGGCAGGACAGATATGATGAAAATCGCCTGTTCGTTGCGCTGCAGACCTTGTATCAAATGGTTTGCTAATGTTTTTCTGACTTAGAAAAGATATCCTAAAATCCTGATGTACAAAGTTTCAATATAACAGTTATCAGGCAATCCATTGCCTTGTTCCTTTTACTATTTTTCAAGCTCCACTGCTGCCAAATACTGTTTTTTTCTGATAATCTGGAACCTACTGTGCTCCTTTCTCTACAAGGGGAAATATTGTCCACACTGTAACTTTCACAGGAGTGATTTCTGAACTGCCTTTAAAAATTACACAGAAAATGCTCTTTTCTGGACCTAAACCAAATGCCCATGGCTGAGTCCAGCCAAGGCATTACACTTCTTTTCCCATGTGGAGATGACATTGTCTGGGCCACGGGAGTTGAGGATTAAGTTCTTCCTTATCTCTGTTAAGATGATGTACTTTCCCAATTGGTTCCAACAGGAAGAGCTTAGGCACATCTCTGAGCCTATGGAGAGCTGGTCCGCTGATTGTTTTGGCTCTTGCGAAAGCTCGTTTGACTTCCACTTCTTAAATAGTGACAGCCTACCCTGTCTCGGGCTAAGCTACTGTTCCCATCAATGCACCTTTTCTGAGTACAGCCTTTTGTTGGTATTATGACTGCCTGGAACTCTGTTTGTTTCCATGGTATTTTATAATTTCATCTAGGCTTCGGGATCAAGAGCTCGGTAATGGATAGAGCTTGTTACTGGATGTTACTTACCTATTGTGAACAGAAGTGTCACAATTGAGTCCTGCGTCATAGTGTCTGAGCCTGCCTAAGATCGCACTGTCATTTATTGCATTTGACTTGCAGTTTCTCTTGTTATACATGCCTAGTGATATGAGTGTACATAGGAAAAAGAGTTTTTTAAACAGAAAAACAAATATTTTCCAGAAAGATAGTAGAATGCTGAAAACACAGTGAAAACCACCACGTCTAAAGCTCATTTTGTGTGATCTATTGTTCACAAAGAGCAGGCATACATCATTTGGTGCTATTTTTACCCTAGAATTTAACGTTCTTTGTGCAAAATGTAGAAGTTAATTGGTAGCTAACTCATTTTGATGGTATGTTTGCTGTGCTTGAGGGACATATTTTCCCAAATTGCCACATTTTAAATAGATTTTACCTTGCAGGGCTTACTTTTAGCTTATCGTTACAACTTGGAAAAATTGACTATCTTTGCTCCATGAAGATAAGTACTCCCTACCACTTAATAATGAGATATCATGTATATATATGCAAAGAAAAAAAGGAGAGAAAAAACCACTCTACTGTGAAGGATGTAACAATTAACTGTTCACAGGTTGGACACAGGTGTATTATTTTTTAAGATGCATGAGGTACTTCCTTAAGAAAACGTTGAAGGAGGAACTCTTTTTGTATTTTCAAGGCATTCATTTTTGTCAGATGCGAGTCAGAAATGTCAAATTCCTGTATGAATAACTGCTTCCTGTTCTTACATTTTGCTGAGCATTATTGGTAGGAAGTTGCTGAGCATTCAAAATTCAGAGGTTTATCAGGAAAGAGGATGAGTTAGCACTTTTGCCTGATCCAGCAAAACACTTTGATCCAGATCAAACTGCACCTGGGCTTTATTTATGTACTTACCATGTTAGGATTCATCAGCAGAGGTTACTGGGCAGTTAGAGTTGGACATCAGAGAAAGACTCAAGATATAAAATTCAGTGAGAAAATTTGAATAGCCTTCGGGGAGATATTGGCATGCATCCCCAGATTTTAGAGGAGGGTATAGTGCTAATTGATAATTTTTAAACTATTGCAGAGGGCAATTACATGTGTTTTTCTGTCAGGTGTGGGGGGTTTTTTTGGGTTTTTTTTTTGCTTGATCCTTACCTAGACTGGACAAATCCTAAGTTCTGTAATAAAGTCACGTCTTGAGGGGGAGGGGAGGGAGAGAAGAGGAGGGTTGTTTTGTTTTTAAATCTGAATAGTAAATGAAAGAAGCCGTTGGAATGTAGTTCTTTATGAAATCCATACTCCTTTGTGAGAATTCTGTCCCTGAGCTAAAATTTACTTAACTGAAATCATATTTCTGTTTTTCAATCAGGATGAAGGTCACAGAAATGCTGACATAAAGTGAACTATTTGCAACACAATATTCTTCTTCAGTTTTATTTAAAATAGGGACGAATCTTTTCACAAAAAAAAATCCCACCTTGACAAATGCAATGCATCAGGACATATTATTGGTGTTGCCCTGGAGTGTTCTGCACGTGCAAGCAGAAAGTGGGAGTTTAACATGCCAAATATCTGAAACATAAAATTAGGCAAGTAGGTAAGAGACAAGGCTATAATTCATTGTGGCTTCATGCCATGTTCTTTTCCCTCTCTGTATAAAAAGGAAACCCTCTAGGGGTATTCAAACACGGAAAATAAAGTATTTTAAGTCCAAAGAGATGATAATAATGTGAAAGTATTGGCTTGAAATGACAAAAGCCCTAAGCTTTTATAACTTTACAATGTGTAAAGTTTAAAAAATTTGCATGAAACTGTCATTAGTTTACCATAACCATTATTACTGCTAACAGCAGTTCAATCATATGTCTTAAATCTGGGATTTCGACAGCTCAGGGAAATTAACATTCCAAATAAGTAATGTGAGTAACTTGCTAAGTAATCCTGAAGTGTAGTCATCCCTCATCTTTTTGGAGGAGAATTCTCCACTGGTCTCCATGTAGTTTCCTATCAAATGGCAAACATGCTTCCCATATGATTTTTTCCCACCTCCAATAAGCCCTGGATGTGTTTCTGAGTCAGTGCATCCCTTGATGTGAAAAGTTACCTAATAATGTTACATAAATATGGCTTAGCAGACTGGTGTGCTTGCCTAGGTTTACATTCCCGCAGGGCTCCAGCAGAAGTCCAGCAGATGTGTCTCCTGGCAGGAAATCAGCCAAGATAATGAGAAAAGACTTCAACTTCCATATGCTGGTATCGGTCCGGATTTAATATGCTCCTCTGAGTGCTTCCCTTTATCAAAACTTCTGTAGCACTCTGGCAGGTTTTCTCAGCCTTTTTAAGAGAAGATGTTCACAGAAAGGCTGGCAGCACGTAGTTACTCTGCTGTTTCTGCTTTTCTGCTCCTTTTCCATTGGCCCTGATGAGCTTAAATAGAAGCTTAAATAGTCTGCATTTCCCCTCACCTCTCACATTTGGTTGTGACCAGTATCAGTGAACACAGATGTCAGCGTACACCTACTGCTAAGAAATGCAGCCATGGCTGGCGTTAACAGAAGTTTTCATTTGTCTTAAAGGTGAATTAATTCTAAGTTTTTATCTTAAATGCCTCATACAATGTTTATTGGAATAGTTATGCCTGTGTTATTGATCCGGCCCCCAAGGAGAACTTGGGGTTTGTGAAAAATATTAGCACAAGGAGAGCTAAATGTTTATATTTATATAGGGTGGGGCTCCAGAGTTCAATGGCAACTGGGTAGCAAGATGCAGGGGACATCCATAGGATGCAGACATGAGGGGAAATTATACTCAAGGCTGAGGCTAGGTTGCTTCCAACCTAGCCAATCCCTTCTAGTTATTTAAAATTTCTAGGATTTTAATCCAGAAATCCCCTCAAAATACAGAAGGAAGTTAGAAGTAAAATGAGTTTATTTTCCTTTTTTCTTTTTGAAAAAGTTTTTTATAATCAATTATTTCAGAATTTATAATGTTTCTCTTATTCCTTTTGCTCTCTCTTTCCTTTTCTTCTGATTTAATTTCTCACTAGATTAAGAATATAGGAACTCTGAGACGGGATTGGACTAACAATCCAGTGGAAATCTTGATCCTTACTGTTTGAATGCATAAAAAACCCATGAAAAGCATTCCCAGAATAATGTCCTTCCAGGATAGTTGCTAACTGCACCAGAAATTGTTGCAACTCCATTGCAAAAACTTTTATACTCCTCCTACCTTCTTAATGTGACTGACTGATTTACTCTAATTCCATTGCCTTCCTGGTTTCCAAGACTCTTGTGGAAACAAGTTTCACAGTTTGCCTCAGTATTGTGTGAAAAAGCTTCACTTTGTTGGTTTTTAATGTACCCCAAGATAAGGAAGAAAGTATGAAAAGGGACCAATAAACTGAAAAATGCATTTTCTATGTGCATGTTACTATAAAAGATAGAAAGTTGTACAAACAAACAAACGAACAAACAAACAAACAAATGAAGTGTCTTGCAAAAATATCATTTTGAGAAAGGATCAATTTTCAATAGTCTTCTGAGTATTTTCACAGAGTTTCAATGTGTTGGATAGAAAAAAACCCCTGGTGCTTCTGCTCCACATGGACTGGATACAATTGGGGTTTATTTGAAGGAAAAAGAGGTTTTACCTTAGCAAGGTTGGCAGAGTAGTTGCCACTTATTGCCTTAGTATTGACAAAAACAATCCCAGGTCCTTGTGGCATACTACTTTTCTCAGAGAACTCACAGTGTCTTGAAATGTATTTTAGACAATAGGAAACTGAGACCTGGCAAGGGGAGATGATATGTCCAAGCTCACAAAGTAAACCAGACACTGAAGTGGGAATGAATTCGTCTTCTAAGCCCAAGCCAGGACACTTACGAGAACTCAGGATATTGTCTGGAGTCAGGTTATGTCAGGACAAGATGCTACCTGAACAGCTCTGCAGAACTGTTCCTTTCTGATGACAAGCTACTACAACTAAACAAGTATTTACAGGGTGAAGGGCTGGCTTGAAGAGGTCATGTCAGGTAAGATACCTTCAGTCTCTATCTGTTAGCTCCTGGTCCCTCCTTTCCTACTCACAGTTTTCCAGTCCAGGGATGTTACTATTTACCAGACACAGACAGCTGGAGGGAACTTGTTGTGTAAGTCAGTATAAAAAGAACCTTCAGCCCCACTGTGGGAGTCTTTCTCCGCCACCTATCACTGTGCAATGGATGGGGACCTTCAGAGCTTGCAGTAAGAAGAGTGGCTGAGGACTGACCGGCAGTTGATAGTATAGATGGATCAACACATTTCTCCTGGAGTAAAACTTTAAATGCAACAACTCAGTCTACAAGGGAGTCAAATGAGCATGTGTTCAGACTGAAACATGACTTGTGTGTTGATTGTTGTACAGGGGGCAATTTAGACAGGTTCTTATTGATACATGTTCAAAAACTAAGGAAAGTGTGTGGTTCAAAGATTTTCTTGTCATTAGCAAATATTATGTCCTGAACCACATTGTTGCACTTTAACCTGGTCACATGAGGATTCTTTGCATATATAACACATCTAATTGGGATATGCTATAAATTACAAAAAAGAAACTGTAAAAATGATTGCTTCATGATACATGTTCCTAGAAATATTGTCGTACTGTTTATCTGGTAATGTAGCCAACTAATGTATGGTCTTAAACTTATGGTAGAGACTGAGACTCTTATCTGTAACTATTCTTAATATATTCTTTACATGTTTTCCATTGCAGGTGAGACTATTTTACTTCTGTATGGCAATGTCAATAAGTATAGAAAAACATTTTGTCTTTGAGTAGCATTTTTTTAAACTACCAAAATTTAACAAAGATCTGATTCCAGGGCTCCTATAATAACATTACCACCTAATACAGACAGCTAACCTGGTAGCTGCTTAAAAATCACTTACTAAACCAGAAGAATCTCTATTTAATGGAGCCAGAAATTCTCTTTTTATACTATTTTTTCTCATAAAGAAACTGAGGTGGTGAGGAAATAAGATAATTTAACTGCTTCTTCTTGTTAAGACCACAAATAGAGTGGAATTGGGAAGCTCCTAAGGATGATTGTAATATCTCCAGGGAAACACAGTACCCTAGGTATGATCAGATCCCCACTAATGCACTTGGACAGTACAGGATTCAGCTCAAACTTTAAAAGAGATGGTGGTCACTTTTTTACAGTAATAAGTGGGACATCTGGACTAAAGGTCTACTTCAGTCTGAAGGAGTTCTATCTATAGACTGTAATTCCCAGGAGGATATCTTAACCTTCAGCCAAAGTTTAGATGGGTTCTGCCCATCGCATCAAAATTAGGTCAGAGTACAGAAAGTGTACTGCCCAGATTGGGAGTCAAAAGAAAAAGAGGGAACCTGCCAATAGAGGTACTTAAAACACAGTTTTGTCTTTGAAGCGTTCTGATTTCTATTTCTAATCTGTCTAATCCCTCTTTGCAGTAGAATACATAAACACCCTCTATTGAAAAGAAAAAAATAAAATCCTACTGAAATAAAATGTCATGGAACACAATACCAGATATGTTTACAGAAGACTGAAGAAAAAAGTGGGAAGTCTGATAAATAATTTTTCTGACACTGTTGGTCTAAAATTGTGGATTACTGAGCAGCTAGAAAGGGTTTACCTTGTTATGAATGTTCATCAATTATACTTGTTACAAAAAATAAACATATTGAAATTTTGAAGGTGCTATGAAACTTCTTTTTGCAAAATTATTGATAAAATAACACTATTTCTTTTATCGCAATATTATGTAGATAATGGGAATTTTTTTGCAGAATATTGGACTTGGTTTTGATTTCTTTAAATCAATCATGAACCACTGGTGTAGATGGATCTACTTAGGTATTATGTGTAATATAATTAAAAACAAAACCTGAATTCAGTAACTAACAAATTGCTATGTTACTTCATTCTCTGTTTTTGGCATCCTGAGTTACAGCTTTTTCTAAATGAATGAACTTTTGTCTTTTGCCGTTATACATCTAGATCATTAAAGTGCATGTTTACAGAAAAGTTCCATAGAAAGGAAGTACTTGTAATAATTATTTGAAGATGTGAGTCCTCTTTTTAAAGTGTACAAAAGTGAGATATGAGTTAGGAACCTCCATTGGGTCACAGATTTATGTATTCAATTGTTAATCTAGAGACAAGCTGGGCATTCTTATTACTCTTCAAAGAAACTAAATATATTCAGCATGCACTCTAGTACTAGACTGCTTTCAGTTACATTATCCTACAGAGTAATGTTTCTGATTCTATTATTTTAAGTTTGGCTGTGTGTGGCAATAAAAATGTGTGATAACTGTAAAGGAAGGAAGATCCAGTTTTAAAAGTTAAGCAAAGATTTTTTTTAAACTCTGAAGACAGTTCAGCTGTATAAATGATGCATTCTAAACAGAAGAGGCAATTAACTGTTACAGCGAAACCATAAAATGAAATAATACTCATTAAGATAAATATAACATGCATTTAATGTAAAAATAATGACAATAATGCATATAAATATTTGTTACTTTTTCCCCATGGATTCCTTCAAATCATGTGGAACAGAAAAACCACGTCCCTCATATGGTAAAAAAACCCTGAACAGTAAATTAAAGCAATAGCAATCATTAATTCTAGAGCAGATTTAAAGTCTGTAAAGGAGTACCTGATCCAGGTATAAGGTCAGTTCTGTAGATACAGATCCAGCACTGAGCAATGCATGCAAGGCCAGAACCTACATTGCTGAAATAAATAGGATTTGTGCTCTTCACTTCAACAGCAGGAGAGTAGTTGTGACCAAGTTTAGTAGGTTTTAGATACACGCTGAAATGTTTCTCCAAGAGTGGATAGATTTAAGCTTATGATTAAATGATTCCGTGAATTGAGGCCTGGTACAGATAAAAATATCAACACAGATTTGAATATTGATAAATTCATTCAATCTGCTTCAATGAAGTGACTTTAGATTAGAAACTCTTCTGGGTGCTTGATTTTAATTTGGAAGTGGAATTGCCATTTTCTCTGCAAAGAAAAGAACATATCACAAAGAGTGTGGTAGGTCGCACATTTTTTAAACAGTTTTGCTGTGTTTCTGTTAATTTTGTTGCTAATAAAGACATATTTCCTTTTTATTGCCAATAATGGGCTTAATTTTCTCAGAGCCAAATCTTGGTCTTAATGCAGGTCAAAAAGTCTTTTGCATAGGTAAAATTGCCTGTTTTCACTTTGTGACAGTAGGTCGAAATATAACATATACCAAGTACAGTCCAACATAAACAAATGGGATTTGTCTACTTTTTTAAAGTTTAAATTTAGTTAACATGTAATTTGAATGTAGTTAATATAGCAATGAATAATTCAGTTGTTTGTAATAAGATGGTTTCCACTGTCTCCAAACATAGATATGAGTTATAATTAAATATAGATATGATATATTTGACAAAGAAGGTAGAACACCACCCTTTATTTATTTGAGATTCTGAAAGAATAAAACTGTGTCTAAATCACGGGTGATGTGGTATCATATGAGTGCATCTGCAGAACTAAATAACTGGGGCTGAAGTTCTGATGCACACATTGTATGTATTTGGAAGTGTTTTACATCAGATGGGCTCTAGTGCAGTCTGTGGCTGAAGGAACCTTGGCCATCAGAGCATACTACGTGGGCTGCTGGGAGACATCATCTGGCTCAGCTGCTCTCCAAAGGAATTCACTGTGCACCCAGAGCTGCTTTGTGATATGAATAATAGAATTGTCTAGGCTGGAAGGACCTTTGAGATCAAGTTCAACCATAAACCTCCCACTGTCAAAAACCACCACTAATCCATGTCCCTCAGCACCACGTCTACACATCTTTTGAATACCTCCAGGGATGGTGATTCCACCGCTTCCTTTGTCAGCCTGTTCCAATGCCTGATAACCATTTTGGTGAAGAAATTTTTTCCTGATATCCATCTTAAATCTCTCCTGGTGTAACTTCAGGTCATTTCCTCTTGTCTTGCTGCTTGTTACCTGGGAGAAGAGACCGACCCCCACCTCACTACAACCTCCTTTCAGGTAGTTGTAGAGAGCGAGAAGGTCTCCCCTCAGCTTCCTTTTCTTCAGGCAAAACAACCCCAGTTCACTCAGATGCTACTCATAAAATCTATTCTCTAGACCCTTCACCAGCTTTGTTGTTCGTCTCTGGACACACTCCAGAATCTCAATGTCTTTCTTGTAGTGAGGGGCCCAAAACTGAACTCGGTATCTGAGGTGGAGCCTCACCAGTGCTGCATACAGGGGGACGATCACTGCTCTAGTCCTGCTTACCGCACTATTCCTGATACAGGCTAGGACTTTAAATAAGCTCCTTTAAAATGTATTGCATATATTGATTCCTTGAAGCATCTGCGGGCTGGAATAGCTGGTAAAGGGTGAGGATATTTTTTTCCCGGCAATGACTAAGGACTCCAGAGATGTCTAAGCGTTTTGTCTATGTTAAGACTAAGCATGTGAGTCGCCAGCCCTGGCTTTTATAGACAATGGACTAGACTCTGGTTTACTCAACTACCTTGGATTCTTTCTTTTCAAAGGCAGCTTCATAGATCTTTTTTTCATTCTTCCTTTTCTCTTTCTCCCATATGAGCTTGCCTATTAAATCCTAGACATTGCAAATGGGCAGTGCACTTGCATTTAACTACTTACTATAAATGCCATAAGAGAAATTCATCCAGATTCGCTCTTCTCAATTCACTTAGAGTCCTTTTTTTCTCTCTTCCTCTCTGAGAAAGAGCCTAACTGATTTCAATTTAAATATACACAGTCCATTTTAATATAATGTTCTTTCTGCAAATGAGATTATATTATTCACATGTTCTAGTAGTCTTTAGACAATTAGCTTTTTTCTAATGTGCTTTCTTTGTCATCCTTCATTCTGACAATGCCAAAGCCCCATGAACAACCAGTCTTTTTTTTAATAGCAATCATAAGCATAATGTCATATTACTTGAGTGACCTGAAACATACCTGTATTTTTCTTATGCTTCTTCCAAACTGCTGTCAACGATCAGACGGTGAATAATCACAAATATTAGACTGAAATACATTTAAGTTCTAAATCTTTTTGTATGAAACATGAATAATCAAACAGAATGACTGACAAAAATACTAGAAACCACAACCTTACAATAAAAGCATTATAATAAAAGAGCAAAAATAGCACAAAAACTAAATGACTCTTTGTTCACAGATCTTTAGGATTTTTGCTTTGAAACTGAAGTTGTTGGAACCTGAGAACAGAGCAGGTGTTGCATATGTGAAGTCCTAAGAGGTTACTCCTTGTTGAGAATTCATGGAAATGTATTCCAGTATCTATTACTGAAACAGCTAAAAACACTGATGATTTAAGCAAGTGATTTTATGGTTTTATAAATGCACAGCTCTTTGTCGCAAAAGCAGCCTCAACTCTTTTATCTTAAGGGTTGAACTAATCTTACTACGTGATTTAATTATTTTCAAAGGTTTGTGCTATTACATTTGCATGTCCACTGCATTTAGCTCTAAAGTAAATATCAAGAACGAGACACTAACAGCTTCAGTTTATAAAGGCAAGGTTCACAAATTCCTGTTTCAAGTTTTTTGCCTTATTTGAAAGGAAAAGAAATGTTCCAAATAAAGAAAAAAATTCTGCCACAAACCAATGAAAAACAGAACAATGAATCCATTGAGGAATAAGTTTTTCTTTCCTTCTAGTCCTGATGACTGCAAGCCCTCTGTACTTCTCTCTCTAAAATTCTACTGTACTTCAGCAGATACCTTACAAATTCTCAGATTCCTAAATTCCCTTTATTGATTTTTGTAGCCGTTGCATTGTCAGTACTATAACATGCTGGTTTTATTATTTTCCCCAACTCTCCAGTTGGGTTATTGCATTCATGTATCACTTTGAAATTTACAACCTATTTAATAGCATTTTTACTTTTTATGATTTTGTTACTCTTACCTTTTAAAATTATCTCAGGGAATATGCTTTAGTTTTCTCCAAAATAAAAACAAACTAAAAAGCTACCTAGCTAAATTATTACTTTTATTTTGACCATAGAGAGCGATGAAAAAAAAATTATTTTAGATCGATGCAAATTACAACGTCATAATAATATCAACAGTGTAAAGCTAGTTTTATGATCTGCCTGTTTCCTATAGTTCTGATAATAAATAGAGAAATACAACTGTCTGCGATCTTTGGTTTGCTATGTATCAGAAGAGCAGATTCATATTAAAGCATATGCATGTGATGGCATACGTTAAAGGAGGAAAAGAGAGGGTAGGAGGAGAAAGTAAGAAAAGCTATATGGCAGCATTAGGCTTTTAAAATTATGATCTTGAGCATTTTGGGCTGTAGTAGAATTCAATGTCACTAGATATGGATTTAAGTCTTCCAAAGGGTGGATGAGAAATCTCATTTTTACAGCAACTTTCAAGATTTCAGACCATGTTTTCATTTTACAGTGGAAAAACCCCCCAACTTCGCAAATACCTTCTTGCAGCTGGCGGTTTTTGGACAGTTAATTAACCTAAAATGGAAGACACGCAATGCAAGGCCATGCTTAAATGAATTAAAAGCATCATCATTGTTGTTTACTTGCAGCAATGACTTCAGAATGAAACTGCAAACATACCAGGAAAGTGACCCAGGCATGAGACCATTGAGCAGAATACCAAATTTTTCCTCTCTCTTCTTGATGACACTGTCATCTGATGAGGCATATAAGAAAAGTTCAGCTTTAGCAAAGTCTCATTTCACATAAAAAATTCTGACCTCTTCAGCACTGAGCCATTTACACCAGTCTCCCTTTCCCACCAGAGGTGGCTGTATACTGGCCAGGTAGTGGCATTCTCAGTCCATTGAGTCCTGAGAAGAAGCGTTTCAGACCACTGGGAACTCATCAAAGCCTGTTCTTTCTAGGTTGCATTTGCTGTACATCAGTCTCAAGGCACATGAACAGGACAAATTAAATAAGTGTGTGCTGACTAATTCCTCTGAGGATAAGGACAGCCTGTTGACTTATAACTTCATCAGTCTAGCATTTCACAGTAGCAGTAAGTGTACTCTGAGAAGAGAGTTTTCTGCAGGATTTTTTCTTGTAGAGGAAAATATTTATTAGGAACATGAAATTTAACATTGTCTCATAAATTCAGTATTGTCTCAACATCAACAATGTTTGGTAGAAGTTAGGGAAAGGGCATTTGCCAAGATTTTGAGTGGTCCAGCTGTGATGTTACTATACAATGAAACCAGATATGGGGATACATGTATCATCATATAGTCCCCCTGAAATATAATTATCTGTATAGGAGACCAAATCTTTGTAAAACAAAACTATTGAAAATCTGCGCTAATGGGGCAGATGGGAAAAATTGCTACATCAGAGTGTCCTGGGCATAGTGCACCAATGCATTTGATACATTCTGTAAAACATGCACCTCATACACAGGTTTGAAGATGTTGAAGGTGGTCTGACAGGTAGTTCTGCAGCAGTTCGTAGGGTATTTGTGTAGCAACTGAAGCTCACAAAGTGAAAACAACACTGTCACTGTCCACACAGAATCACAGAATGTTAAGGGTTGGAAGGGAGTTCTGGAGATCGTTTGGTCCAACCCCCCTGCCAGAGCAGGTCCACCTACAGTAGGTTGCACAGGGTGGTGTCCAGGAGGGTTTTGAATATCTCCAGAGTCCGAGACTCCACCACCTCTCTGGGCAGCCTGTTCCAGTGCTCTGCCACCCTCAAAGGAAAGAAGTTCCTCCTCATGTTCAGATGGAACTTCCTATATTTGAGTTTGTACCCACTGCCTCTTGTACTCTCACTGGGCACCACTGCAAAAAGACTAGATGATCAAGAAGTTATATAGATATGCAGAAATTTACCTCTAACTTCATTTAGTGGAGGACAGATGCTACCTCCACATCTATCTCCTGGCTTAGGAAGATGTAAGGATTCCAGATGGAGTCTATTCGATTGGTAAAAAGCCATGTGATGAAAGACTTACTTTGCAGCATTGACTAACAAGCTAGATGTATTATATTTTTCCTCTGAACTCATAAAACCACCCATCTGTAAAATTTCAGTCCATTTCCCTAAATGTAAGTGATTCAGTGCTTTACAGTAAGAAATAATGACCATTTTCATTTATAAAGCGCCCCCTGCCAGCACACTGTAGGTGCCACATGGATTAACTCTAATCAGAACAACCAACAACAATTAAAACATCATTAAATATTCAATACACAAAAGCCCCCAAACCAAACAGAGCAGCATTATCGTAAAAGTCATCTAAGTCTACAAACTCAACATTAAAAGTTAGTGTAAATCTGCTGCCTATGTACATCTTTCAATTGCTTACTTTTCATACTAAGCTGCTAATAAAGCACACACAAAACTCTGAAATTGCTGTGTCTTGGCCTGACCACAATGTGCTGCCCAGAAGCTCTGAGAAAACAGAATAAATATGGAAGGATTGACTCTGTTCAGTTCTTTACCTTTACCACCAGGGCATCCTCTCTAGTTGGGTCATGGGATACCCGGAGCGGAAAAACAGGACTCATCAGAACTTCAAACAGAAATTCTGTGAAATCAAGGCAACCAGTTAGTCTGGATCGCGTTTGGCTCATTCATGTTTCTGATGTAGTTTTCTGGGCTTGTATTCAGGGATGGAGGAAAGAAGGCTTGTTTGTTAACCACCTTCACTCCCTGAGGCAGTGGAGTATGGTGCCTAGAAGCACAATGTACAGAAAGGGCAACAGTGATCACAATGACGTGAGGATAGCTTGATTTTGTGTTTCTAGTTTCACACTGAAGCTTAACCCAACTGGCAGGTTGGATCAATAGAGAATTTTCTTCCTTGTGCTGGGTTAATGAGGACTATTAAGAAGTCCTCTTTCCCAGCACTTAGCATGATCACCTTCCTAGAATTCCCTGGAAGCTTTATTTACCATGGTCCTTTGTTTTGCAGGAGCTTGGATATTAGCAATGCCCTTGAAACCTCCCTCCTTTATTTTCACTGGACTTTAAATCAGGTGATCAGACTATGGAGGTAGCTGAGAAGCAATTTTCAAACAAAAAGACTTCCATATTTCTGCTGTGAATCCGTCAGCTATGTACTGGATCTCATGGGAGAATTTTGCCATTATAAATCACAGTGAAATTAAGGAACCAGATTTCATGTGTTTGGCAAAGTACCAAAGAGTCTTTTACAGCACTGAAGATAAAATAGGTCCATAAAATCAAGATATATCAAGAAATTTCATTTAAACAATGCTGGCTTCCAAGTCCTACTTTGTGGAGTAATGCTACACCTTTTCTTTCATCTTTATGAGCTGGCCCAGAGCATAATGGATTGTCGTAAATCACGTTGGATAATTGCCAATCATTGCCAATAAAACTGAAACCTAAAGTAAATAACTCACAAATCTTCATCCATTTTGTTTGACTTTAGGGTATTACAAACTACTGTAGGACTTACTATGAATGACATGAAGGGCTTCAAAAGTATAACAGGTGGAGGGAGCATAGGAAGAAATTCCAAGATGTATGTAATGAATGTAATGTTCATTTTGAAAACCAGCAACATTTCAGTACCGTTTTAGTACAAGATTAGTTTCTGTGTCTGCTTGCATACAGAACACTCCATGGTCTTCCATGTACCTGGAATATGCCACCCAAAGAGGCATTAGGTTAACAGGTAGAATAAGGCTTATTACACTATAAAATAGTTGATTTATCACTTGTTTGTTCCATGTCAATATAATTAAAGCTGAAAGGTGATGATAGCTTTTGAACATCTGTCTTTAGCTTTCATATTCTTCACAGTCTGTTGATTGGGTTATGTTTTGTATTATTTCAATGTCCACAACTGTCAAGTGAAATGGGGGAGTGCTCGTATGAAGTGGTGAGCTGAAGTCAGAAGCAGCACTTCATTTGTTTTTTACGTTAATAGACTATGACAGCTCCAGCTCTGAACAAATTGTTTTCAGTTGTTTGATGGGTCTCAGCTGCTCCAAACTGGAAGGTGACCAGATTTTCTTTTAGTTGAAAAGTAAGGACTGTTAAAACGGAGTTGTATGCTTTTCACTTTTTTGCTCACATATCATTGAAGTCCTTCAATACTTTAAAGATTATAAAGCATCAAATCTCATGAGAAATTAGAGGCTATACTGACCTGCTATTCACACACAGGAAGGCCAGTGACCTATACACCTAAACATCACAACAACATTTTCACTTAAAAAAAGAAAAACAATTTTGTTTTATAAGGTCTCTGCTCATAAAGGACCCACTATCTTGCTTTTCAGGGAGCTGACATTGAAATATTCACCAATAACTAAAGAATAATTTCTAATTAAAATATTTTTTCTAGTTGTTTTTAGGGAAGTATCATGTGCTGTTTTAATGTACTACACAATCAATCATACACATACTGCTTTATGTAAATTCGTAACATCAAAAATATTGTTTTTAATATTTTCAAAGTTCAAAACAAGGACTATTTGTCAGATTCTGCAGGAGAAAAGTAGTAACTTCTGGAAAGCTATAGTTCAAGATAATGAACTGAGGTACTGAAGAGAAGAATTAATTCTTTGAAGATCCTGTCTAATCAGGAGATCCTGTCTAATCTTGAAGAACAATAGTTAACAAAAACACTGTTCTAGACTGCATTGGAGGTAAGCCATTATGTGGCATTGCTATTAGGGGATAATATAAAAATTACAAATAATAGAAACAGAAAAAATCAGTAAAAGCTTGAAAAGTGTCTCAAACTGAGCATAAAACTAAGGAATACATTTTATTTAAATTTTATTAGACAAAACCAAGACTACTCTTTCAGGCTTATGCACAAAAGTGAATTTCTCTCTGTATGGCTCTTTAACCGTGTGGGTCAATAAACATTACCTGGAATATGGACAAAAAATAACTAAAGTCTCTGTTACCTTATGAAAGACTTTATCTTTAACATATACTGCATTATAACTTTTCCCCCCCAAGGAGTTTGTATCAGTGCCTCTTAATAAGAAATGGGAAACTCATTGAGCTTGGGAACAATACTGTTTACTGCTAGCCCTAATAATCTCATTTCTATGGCTGCCAGCCAAATTTATTTATTGAAAGTTGTATTGCTGTAACAGCTTTAAAACTCACCTCAAGGTAAAGTTATGTTAAAATATAATTAACCATTTTATTGCGGCTCGTAATTGTTTTTCCTTGAAGGGGGAAAATGTTTTGGTTTCCACAATAATCATAGAGAAGCGACCTACTCTGCCGCGTTCTGAAGTACATGAGTTTTCAATCAAATTGGAAGCACTCGCAGCTCCTGCAGTAATCTAATTTTTACCTCCTTACCATTTGAAAAATTCAGCAATATCAGGAAATATTCCAGGAAGACAAGAAAAATCAAATGCTCAGCTGTACCCATGAGAATATTTGTAACCGTTGCCATATTTTTTCTTTTTTTAAGCAAGGATTTTAAATTGATATCTTGGAAGGAGGAGAGTTCATCATTTGCTGGAAATGACTGTTTTATTTGGTTTTCATAATTTTCTGCATAGCTGTAATTTATGAAACAGGTAATACAAAAACGCTAAAGATAGAAAAGATATTTTGTCAATCCATTTTCCCGCCATTTTATTGTTTGACACAGATATGGGATTTTTCTTTGTCATCTTAGCCCATCAAGAGCGTAATTCACTTCAATTTAGTTATAGTTTATCAACACTCCTGTGTTAGCACTAGTAACTGAAATGTCTCTCATTATCTCTAAATTGAATCCAAAACTCCAGAAAGAACTCAAGGTAGTTTTATCCTGTTTCCTTTTCAGCTGTTCCCTGAAACTACCCATATCACAGGTACGTTCTTAGGCATATAGAAAAACAGTATTTGGAAAGAAGGAAAAAGACAGCAAAAGGAACCAAACTGCAAAGAAACAAAAAGAATTAAAGATTTTAAAGAAAATGTTTTCTATTTTGACATATAGATGAGTACACATCTTTTTAGAGATACAGAAGTCATGTTTGGTAATATTTTGAGATCATTAAAAAAAACCTGGGGGTGGAATCATATAGAAAAAAAAGAATTATAAATTTAATAGTTACTACTTATTTTCATTACCATCTAAGCTAAGTTTTTGTTAGGACAGATTATAAAGGATAAAAAGGATAAGATGAGAGTGCTATATTAGGATAACCCCAGTTTCTGTCAGCTGATCCATTGCAAACAAGGTTAATGTTTGGACTGGTGAATGATCTGAGTTCTGACCAAGACTGTTTATGCTCCTCATCTGGAAAATGAAAGTATTTCACTGTCATCCTGCACATTCAAGAAAAAGCAGCAGATCATTTTGAGTACAAACCTCTGCATCACAGTCCTTATGGGACTGTGCTAAGTCCGTGCACCTCAGAGAGGAATCTGCTTGTTAGCTTCATGCTTACAGACACATCAAACTGTCCTAGTGGCTGCCTTGTTTCTGATTTAAGACAATCTCCCATTACAGATTATCCATAGAACAAAAGAGGTAAGGTGGTAGGGCCTTTCCATGTTCCTCTGGATTTCTCAGTTTTCAGAGGAGCCACAGAAAAGAATTAATTGCAGCAGCACTCAGTCTCCAATCTTTCCATTTGTTTCCAGAGCTGAGAAAACAAAAGCAGGAAAAACAAAGCAAAAACGCCTACAACAAAATTTCAGTCATTTGGGGTATTGGTGTGCAAATGAACATCAAAGTGTCCCACTTTGTTTCTAAGAGTCTTATATTCTAAAAAAAATTAAATAAAAAAAAAGGCAAAACCCCATGCCTTTCAAAAATGTAGCAGAGCATCTATAAAAAATGTAATTATATATTTGGAAAGGGAGGAAAGGGACTGATGCGTAGAATGGTAAACAGCATACACTTACAGCCAACTCTATAGATTTCAAATAACCGATCTTGTAGGAAATAATGAGCTATCTGCTAAGGAAGGAAAAAACAGAGGAACTGGTAATAAACAAACTCTGGCTCCCATGTGTGACCTAGTACAGTACAATACAGTTTAATTTTATTACTTGTCATTCATACTGAAAACAAATTTGCAATTTTCTGCAAATATAATGGGAATGTTCCCAGAATGTGTAAGTGCAGAGGAGAATGGGATATTTCTGTCAAATGAAACTGCAGTATTCGTTTCCAAAAAGAAAGAAGAATGACTTGATATTTTTGCTCAGGAGAAATATATGATTCACACAGTTACAGATTATAAATCCAGAAGGGACTGTTGTCGTCATTTGGTCTGTTTTCTATATAAGCCGAGCCAATGGACTTCTCTAAATCAATTCCTGCTCAGGTTACGCCGTATGTAAAAGACCACTGTAAGACAGGACAGAGGTTGATTGCTGTCAGTATCCATGCTAATCCAAGCCAATTAGCTTAATTTGTAACTAAGATACAGATCAAATATTAAGAAAATCTTTTTTACTGTAAGGACAGTTAAATACTGGAACTGGTAAGCCAGTGATCCTTTTGAATCTGCACTGGAGGTTTTTAAGAACAGATAAACATGGTGTACACATAGAGGATATTGTCTCATTGCCAGGATTGGAAGAAGAGGATGAAAAGATTAGATGTCTCTTTAGACTTTTTCCAGCTCTTCATTTCAATGGAAAAGAAACCTTTGTGCATCAGTAGCTGTGGAACATTGCATACAGGGAATTCACCCAAGGAGGATTTGGAAAGAAGTTTTTAGGGCTTTCAAGGAGACCTTACTCCCTCCTGTAACAGTGCAGCATCTCAATCCATATAAGTTCATTATTGTATATGATATCTACCATTGCAGGGGATTATAGGAATACAGTAGGAAATATGAAGAAGCATAATTTTACACATCTCTGTTTCCTGTATCTTTCCTAAGCAGGTACCAGTTATAGGCTCAGCAAGGTAGTTTACGTTAACATAGCCAAATTTGTCAGATAGACTGCCACAGCCAAACAGTCCTTGTAAAAGCAAAGAAATTTCCATGCCGTGGTTAGAAATGACTAGTACTATATGCTGCAGAGATCAATTATGAAGGACTGTGGGTGTAATGACTGCCAATGCCTCATTCCTTTTAGTCACCATTAGATTTAAACAAAAGACCAGCAGTGTTCATTGGCTTTACTTTTACATTTTTGCATATACTTTGTCATAACTTTGATGTACTACCCATGTATTTTCTTAATGTATTGCCTGTTTTGCTTTTGGTCCTACTGGTATTGTACAGCTATGAATTATCCTAAGTGTTGTGTGAAAAGGTTTCTCCTTTAAATTTTTTTATCATCTCATTATATATCCCTGTGGTCTTGGAAAACAAAGAGTAAACAGATGTACTGAATTCAACCTCTCTGTGTCTTTTATGGTACTGTAAGGTCCTAATGTATCCTCTATTCAACCGTTACTCAAATGAAAACAGAACCAGTTAATTCATATCTTTTTTCTACATAAGGAGCCCAACCAAGACAAACTGTTTTTCTTAATTACTGTGTCTGAATCTTTTCCAGTTAAAGCATACAGTTTTGAGATGATGTGTCCAGAACTAGTATAACAAGTGAGGACATAACTTGATTTACAGAATGATTTTAACATTGTCATTACTATATACATCTTCTTAAGTTTATTAATCAAAATTATTATCAACACTATTTCATATTGAAAAGAAGCTATAATTTCTTGAGTAAATGTTTCAGTTGGTCAACCTTATCAACAGAGACTTATTGTCTGTATATATATATATATATGTCTGAGGGCTTTCTTCTGTCTTGCAGAGTATGAGAGAGTGAGTCCAAAAGATGTCCTTTCCTGACCATATAAATAAAGAGTTACACTAAATTACTCTCAGCAGGAGTTCTTAGGGCTTGATGCGCAAGAGGGCCCAGGATCAGAATTGTAATGAGTTGTATTTAAGCACTCTGTCATTACCAGAATACATAGTCCCAAATTAAGTGTCTAAATTCACTCTTAGTGAGGGGAGAGTTTCAGGAACCTATCTCCACTTGTATTTACAGCCATTAATCTTCTCCTGGCACCTAAACTAATCATCCTTTCTCTGAGAAGTAACAGAGATGAAGGACACACAAGCCTTAGACCTTATAGACCACTTCTGTTGGGCTGTAGAAGCTGAGTTCAGACTCCTGTTCATTCTCTTATCTCAGAGGTTTTAACTCCAACTGTAACACCTTTCACATAAATTACCCATAGGCTGCTCTATATGTGGACTCAATACCTGTCCTAATGAACCTGTCCCACTCTGTCCTGAATAATTAGACACTCGCTGAATAGACAAGAGAGAAATAAACAGCAAAATTCAACAGCTGTGTTTAAAGCATGCATGAACAATATGGGAAAGATAAGTTCCCGACCTCTGTTTGGTGCATATCTCATTACTTGCATAATATAAAACAGCTTGAGCAGGGGAGATTAAACAGACACAGCCTACCACAGTGAACAGTTCGGTTATGCTCCTGGGAGATGCAGTCCAAGTCCAGTCCAGCCAAGAAAGAATTTGAAGGCAGGTTTCCTGCAGATTAGATGAGTGACCTAATCACTGGGCAAACACTGTTGTCTCTTCATTACATTGTAAGGGAAATTAAATGTATTTTCCTGCATGGAATCCCATAAACAAAATAGGCAGGGGAATTCCAGAGTTGTGGCACTGCCTTGACTTTAAGCATGAGTAAGTACAAACAGCTGGATATGGACAATACCTAGAAGCAGAGAGCAACTTTTCTGACTCTGGCAAGCATTTTTCAGGTGTACCGAAGGGTAAGAAAAACTCTAATATGTACTTCAATACCTAAATATATTTATGCTGAGGACTGGCATTAACAATTAAAAAGACCTAACTGACTTTCTATCATAGGATATATGCTAATTAGGCCTAGAAATTCTATTAAATACTGGGGTATGACTTAACCTTGGTCCTGCATATCTTTCTTCCTCTCTCCGCAGTGTTTATCTGCAGGCTGTGAACATCAACACAAGTTCCCAGACTTTCTCCTTCTAAATCTCTGCTGCAGTCTTTTCTTCTCTTTAAAACCCATAAATAGAGACAAATTCAGAAAGGGAGACAATTAATTGCCGACAGCTTTCTGAAAAGATTGCACTTAGCTTCTGATGGAGAACAGCTGCGGTGCACACTCTAATACATGCCATGGATGGGAAAGCATGGTTCCAGCTGGCTGAGGACAGCCACAAGGTCATTCATCAGTGAACACACTCTCTCTCAAGTGTCATGTGACAGACCCAAAATTGTCAAGAGTTTTGAGTCGAACTGCCAGTACCTTTTCCTTAAATAAACACTCCAAAAACCCTGACGTTTCCTTTTCCAGAGCTACAACACAATAATTTTTGAAATAGTGAAATCTCAGATCTGTTTGGAAAGGAAAGAAAAAAAGAAACAAAAAAAAGTATGTGCTCTATACTGATTGAGGGTGAGTCCCTCTAGTCTTTGTCTCCAGTCCAAAAATATTTGCTGTTTCTGTCGTTTGCAAAAAATTTTGCAAAACCTCCAGTACACAAAGATAATTTTTACGTTGTCTGTGGCTATGTGCTTGCATGGATGCAAGCATCAAAGGAAGTGTGGCCAGCAGGTCGAGGGAGGTGATTATGCCCCTCTACTCCACTTTGGTGAGACCCCACCTGGAGTTCTTCATCCAGCTCTGGGGTCTCCAGTACAAGAAAGACATGGTCCTGTTCAAGCAGGTCCAGAGGAGGGCCACAAAAATGATCAGAGGACTGGAGCATCTCTCCTATGAAGTAACGTTGAGAGAGTTAGTACTGCTCAGTTTGCAGAAGAGAAGGCTGGGGGGGCACTTTATCATGGCCTTTCAATATTTAAAGGGGATTTTTAAGAAGGGCATAGACTTTTTACCTATGCCTCTAGTGACAGGACCAGTGACAACCGTTCAAATTGAAAGAAGGTAGATTTAGATTGCATATGAGGAAGAAATTTTTTACAATGTGGGTAGTGAGACACAGGAACAGGTTGCTCAAAGAAGCTGTGCGTGCCCCATCATTGGAGTGTTCAAGGTTAGGTTGGATGAGGCTTTGAGCAACCTGATCTAATGAAAGATGTCCCTGCCTATGGCAGAGGAGTTGGAACTAGATCATCTTTAAAGGTCCCTTTCAACCCACATCATTCTATCATTCTATGATTGTAAGTCCCCTTCCTGGTAGTCTCCTCACCTGTTCCTAATCAAGTGGAGAATCTCTGACTTCGATTGTCCAGTCCTGTGCCACGTACACAGGGACATCAGCACCCACCCTCATTAGGTGCAAATGATAAACATCTGAACTAAAATCTATCCCACGTAGAATGAGATTTGGCCTTGTTCCTTGCCTCCTTCCTTTCCATAGCATCAGAGTACAACTGCACTTAAAATCATAGAATCATACAATACCCATTTGGAAGGGACCTGAAGGGTCACCTGGTCCAAGCTTTCTTGGCAAAAGCACAGTCTAGACAAGATGGCCCAGCAGCTGTCCAGATGAATCTTAAAAGTGTGATGGGGAATCCACCACTTTCCTGGGGAGATTATTCCAATGGTTGATTGTTCTGATCGTGAAAAGTTTTCCTCTTATGTCCAATCAGAATCTCCTCAGAAGGAACTAGTACCCGTTACACCTTATCTTTCCCATGTGACTCCTTGTAAAAAGGGAGCCTCCATCCCCTTTGTAGACACTCTACTGCATCATGGTGATAAGGTCACCCCTAAGCCTTCTTTTCTCAAGGCTGAACAAATCCAGTTCTCTCAGCCTTTCCTCATATGGCAGGCTTTCCAGTCCCTTGATCACCTCCATGGCCCTTCTCTGGAGAGTCTCCAGCCTGTCCATCTCTTTTTTCTAAAGCAGGGACCAAAACCGAACACGGTATTCCAGCTGTGGCCTCACAAGTTCTGAGTAGACTGAGATAATAACTTCTTTATCTCTGCTGGTGAAGCTCTTGGAGATGCAAACCAGCATCCTGTTGGCTTTCTTTGCCACAGCAGCACACTGTTCGCTCACATTGAGCTTGTTGTCCACCAACATAATTAATACTTAATTACTTAGTAAATTTTATAAAGGCAGCAAATACTTGCACTCTGCTGGATCTGTCTTTGTAGCTTTCAGACACAATTCCTCATGTCTGCAGCCCAGTACAAAACTGACTAATAAAACTGACAGGTAGCCTTCCTTTCTTTTGTTAATCTCATCCTTGCAACAAAATATTGCATATACTGAACTTTGAACCAGGGAGAAAACCAGCTGTTACCCTCCGCAACAGGGGAGTTTGTAACTTAATTCAGAGTGACGACTCCTGGCCTTAAAGAATATGATGCAGCCCTGTTTATTGAAGCAGTAGGAATCAAGGCTAGAAGGATATATTCCTAGATCTGGTTACATCTTTTAATGCCTTTGACCTTCAGTTTAATTACTTATAAAACAAATAAAATATTAAAACCCAGGTTTGATTTATTATTTTTTTATTATTTATTATTTTTTGAATAATTTTCATAGTCTGGAATACCAGATACTAAAGGAATCTGTTACTACTGTGTCTTATCATTTCAAATGTTAATTTTCACTCCATAGGATGAGATTCAAGATTAATCCAAGATTAACAAACTACTTTGTCATCACCGTGTGTTATTATGGCAAGTAACAGCAAGATTTCCCATTCTTAGGAATGAGGGGAAGGAAAAAACCTAATCTTATCACCAATGGGAAAAACCAAACTACAGTACATTAGGAGAGGATTTTTTAAAAAATTTTATCATTGCAGTTTATAATGTTTAATTCAAAGAATGTAAATTAAAAAAATAATAATCATAGTACCTTGTTATTATGATGACCAGTCTTGCATATCATTAGCGAGCATGGCAAGGCTCTCAAGATGAGATTGATGACTTTTCAATTATTGATGTAAATGAATCACCAAGTATAACAACTTGAAAGAATCTATTAAAGAGCAAAAGTCAAATCACTGGCTCTGTGCACACAGTGTCACATTAAATAAACTCATACTTCATTTGTGCAGTGGGTGAAGAAAGCTAATTAAAATGAGTAAAATTTCAACTGCAGTTTCTGGCATTGTTAATCAGTAAACAAAGTTGAAAACTTCAAATAGGCGGACAGGCTTCAGAGTCCAGTACACTTGTAAAAACAGATCTAAAACCAAAGCAGAAGAAAATAACATCATTGAAAATAACATTGAAAGTGAACTTGAAAAATTATTAATCCATCCCCTAAATTAGCATGCATTTCTTGCCCAAGAAATGGATCTGCTGTTGCTTCTTATTAAACTCCTTTACTAAACAACTATTTAGTCATGGAGTTACACTTCCTTGAGCATTCTGGGCGAAATGAGCTCTTCAGATAAGCACATGGAACCAGGAACTAAATGTCAGCAATTTCAATTCACGTAAGCTTCATAAAATCTGTTAAATAATTTCATTTTGGACGAATTAATTCTTCAGTCTTCCTTGTAGTTTTAGATTCGTCTTTGTTCCTAAGTTCAAACAATGTAGCTGAATTTTTGAAAGTCTGGGGGTATTGTGTCATTTGGAAACAAATGTGAATTTTCTGCGATTTATGCATGCTAATCTTGCCTTCCAAAACAAGATGCCTAATGTAATTTTAACAGCAGCAGAAGATACTTCCAGCCTAACATTCAGAAGGACTAATAAAAATACAAGAAATTTAAATTGACACATTATCACAGCCTCTACTTGACCCTCTAAAGAACTAGCAAATATTTTAAAAAATCAGGAACTATATTTATAGTTCTTTGGCAAATTCTAAAGGATTAATTTGTTGCTTTATAGAAAAATACATACTTGATATTTTAAAATTTCCTGCCAAATGAAAAATAAAATTTAAAAAAAGATTCAAACATTTTAAGATTTGCTATTCCTTATCTTTCTGTTCATTAAGATAATAAATTTACTGTATGAGATACATTAAAAAACCACTATTTAAATATATTTTCAAAGACCTAGGCAAATAAAATTATACATTTTTGATATTGTAAAAATTAAACATTTCCATGTATTCCATGCAATTGTTACTATAATTGTCAGGTTCTCTTGGAACATTAAATTTTTATTAAAGTTTTGGGTGAATGAAAACAATTATTTCATTTTTTTCATGAATGCTGTAGTAGCCATTTTCCCCATTAGATAAAAAGAAATACTAAGACATTTCTGCACCATTTTGTAGCAAAAAAATAAGATTATTCTATACAGATCAGTTTGGCCCTGAAGGCCTATTTTTCTTTCTTTCAATTTTATTGGGGAAAGCCTTCAGTCAGAAAAGGTCAAAAACCTCAGTGAACATTTGAAAGAAAAGTACTTCTTTCTTTACATCTGAACAAAAATTTTATGGGATTTTCTTCACCTAACCAACTCTGACAAAAATCTTTTCTTCAGACATCTGTCTTACAATAATTTCATTCCAGGGACTGCTCATCTTTTTTACATTAAATGAACTCTGAGTTTTCAGTAGTTTCAGATGGACTCCTATGACTTAGATAAATTGATTCTTCAGCCTTTCAAATAAAGAAAAGCTGCAATGAGAGGCTGAAACCACTATTTTTATGTCTTTCTTCTATTCTTTCAAACCAAAACATTTATTTTTTCTTAATCTGTTTTAGCCATAGTCTTTTCAAACACAAAACTAATTAGAAATCTTGATTTCAGCTGTTATCATCTTTTTCAGGTTCTTCACTTCAGACATTGACTGACAGCATTACTCTTTTGTCCAGTCTTTCTTCTCACAGTCATTTCCAGATGTTGGGTATGCTTACATATGCAGAGATCACTTTCTCTTTCACTTCTATTTGTCCTTTCTCCTATCTATTGCACATTAGCTTAAGATATTTTACTGGGAGAGCAAAAAGACACTAATTCTGGAAAGCATCATGATTCAGTGAAGTAAAGCGCAGGCATGAGTCCCAGTGGAACCCCATAAGCTTGAATATTTCCCTGAACAGAGGCCAAAACAGACAATAAGCAAAGTGAAAAGGAGGAAAAAGTATAGCTAATGTGCTAAGATAAATGGAAATTCAACAATGTATGGGGCCTACTAAGTAACACAGTTGGTAATTACAGCAATTCAGAGGGAAAAAAGAGAACATTTCATACTGCCACAGAGAACAATTATGAATATCAGCTCTTTTGTTTTTAAAGCAATACACCTAAGGAATTATATATTTAAAGTGCATTTAGAAAGAGATTCTACTTCAGATGTTGCCTTTTCAGTGGAGAGTAATCATATCATTTAAAAGTTATTATTATTCTGTTTATTTTTCCATTGGTTCAATCTCCTGTTTCCCAGTAATTACGCAAGTGGAGACTTGATAAATAAAGCCTACTGTCATTTCTTCAACCAAAGAAGTGGGTCAACAGCTATGATTAAGCTGTCAGCATTAATGAGCATTTTTCTTTAGTTTCGGCAAAGAGTAAAAACTTTTTATGTCTGGGAAAAGAATCCTTAAATAGTTTCTAACGATTAATATGAAATTATGTTGTTTCTCGTGCTCAAACCAGAAACCCATTTATATATATATAACACCATTACGTCACACCTCAGTATTTTTACTACCTCAATGTGGTGGGTTTCACCTGTTGGTTTTTTTCTAAAACTAGATTTTTTAGGTTTGTTAGGGAGAAAGTTAAGAGTAAAAAAGAATAATGAATGTGTTTGATACTAGCCAAATAATACATATTCCTACACATCTATATAATATGTCCAATATCAGACAGCATGAACACAGACATGAATATTTTTTAAAGGTATGCATGCAATGAATGTAAACATGCTGAAAATAAATTCCTAAGCCTAGCTGTTAACAAATATCTTGAGGATTCCAGCTTCAAACTTAAATATTATCTAAAGTCCTACTCATAGTTTCAATTTGGATCTTGGGATTTTCTCAATCCCTTCTTGTCCTTAGTAGAAGGAATATTAAAGATTAGTCAAAAAAAGGAATCTATCACAATAAAATATGCTGCTTTCTGAATATATATCTGAATCTCTGGAGTCAGGGTTATCCAAAAGGATCTGACTAATCACAGAACATTAGTGAAGAAGTGTGTGAAGAACAAAAATTTTCTGTATTTTAGGACAAAGCCGCATTTATCTGTAATCTCAGACCAGGTATGATGATATGCATTATTTATTTATTATACCTCTGTTTTAAAAGTTTCAGTAGTCTAATCAGGGCCTAAAACTACAATTTTGTGACTTGGGAGTATGACTCTGCAGTGCATAAATGACAAAAAGCCCAGAATCAAAGCAAATGTTTCACAGCTAATGCCTTGGCTAAAAATCATGCCTCCAAATTATTTGGCAAATAAATCTATAGACTGTAAACCGCTGCAATAGTGGAAAATGCAGCAGCTTGTGCCTTGTCTCCTTTCCAGTCAAAACCCGATGGATGTGTGTGTGAAGGAGGGCACCTAGAATCTTGGGAGGTTCTTAAGTTTCCAGATAAGTTTGGTTTCTCTTCCTTTCATTTCACATATATCCTTTCTGCTGTTTAGTGCTATAATACCCTAAATTTGGTATGCTGTTGATCACAAGTGCATTAGGCACACACTAAAAAAATATAAAAATTGAGAAGTTCATTTCAGCTTCTAGCCACAAGATTCCTGAGAGAGCTGGGAAACTGGTGCAACAGTGAACTCAGAGATGTGGACCAGAAATGTTACAGGAGGCATGAGGAGATGCAGAGGCAGAGCCTGCACCTTGACTCTCCCTACAACCTCTCTTTCCTACCTAGATTTTAAGCTTTAAATCAAGGGCTGTTGTGTGATGGGTCTATAAGGACCCATCTTTAGACAGAAAGTAATGAAAATTAAAATTAATAAATTGCAACAGAATTAGGTGTTATCAAGCGGACAACATCCTGCTAAATTCTGCACCTTTGGCATCTGGCTGTCATGTGGCCAGTGTGACAGTCCTATTTTTTTGTATATGACATGGTTCAAACATTGCAGCTCATTTGCCTTGGCATGCATCTCACTGATGTCAACTGCCATGAAATCATCTGGAAAAAAAACATTTCTGGGGACTGTTCTCTCTCTCACGCTGCAACCTTTCCTAAAGTTCACCTTATCTGAGGGGTTTTAATAGATTTAAATTCTTTTCATACACTTCTAAGAGATGTACAGTTGGGGTTTTGTTAGCCTTTTCCTAAGGATGATCAAACAATTAATATTGATAGCAACCATAAGTAAATAAGGCATCTGCCAGTGCCAGAGCAAACCCTATCCCAAAATGCATTCATCTTACCTCTGCATGAAGTGCACTGAAGAACTGAAACACAGTTTTGTTTTGGTAGGGTTGAAAAGCATCACAGAAAAAACCATCTGGAAACTGATGGTCTTATACCTGCAGTAAAGTGGAAGGTACGAGAAGATCTGGATCTAGACCCTGAGTCTCCTGCCAATCTTTGACAAGCCATTTAATCCTTTTTGGCCAAGATTCAAGAAATTATCTGGGCTTTTAACTTCTATTTAGAACCCTAAATTCTTATTGATTTCCTATTGACTACTCTAAAACAAGCAGAAGCAAAAGTATGTGCACAGCACAGCTGAATCAAAAAGTTGCTTTTGGTAGGTTTCCTTATACAGCTATAAATTTTTCTAAACCTCTCAAGAAACAAAAAAAAATCATTTTTGTCTTGTTTCTAATATGGTTGTGGGAGAAGTGGATGTTACAGGTAGACTTGAATGCATTGAAAATAACACGACAATGACTAATTTTGGAAAAAGATAGTTTTATTATATGCATTTATCACAATGGGTTTGAAGAAAAATAACAAATATGCTGTATTTATTAAGAATAATAATCCATCCAAATTATTTTTTTTGTGTGTTCTTCCAATTTTTCAGGTCTGTTTTCTCTGATCAATTTTGGATTTTTATTTTTATTAGTAAGAGTGTGTTGATAATTTTCTTTCTTTTCAAGAAAAAACTATCTAAAGCATAGGCTAACTTTTCAAAAGTTACATTTTGGCTCAAGTCTTCTTTTTGTCACCTACATCTCTTGTTGCAGAGCTAGGAAAAGATGGAATAGGAATAAATAAGTTAATGGTTTTGAATGATCTCCTGCATATAAAAAGTAATTATATTTCTCCTAGTTACCCTTGGATCTGTTAGTTTGGCTCTGTTAAAGTGCATCTACCTGGAAAATATCTTGTACATTTTATAAACATCATGGATAATTCAGTTATTCTCTCGGGACTCTGCTTCAGTGGTTAATCATCCACAAGTTTCTACATTTTTGCCCAGTAAACTTTCCCTGGGATCAGGTTATCAATTATGAGGTTTTACTAAAATTCTGTTGACTGGCACTTAAATGAAGTGGTGGTCCTCATGGTCCAAACACCAGATATTGCCACATTATAATATTATATACTCAAGAATCTGAGTTAAGTCTTTAACTGTGAAACACACTTTTTTTTTTTGAGAAATTAAGCTTCTGAAGAATGCTTTTTCCAGCCTACAAGTACATCTTATAACAATTCTTTCGTCCTCTTCATTTTTCATCAAAGTATGTCATATTATTATACTAACAACATTTAGGCTCCTAATTTGCCACTCAATTTCATTATTTTCCTGAGAGGCATATATTTGCTGTTCAGTGTAGCTAGCTAGATGCAGGACCATCTCTGAGGTCCCTTGGGAAGGCAAAGATACGGCAATATAATCCAGCATTTGGTTCCCTGGCTCAGGGCTCTGATTAGATTCATGACCCCTTCAATTTCTTTAATTTTACCAATATAATTTCACAATTCCAAAGAAATTAAGAAAGGTGGAAACAGATTTGAAATAAGACCATACAGACCTTAAGAAAGGAAGAATTATATTGCTTTGTCCTTGCACAACAGTGTATCGGAAAAAGAAAATGTAATGCAATTTTCTGTTTTAATTTAATGCCATTTTCTTTTAATTATTTTTCTTATACACAAACCAAGTGGGTGGGAAGGAGTATGAGGGGAAGCAGACATCTACTGAAAGCACATGTTTGTAGGGCAAGTAACATAAAATCTCTAAGTGGCCTTTCTGTTCCAATATGTTTCATAAGAGCTATACTGGGAGGTGGTGATGGGTGTAATCAAAGTGATATATCAGTGTAGAAAAGGTCAGAGAATCATAGAATCATAGAATGTTAGGGGATGGAAGGGACCTCTGGAGGTCGTCCGATCAACCCTGCTGCCAGAGCAGGTCCCCCTACAGTAGGTTGCACAGGATGGTGTCCAGGAGGGTTTGGAATGTCTCCAGAGTCGGAGACTCCACCATCTCTCTGGGCAGCCTGTTGCAGTGCTCTGCTACACTCACAGGAAAGAAGTTCCTCCCCAGGTTCAGATAGAACTTCCTATATTCTACCTGCCAGACAGTTTTCAATTCATGCCACTGTCCATTCATCTAACCCACACTTCCTAAGCTTGCCTGCGAGTATGCTGTGGGAGACGGGGTCAAAAGCCTTGCTGAAGTCAAGATAGAAAACATCCACTACCCTCCCCCCATCTATCCATCCAGTCATGCCATAGTAGAAGGCTATGAGATTAGTCAGACATGACTTCCCCTTGGTGAATCCATGTAGACTACTTCTGATAGCCCTCTTTTCCTCCGGATGCTTGGAGATGATGCCCAGAACAAGCTGGTTCGTCACCATTCCAGGGATGGAGGTGAGGCTGACTGACCTGTAGCTTCCTGGATCCTCCTTTACCCTTTTTGAAGACCAGAGTGACATTGGTTTTCCTCCAGTCCTCAGGCACCTCGTCTGTTTTCCAGGACCTTTCAAAGATGATGGACCAGCAATGACTTCTGCCAGCTCCCTCAGTATTCGCAGATGCATCCCATCAGGACCCATGGACTTGTGGATATCCAGTTTACTTAGTTGGTCTCTAACTTGATCCTCCCCAACCAAGGGAAAGTAGTCCTTGCTCCAGACTTTCCCTGTCATCTGTAGAGTCTGGGGATCTTGAGGGCTGGCCTGAGCAGTGAAGACTGAAGCAAAGAAGGCATTCAGTAACTCTGCCTTCTTTGCATTGTCTGTCACCATAGTACCTGTCTCATTCAACAGGAGGCCCACATTCTCTCTAGTTTTTCTTTTCCTTCCAACGTACAAACCTGATCTTGTGTGGCAGATATATAGAAATATAAGGTTTCTGGACGTGGCAGCAAGGGACTGCTACATGACAACTGCTACCTGACAACTTCTGCCTCACCATTATGGTCCTTCTTTCATAAGATTAAATAGACCTTCAGCCAAAACTCATCCAAAAGTACATGAATGACTCAGAAATACTAAAGATCAATGATAAATTTTAGGCAGATGAATTTCTATAAACAAATATGTGCATGTATATATACATATATGCATGTATATATACATATATATATGTATATGTCTCCAATCAGATGTCCCAGTTAAAGAAATCTTGGACTGATATTTTATTTCCTTTTTCTCATATACTTATCACTCTCTTAATATTGTGATGTAACACTATCTTTCTAAATTCAAGTAAATATCTTTACACCTGTGGAGTTCCTCTAACATGTTTTCAAACATGCTGTGGCACAGTGCCATTGATTTTATGGGACCTAATTTTGCCACCTGTCGTTCTAGTTGAGTAGTTGCTCTTACAATGAATCCTTTCTTGAATCATCATCTGCTTTCATTACTATTTAATATTGCTATTTCATAACCATATTCTGCACATACACATTTTTCTGTATGTAAAATTTAAACTATAAATTTTTTTTATGTTGAGTATCTTAGGAAGCAGAGAAGGCCTTGGTATTTTAAAAAATGCTTGCCTTTATGGATTTTTCACACTGAAGATACAGAACAGCAGTGTCACAGGCAAGGATAAAAGTGACATAAGCTGAATTACAGCCCTCAGGCCACTGGGGTGTAGCACCTCTCTGAGAACAGTTTGCACATACCATGAATACTCTTCAATGAGCCAGCAGTGAAAGACACTCCTTAAGTGTAACTCATCCTACCACCAAGTGACAAATGTTCATACACTATTTCAAACACAATATGCAACTTTCTTTCTGCTACAAAGAAAGGAACAACATTTAACTTTGTTTAGTTGGGAAATCTAAATCACTGGGTCTTTTCTGTTATTTTTCCATTTCCTACTACCACTAGCTCATAACCAAAGAGGACAGAGAAAGTAGGTCACAGAATATTTCATATGAAATACTTTATTATTCTACACTTATTTCAAATGTTCCAAGCCTAGAATCATTAATAAAAACTTAGCATCTGGAATATGCTTTTTAAACACATAAAGTCACAAGAGACATTAAAAGTGAATCCACTACTGCTTACTGAGCTCTATAAATCTCCAGGCCCCTACCTTTGGTAATTATTTTAAAATACCTAAGAGAATTTGTAGATTTTTCCAATTACAGCCAAAATACTAACATTGATAATCTGCTGGAAAATGGCACTTCAACCCTCATTTTTCATGAAATTAAGAGGAAAAAAGTGCCTGTATGTGAATTTGAGTTTTGGAGGAAGGAAGGAAGGCACAAGAAATGACTAGTAGCCTTAGGCACTGACTTACAAGTTATGTTCTTTCTCCTTAAAAAGATAGAAATTTACATTTCTCTTACAGATTTAGTGCAGTTCTACTCAAGTCTGGGCTGACCCCATTTAACTAATTCAGGCCACAGATATTCTGTGTCACCATCCAGAAGTCACTGTCCTTCTCCATTGACTACAGAGGGAAGCTAGGGCAACGGCACTCCTCTCTTAGGCACTTTAGGAGCCTGAGATACAGATGAGAGGTAACGGATACCATTAATTTAGGTTTATATAATGTATTCTGGCACAGAAGACCACAAAGCACAGACATCTGACCTATGTGAGATGGGAGGAATAGATAATCCAGCACTAAACTGGCCTAGCAATTTCTGTCAAACTGGACTTGAAAAATTAGGTGATACTGGGTGTCAGAAACACTTAATTACAAATGTGCTGACAAGTTTTTAAAAGACTTGGGATGCTTGTGATTGTATTTCAGATAAAGTATAATATTTTCCAATGCTGTCTTGGTGCCACTAACTTTGTCTTGGTGCCACTAACCTTTTTGAAAATGCATTTTATGTTAAACAGTGTGCAAAATCCCCATTGTGCTGTTTCTTCTGCTTACTTCCAGCTAGGGGGCCACTTCTTGTCAACATCTTTCTCAGGAACATAAAGACTGATTTGGTTGTGTAAAGATAAGAGTTTAGTGCTATCACAAATGGCCTTAAGCATTCTGCCAGATCTTCAGCAGCATCTCCAGAAGAGTGCAGGGTACATGGGGATTTAGAAAAGCTTCAAGGTGGTAATTGGGATGTCCGGGAAGTATCAACAATATTTCAGAGGGGTTCAAATGGAGGTGGCAGCTTTGGATAAGGTACTGAGACCTTACTGAGGAAGACGGTATATAATCATTGCATCCTAGAATAGTTGGGGTTGTAAGGGACCTTTTAAGGTCATTTAGCCCAACTCCCCTGCAATGAGCAGGGACATCTTCAACCAGATCAGGTTGCTTAGAGCCCTGTGCAACCTGACCTTGAATGTTTCCAGGGATTGGACATGTACCACCTCTCTGGGCAACCTGTGCCAGGGTTTTGCTACCGTCATCATGATATGAGACGCAGAGGGTGTAAGTGGAGCTTTCAGGGGTGCAAGTGTGAGTTTCTTCCTTTCCCCTCAGCTAGTCCTTCCTCTTGATGTCATTTGCTTCCCTTATTTACCTGAGGACAAGTACTCTCAATCCACATTTCTTGTAGGACCTTCAGACCATTGTCCTCTCCTTCCAAACATCCATTTTTACTCTTTTTACTTCTAGAGCAGTTCTTGCCCACTTTTCACAATTCACCATCTTCTGTGAAGATGCTAGATCACTTTAGCTGCTCCTTGTCATGCTGCAGGATCAACGAGGGGGAAGCAGTGGGAGCCATGAAGGAAAGTTGGAAATGGTTCTGGCCTGAAAGACTATATTCTTTTTCATGTTTCTGGAGATGAAAAATGGATTCAATAGGTAAAAGCAAGGAGTGCTGCTATTGTGAGAGATTTCCATCCTCTCAACTTTTCCTCCAGTAACAAGAGAGGACACATGAAATCAAAAAGCATGGGACAGACTGTCTAAATTAGGATAGCTGATCTTTACGTCTCCAAATATATACACACAAGTCAGCTGTTTGGTGCAGAGTTCCTCTCTAAGCTGCTTACATTGGGTTGATTTAGGTCTGCATGTGAAGGCAAGACCAGCCCATCATCTGATAGGAGTGGGACCTGATGGCAGCCTTAATCTCTGTGTTTTGCTATAAGGTGTCATTGACCAGATCTAGGTGCCTCGCTTCTGTTTGAAGATGGTTTCCAGCTAAAAACCCTAAGCAGCCTTAGAAGTCTTCCAGATAAGATACCCCATTTGGCATTGATGAGTAAGGCTTAGGGCAAGGGTTAAAACATCCTTTATGTGCATAAAGTGAGGACCTATGTAACTCTAATGTCTAGCCCCAGGTTCTCTCTCTAAAATGGAAACAAACGCTTTACACCAGACATTTTACCTTTTTTAGATACTCACATAGCAGAACAACTAACTATCAAATGATAAATGTATAAATGTAATATTGGAAGATTACCAACCCTTGTGACTGTCTTTCTTTTTACGTAGGAAAAGAAATACATGCGTGAATATACTTGGAGTAACTTTATAGTTGTATATGTATGTGCATTATACGTAAGTATGTTATAGAGATCTATGTATATATACTCTAAATGTGTGCATATATTTTGCATAAATATATTATACATACATATGTATATATACACATATAGTAAAATAAATTTTAAAAGAGAAAACATATTTTACTCTGCCAAGGTAAATAAGCTGGCTTGCATGAGTAGAAAAATATCAATACAATTTAATTGGGGAGCCCCATCTGGCTGCATGTGTAGAACAAAGCTGTGCTAAAAATTATGAAGATAATTAAAAACAAAATGAAACAAAAAATCCAAGAACAGAAAGACTACAAGAGTTCAAACAAATTGTGTTTTTAACAGCACATGGGACGAAGATCAATAGTGTCTTCCGTAGTTTCTGGATAAATACTTCCCATAAATTCAGGCACCTATTAAAATGTGCTTACATGTGATATTAAGTAGCTGGGCCTGTGAATAAGGAGCAGTTTCTCTCCTGGAAAACTCAGGGCTACATCCTTGGGCCAGTACTTTCAAACTTAAAAGTGTAAAACAGTAACAGCTAGACATTTGCCAAAGTATATAATGAAATAATCTCACTGAGATGGATTGGGGCAATTATTCAAAATGTAATTGGCTTTTGAAATGTCTATTTATTGCAACTTTAACTGTTCACTTAGTACCTAAAAAACTAGTTACATTGTGCTCACAAAAATCATATAAACAATGAAAACATAAAGACAATCTAGGTCTTCATGTTCTCAATAAACATACTGAAATCCTTTTGCTTGACATTCCCTACTTTGTGAAAGGTGACCCTTTATTCTAACAAAGACAGTTTAGTAAGAGCTAAAGAAAATCCAACTCAAGTGTATTCTGTGAGACTTTTTGCGTGACTGCAGGTGACAGACCTAGATCTAGACCCCCAGGGTATTTAAGTGATTATTTCTTATTTCATTTAGATTGAAATAATATGAATATGGCATTTTGTACTTCTTTAATGACCTGTGCTTCATTCTCCTTTCTGAAAAATAAGAGTGGAAAAAAATCATATCCAGGGAGCCTTTAAGAGGACATATGCATTAAAATACAGTGGGTCTGGCCTGGATTAGTAATGGTGTCTCTTTATGTATTGTACACCTGGGAGGGATTCAATGATTTAGAGAAAATTTTCCATTGCACTAGATTTTTCCAGGCCCTAATATGAGTCAGTAAGCTGTATCTGTCACCCAAGTACATGCCACTATGTGTAAACTTTTAATATATTTTTTCAATTAATCGTTAAGTAATGTGCCCATCGCTTATGTGTTTATATTAGGAAATAGCAGGGTCAAGAGTTGAGATCAAGCACTGCCACACGCTTGTTCTTACAGTGTAATTGTTAGCTCAGTTCCTGGCATGGTTTTGGATTATTTCAAACCAACACTCCCCTAGATAACCTCTCGCCACAGTTCAGAGGACAAAGTCACCCAGGAACCACTCCCTACATGCAGTCTGTTTGAGGAGTCTCTGTTGGCTACGGTAAAGTGATTTACTTACATGGACACAACCCAAGGCATGCCACTTGCTTTCAGCAACAGAATAGCTGCTGGCCCCTTTTGTTTACCAGTTCAGTTGAGGCCATCATGTTTTCCAGCAGAACCTTCAGTTTCTGCTTCAATGTAGAAAGGCTAATAATCCATAACTTTTCTTGTTCTTCTTTTTACTTACAGCAACCTAAAAACATCACAAAGATGTTGTGAACTGAAATTTAATGAGCTTGTGGGTGCTGTTTGGATACACAGCAATGAAAGACCACCAGACCTGTGAGTCATTGTGTACAGAATTTAAGACTTAAATCATTTTAACATTTTTTAAAGCAGATTTCTGCCCACTGTAGTTTTTGAGTTCCATTTTCATTCTGTTCATTCCAGGTACAGGAATTCCCAGAATCCCAGACACATTCGTTCATTGGCATATCTGCAGGTCAGCCAGTACAGCTTTCTGCTCAGGTTAGGATATCCACAGTGCGAGATCAGGTCAGCTGGGGTTCCCAGGGTCCTCGCTGATCCTTACCTTGCCTTGCTGACTTAGGTTCCTGGCTTGATCTTGGACCTAACCCATGATGACAGATCTGTCTGGTGATCCCTGGACTGTGTTTGACCCTGGTTACCATCACCAGATCTGCTCTGCTCATCTTTCTGGGGTACTGTTGGCTGTGTCTCATCAGTGACAGGGTTTATTCAATCCTTATTTAAAACATTTGCCTTTTGGAATTACACCTAGCAGTTTTAAATACTACAATTATCTTTTATTTAAGTCACATAATCACGTAATTTTCTTCGGGGTAGTCACCAACATTCACTTTCAACCCTCCTCAGTTTTTTTCCCAACAGCCTTTTTTATCACAACGATTATAAAGCATATTTTCATAACTATTTTTTCCTTTTTAAACAATCCTGGCATGCCTAGATAAACTTGTCCTTTTGACACATGGCTCAGGGCATGTCTTTACTGCATTTTCACTCCTATTACCATGCATCTTACAAATATTTACCACAGGCATGTTTTCAAAATAGCAAACTTTTCACACTTAGCCTATTTTTAATACTTTTTAACAGCAAAGGCCAGTGCTTGCTGCTGCAAATCTAACGACTTCTGCAGCAAGAATTGAGACTGCAGATGAAAGACAAGGAAGAGGCAGAGATACTTAAGAATGAAAATAGAGAAGGAAATACAAGTGCTTCATATCAAACCTGTACACTACTTGTGATCTGCAATTTGTCGTATGTGAATGAGAGACTGTGCTGTGTTACTCTCCCTCTGAATCTTACTGAGCCTAAATGATACTCTGCTTATGCACGTTGTCAGGCGGAATTATCAAGTGCTGGAAATACTTTGTTTGAAAAGAAAGGATAATTTAAACTCAAATACTGGAAGCCGAATATCAATTTCCAGCTCTGCTGTAGGAAAGTCTTCAAAAAACTAATTCCACACAGGGTCACAGATACTGGCTTTGTAATGAAATTCCAGCCTTTTGTTGGTTTTCTAGTACCTGTTTGAAGCATATAGGAGCATGAGATGTCTATAAATGAGTGTGAAAAGTTGTAAATGGAAATTCATGTGTGTATATACATGGAACGACATCTGGTATGGTGTGGCTACTGTTTAAGACCCCAGACTCATATGGAATTTTTCATCCACCAATACCCCCAAGTCCTTCTCATCAGGGCTGCTCCCAACCCGTTCATCCCCCAGTCTGTACTGACACAGGTTGTCCTGATCCAGGCGCAGGACCCTGCACTTGGCCTTATTGAACTTCATGAGGTTCTCATGGGCCCACTCCTCCAGTGCATCAAGGTCACTCTGAATGGCACTGCTTCCCTCAAGCAAATCAACTGCACCACTCAGTTTAGTGTCATCAATGAACCTGCTGAGAGTGCACTCACTCACTGTGTATAAAGTGGGATCCCTTCTGTTTCACTAAGAGAAAGAATACTAACAACCAGGCTACTCATTTTTTATTTTTCTTGTCCTCAGTGATTTGTTGACCAATTTCTAAATTATGTTAATACTATTTTATTTTTCATCAAAGATTTATTTTTTAATGTCTGGTTTCATATTATTTAGTTTCCAGCTGAGATTTTTAATATTAAGTTACGTGTTTTAATATCAGTTATTACTTTCCTGCCCCAGTTCTTTTCTCTTGATCAGTCATGTAGGTTTTAAAAATGTCTTCAATATGAGAAAAGTTACAAAGTAGTGAACAGAAACATACAGTGCTGCAACTATGCTCTTCTAAAATATTTACTTTGTAGAAGTTTAGCTATACAGATAGAAGAAAAAGGGGGAAAGGATGGAGAAATAGCAGCTGGGTAAAAGCTGGAGGTTATTCATTGTGTCATATTCATAAGAAAATGAAAAATGAGAGGCCTCAAGTACAGATTGGAAAATATTCTGACTATGGTACTTTTTTTTTCTTTAAAAAGATTGATGTTTTTGAAGTGTCATAGCACATTATATTTCAAATTTAAAAAAATCCAAACAAATAAAAACCCACCAATTTTTTATCCTGTCACCCAGTAAACAAAAACACAGCTTAAAATTTTCTTGTGACTGGGTTTTTTTTCAGTCCTTTCACTAAGAGAGCGGTTGAAGATGGTACTTAGTAAGCCTGACAATACAACATTTTTAAGGGGAAAGAAATTCCTTCATCATTTAGTCTGGATTGACAGTTAAAGAAGCATATCCTTTCTTTGTCCTTCACTTTGTACTTATGCAGAGATTATATTTTCTAGAAGCAAATTTCTCCAAATACATAAATCCTATGACTGATATTAGGCTAAACAATCTCTGTCAGATAGGATGTAAAATTACTAATTAGCACATTCACACTTGCTTTGATTAGTGCAGATGAACAATAGTGAAATCTATCATTCCAGTAATACAGGGATGTGCCAAACTATCTGCAAAGAAACAATAGGCTAAACCAAATGAAGACAGTTTGGAACAATTTGAAGCTTAAAATGCTAATTTTAAATGTTTAAATGTTAGAAAGAAAAAGAGAAAGAAGAGGATTCATGGATACCCATAATGATGAGAAATTTCATTTCTAATCTTCACAAACTAATTTATAGCCCAGTACCTCTCATCATTTATTAAGTGCTATAAGTTTGTCTCAGTAAATCAAGTGAAGTTGAAGCTGTAGCTTAGGAAATTCCCCCTTTCTCCATCATGGTGTGTGGATATCCATACAAAATCTGGAGATTTTCAGGACTTTTGGATATCAGTTTACCTGCATTCTGTATAGGTTCAGTGTTGGAAACCTGAAGAAGAAATTGTTTTCGTGTCCTGAAGAAATGGTTTCTGAGAGACGCAGCTTTAGGTGTGTGTGGTAGAGGGACAGGAACATTCCTCAGAACAGTTCTGGTTGCATCAAGGCAGAAGCCTCCTTTGCAAAAGAAAACGAGCTGCCCAGATGAAAAACACTGAACAGGAATGTGATGTTATCGTATTATCTCTCATGAAAGCAGTTTTCATGCGTCACTTTGTATGCTGCTCTGTAATGGCTTTGAGCATCTGTTGTGCAGATCAAGCCTGTTAATCATTTTTGTTCTGAAACCTGTCAGAAATTAAGGTGAAAATCCTTTTAGCTGGCCTCTTTTGTATATCTACAAGACAACCTGAGAATGCTTTCAGTCAATGAAGGAAGGATGGTAGAAGGCAGAATTTTTAAGAAGTAATTTTTTTTTATTCAGGTCACGTGATGCTTGTGCTTTTTTTCAGGGCATGCCAGGGATTGAGTGTGTTAGGTGTTGGTGATGGGGGTGCTGGGAGACTGTGCTCTCCAGTTGCATATTTGCTTTTATCTACTGCTTTGATGAATAAATGAAGCAATATATTTAGAAAGTATATTGTCAACCAATGAGATTTCACTAACACCAAGAATATGAAGGAGCTGAGGCTTTACAAAATGGAAATTACTATGACTATTGCAACTGCTTATCACTAAGAAAAACAAAACCACCAATAAGAATAGCCATTTAAGCTACAGGATGCCACCTGTTTTCCTCATAAATAATCTTTTAATGACCAGATTCTGCTTTCTTTCAACCAGTTTTCTATTCTACATTTTTTATGATTTTTTTTAATTTTTAAAATCCTATGAGAATCAAGATTTTCTTAACCTCTGATGCTTGAAATGCACTTCTTAGTAGTGACTGATCATATAATTCACACTATTTTATTGCTCTTTGCTTTTGGGTGACAGCACAGGTGTTTCCAGCATGTGTATTCACAGCCGTGAATTTGGAATCCTCTTCCCTTGTACATGTAATGTCAGTAAGATAGGATTACTTAAAAATTTGTGAAGAATAAATGTAGAAAAAGCGGATGAATTCTATAAAAGTGAGTCTAATAAAAAAAACTGAAATCAGTATTTGTGGAATATATTTTCAATCACTCTTTTTAATCAAAAACATTAGATGACTTTAGTTAATAAGCAATATAATATTTTCATGAAATGGGTCTTTGATATTGAAAAGCTTGAAGTATTGAAGTAGACTACCATCTGCAAGTATAGAAAATTTATTTGCCTATGTACTGAAAGCGTCTTCTAATATATATTTTATTGCAGTCAGGTTTCTGTTGCCAGTGTATGAAAGGTGATACTTTCTCAGTTAATTTATATTCATTTCCTGTTTGCTAAATGAAATAACTAGTTTTACCACCTGAAATGTTCTTGCAGGCAGGCAGCAACTCAATTAGCAAGAATAATAAAGCAGGTTGGTCATCTTTCAGTAAGCACAGTCCATTCAAAAGACCTACAGCCAACCAGCTGCCTATTAAAGAGCCATCTTGGCAGTCTTCTGAACATTGATCGCTTCCAGGTAAACATAAACTTGTTTGCTAATTGCCTACTGAAGAAAAAAAAAATTAGTAAGACGAAGTAACTTCTTTTTTAATACTGGAAATTTTATAAAGGAACCGGTATTTCTTGGCAAATCTAACCTGTAAGAAATATGTAGATAGGAGAGTTCACATTATTACCTCTACCTACAGATACTTGCAAAATGTAAGACTTCTCATATGCATGAATTAACATGTTTCCTCTCTGAAAAGGAAAAAGATTTGCCTTAATTGTATTGTCTCTCTAATAAATAATGCAGACTACCTCTAGTCATCCTATTGCTTCTTGACTGTTGAATAGACAATAGACAACCATGGCAGCTTTGGCTTTTTTAGGGATTGCACTCTGGTTGGTATTTACATACAGTAAAGTATGCAACTCAGGAGGTTTGTTTCATCTTGGAACACAAAAATTCATCAGGAAGCAAATGGCTGGCTGCTTATACAGCAAATGACCAGTGTAGGGCTAGCTGGGTTTCACTCTTTTGATGATGAATAGGTAATCTACTTTGTTGGTTTGAACTACACATGGTCCCTCAACTGCATCTTTCATGAGCATTAGTGAGTGTATAGACGAGTAGTCACCATTATGTTTCTAACTGAACCTCTTTAATTTTTACATAACTCAAATACTTTTCCTTCCAATAGTTCTCCCTTTGCCTGGAAGCTCACTGGGCTGCTGTGTCTGTGTCCTAATGAGAACAACAGTGTTCTGCTGCCTTTGTCTTGACTTTATATACTGCGACACAGACACTGGACACATCTGGTACATTTCACAGACAATTTCTCTGTTTTCTTGTCACAACCTGTATGGACTACTCAGATCCCAGATCCTTTTACAGAGCTTTACCTGTACAGTGCTTTGCACTTAAAGCTTTCCTCAAGGCCCTATGGTATATTCATGCTACAGGCATGGCAAGCCTTCCTGAAAATCTTTACTAGCTTCTTTAGCAATCCCCAAACTATGCAGTTTTAGCAAACTATGAACCATAACTGATTTTCCAGGCTCCTAAGCACAGTAAACCTGTCTTTGGTTAGAATTCTCTAAGGCATCCAGTATATTTCTACAGATAATCTTTCTCTCTGTAAAGGTAAAATAAAATTTATTCAATTACATATAGTTCCTGACAAAGCTGAAATGTAGGGTAGCTATTTGGGATTCTCTTGTATTTAGCATGTACCTAGGCAGCATAATAAGTGGGGGGATTCAATTAATCCTAAAGCAAGTGCCTACATGTTGACCTTCGCTAAGTCTCCATCGACTTTAAGGTAAATCTATGGAGACTAGCTAAGATATACATGCTTCTTTGTAGACAGCTGAAGTTAGATCAGGTGTATACCAGTCCTAGTTTTTTTCTTCCTCTGGTTCTGCAGTTTGACACTTTTCTCTAGAGTAGAACATTATGTACCTTTCATTTCATTTTTTTTTTGTTTGTTTTGTTGTTTTGTTTTGTTTTGTTTTTCCCTCTTTTGGCCCCAAATATCTACAGAACATATGGAGACAACCAGTCTTCCATGGGTTTTGATGAATCCTGTGTCCCGAGATTTTCGATATCATTGTCCAGGGAATATGTTTCCATCAACATCCCCAAAATAAAGCACAAGTGACAGTTTGGCCCATGCTAACAATACAGTCAACGTTGCAATACACAATAAAAAAGTTGATAATATCTAGCAAGATTCATATACAGACCACAAGACAGACTTCCCACATAAGTACATGTTTTTGCTGAAGGAACTAAAGCAAATGCAGATCAATCCCAAGTCACAATACCAGTGTCCAGTATTGAAAAGAGGGACACCATATTTCTCATCAATAACATCAAAGTTAGAGTAGCTGAGAGTGATTCTTCTAGGCACCTACAACCTTTCTGGAAAAGGGCTATACAATGTAACTGTAAATTTAAATCAATGAAAATCATGATTAGACATCAACCACAAAAAATGTCAGCCAGAACAGCAGGAAAAATAAAAGTACTACAAAGGACTTGGGAAAAAAAAAAATAAATCCTTCCCATAGATGTAATACTGCTGATAGATATACAATTCTTCGACGCATAAAAAGGAGAAAAACATTCTCATCACCTCTGAGAAGGACGGCTTCTCCCTTCCTGCTGGGAGAAACAGGTGATTCCAGATAGCAACATTGAAGAGAATTAAGGACAAAGAAACAAACAAACAATTTTTCCACTGGGCAATGACATCCTATTTATTAGCACTTTTGCAAAATGGTTCATAACTAATTAATATTTGCTTACATTTAGGATCATCTGGTTCATTATCACAGCATTTGAAAGAAAGAAAACCCTAAGAATTTCACTTCAAACTAAGTTCATGCTGCGTAAAGATACCTTACCACAGTTGTCTTTATCAAGCAAATTCTAGTGCAAAAAAAAAAAAAAAAATCTAATCTTCTTTAGAAAAAAAAATTACTTTCATCATATGATGTTAGTTGTCAGGAATACTGTAGCTGTATTTCAGGTCTATATGGACTAAATTCCATTTCAGGGAGCCTTTCTATATGTTTCCCACTGACTTGTTACCCGGCTTCTACTCTCCTGACCCTTCCACTTATGTTTTTCAACGTTGGCATGACAAATTTTTCCCTTGTCCTCTAGAACATGGCAGCTGTACTGAGGTTTGTCAGAAAACAGCATTATTTACCCAGCAAGTTTCACGGTTAATTCTTTTTTGAATACAGGAAACAAATTATCTATGTTTGGTAACCAAGGCATTAAACTTAGCAATTTCTGCATAACAGTTCTCTCTATATACCAACAGAATACTAAACACTTTATTAATATAATAGAATATTATTTTTTGTGTATAGAAAAATTTGTTGAACATCTCTGGTTTTTATACCTCAGCTGATAAATGTGTGTCCTCAGCCGGTATTACAGGTATTCAATTAATTCATAGAATACTGATGTAATTCCTTACCATCAACAATCAGAGATTTTTCATACATTGTTAGATTTCTTTAGTATTTATTTATGGGTCCTACCTTCTGATCTGTTCTCAGTGATTCCCAATGTTTCGACTTTCCATATACTGGTGTGATAAGGAAAAGGCTGGGGTTTGGGTTTATGTTTTTTTTTGAGGTAAGACAGGTTGATGACAATAGTCAGCTCTGCATACTGAGCTTTGATATAAAGCAGTGTAAGAAAGGATGGACAACTTGAAAAGCCTCTTCTGTAAAGTCTATAGATACTCATAATATTTTCCAGATAATCCATGTAAGCTTGTGCATCCTGTTAGACTGCAAAAAATGTACTATTGAATTCACGTTTCTCCCTTATTTTAAATCTTTTGCTGATTATCAGTGCTTATGTTGGATTCAAAATCACCGTGAAGCTTTTTCTAGTGCTCTGCCAAGGACTCGAGGAAACTGCTTTAGTGACTGGAAGCCACAATGCTACTGAGACAACACGGGAACAATTCTGATATTTGCTACAGGGAGAAGAATTGTGCTTTAGGAGCTGCTACAACAGCTTGCCTATAGGCCAGATGAATAACTCATGTCTGCAGAGACCTTTAGGGCTTTGAATCCACAGTAGTATTAGCTTGAAGTCCTAAAAAGTTCTCTCACATAGAAGTCTATTAATTGTTGTATTTTTCAATTTGGAGCAAGGCACAGATCATTGTCAACAAGCAAGCTTTCTATCATAGTGCCAATGGGTAGAAATGGTATCAAATACCCCCACACACACCCCCACACATACCCTCAGGCTGCAGGGGGACAGCCTGCCTCACCATGGTCTTCACCAAGACATGCAGGGGAATCTCTGCTCCAGCGTCTGGAACACTTTCTCCCCCTCCTGCTTCCTCTGTGTCTGCAGAGTTGTTGCGTTCACGTATTTTTACTCCTCTCTCCCAGGAGAAGAGTGAGAATAGGTTATGTTATCATAGAGGTGCTACCAGCGTCGTTGATGGGCTCAGTTTTGGCCAGCACTGGGTCTGTCTTGAAGTCACTGGAATAGGCTCTATCAAACATAGGGGCATCTCCTGATGTCTTCTCATAGAAGGTGTCCCTGCAGCCCCCTCCCCCCTTTATTTTTCTCATCAGGGAAATGTTTTAATCTTTAATCTTTTTTTTTATTTATTTGATGTTTGAACAGAAGAAAACTTACATTATTTCTTATTTCTAATTCAGAAAAACCAACCACACATTTTTCACTTCTTCTATAAGAACAACAGAGATAAAGCGGCATTTATTTTACATCTTACAGACAAGTTTTAAACATTTAATACAGAAAATTATTTTGATGAATCAAATATTTCTCAGTTTTCTTGAGTATTGTCCAGATCTAATGCTGTCCAAGCATAAGAAGTTTCTTCAATGGTTCATTACTTGCATCAAGAATCCAGATAAAGTATGTTTTATTGCCTGTCACAGCTCAGTTTAGAAAGAAAGAAAACTGAAGCTTCCAAACCTTGTGCAGGATAATTGTCTCTTAAGTACTATCAATTCTAGGCTTTGTGGCTAAGTTAGAGGAGTCAGACACAACCTTCTCTTTTTGACAGATCCCTCACTCACCTCTTATCTCCAAATGCATGGGAATTGTTCAATGTAATGTGGAAAGTAAAACAAGTTATACTTCAGAAAGTGAATGTCAGACGTACAAGTACTTTCCGTAATGCACTTATTTCTGTGATATAACACTATTATTGTATTATCTATTTTACTTGATACATAATTATAAATATAATGTTATGCTCTATTTCGTTATTTTTTTATAATGGCAATGACAATATTACACCTTGATATGTAAAATCCAGTATTATTTGTTTAGAGACAGTAAACAGGAGGCATAAGGGATGTTTAGGCCATTAAGACCAATGCCTAGTATCAAATCTCAAGCCGTGTTTTTTATTATCGTGTGTGTCATGTAGCAATCAACAACTATGGAGGCCATGACGCATGTAATCTCAGCATTTTGGAGACTAGATCATGCACAAAAAAGATTTATTTTGAGCTTGGGTTGTGGTGTAAACTTCCTTAAAAAAAGGTTCTAAGAACTATTTGATGTGTCAGTTTTGCTTGTTACACACTCTTCAGTCATGGTGATCCTTCCCTTAAACAAAGATTTTCAGAAACCTTAGTTTAAGTATTTACTATCATCAGGTCGCATTAAAAGCTTTCTTTTTTCTTCCCTTAAGCCTCCATCTCCAACTTTCTTATTTGAAGAAGTATAAGGAAAACTGAAAATGTTCATTTCTTCCAAAGTTCTTCTTTCTTCTTAGAACAACTGCTGCTTTCCCATGGGAGCTCTCAGATCAACACTACACCAGACTAGCTTTTCTCTCACATGCCTTCATCCAGTCACAGTAGACAGAAGATGAACCTGTTCTTTTTTTTTTTTGAGTTTATAAACCAGTGTCAATGTCCAGGAAGTGGGATTACTCAGATTCTAAGATTTCAAAGTTATCACTGAAACATGGAAACTATCTTCAAAAGAGCAGGTAGAGAACTTGAGTTCTTCATGGAAATCTCCAGTTGTTCTGATATCCCTGCAAATTCTTAAACAGAATGTATACATTTTTTTATCTTATTCCTATATATTCCATCTCATGTCAATAATGTGAATATTTTTCTTTCCTCTGTTGCTGACAGATGTTATGTGGGTAATCAGTGTGTGGTACAGTTGGCTTCTGCAGTTTGCAAAATTTAAAGAAGTTCTACTTTTCTGGCTTGCTTTGGTGTTTGAGAGTAAAAGTATATTCCCAAAGAACCTTCTTTTTATCGTTTTTTAAATGCTGGGTCTTGGTTTTATTGTCTGTTTTTTAACCTCTAACAAATGGTGAAAACTAGGTATTTGGTGGAGCCTGCATCATTGCTTAGTTCAAACCAGTTGTGACCAATTTCTGACAAAGTGCACTGTCAGGACATGTGATTCATTTCTGCTTTTGTCTTCTGTGCCACCAGTTCATGATAACAGTCTGATTTTGTAAAGCTGTACTGAAGCTTTTGGCTGACTGCTTAAATGAGCTGCTCAGCTATTTAAATGAATCTCCATCAGCTCTCTTAAGGATTTCCAGAAACTTTCCACAAGGAAAATGCCTTCTAGCACTTCAGATGCTCCTGATGTTCTATTGGTTTTCCTCTGTGTCTCTCTTCAAAATTTTTGCTTTATCCACTAACTTACTGTTGGTGTAATTCTTTTTTAGGACATTCAGAAGTGCCAGAATGCCACATAAACATAATATCTTCAACATCCTTCAATCCCTTTCCTTTTTTTCAAATATTTCTCTTCCTTGTTTTTGATGTTACTCCCTTCAGAAATTGCTTTCAATTGACTTAGCTTTTCTCTTTTCTCTAAAAATCTTGCCTCGAGCCTTCTACTCATATCACTCAGTGCAGACATATAAATAGAAAGAGACGGACAATGGCATAATACAGACTTCAATCACTTATGAGTAACAGAGGAAATATTAATGGCTATAACGCTGTGATTTCATAAGTTTGTGTATGTACTACAGCCTAATTAGCTTCTGCCAACACTCCTTCCACTTTAACAAAATGTAACATGTATCAGAGAGTCACACAGGATCATGGAAAATACTTGAGGCTGAAAGGTGCCTCTGGAAATCATCTAGTCCAAAATCCCAGTTCAAAACAGGGTCAGTCTCAGCTCAAGGCGTTATCCAGCTTGATTTTGAATATCTCCAAGATGGACAATTCCAAATGTCTCTGTGCAGCCTTTTCCAGTGTCTGATGCCCCTTAAAATAAAACTAAGGTTTTCTTCATTTTAAATAAAATTTCCTATATTTTGATTTGTTCCCATTGCCTCCTATCCTGTTCATTAGAAATCACTGAAAAGAGACATCATCTTTACCCTCTTCCACCAGATATTTATACACACTGAAGAGATCCCCCTGAGCCTTCTCTCAGTTCTCCATCTCTCTCAGCTTCTCCTCATATGAAAGATGCTCCAATGTTTTAATCATTTTCAGGGTCCTTGGATTCCCAAAGGCAAATCTTAACAGCAAAGACTGAGGCAAAGAAGTCGTTGAGTACCTTGGCTTTCTCTGGGTTGTAAGTTACTAGGTTCACTGTCCCGTTCAGCAGCAGGTCCACATTTTCCCTAGTCTTCACTTTGCTGTCAATGTATCTTTCTGGAAGGTGCTTGAAAAGGCCGAAGACTGCTCTCCTAAAGTCAAGGGTTGTGATCCTGCTTTTTGCATTGTTCCCTCTTCTCAGGATCCTGAACTCCGCCATGTCACAGTAACTGCAGCCAAGGTTGCACCTCACCTTCACATCCCTTACCAGTTCTTTCTTGCTTGTGAGTACCTGGTCCAGCAGAGTACATGTTCCCACTGGCTCATTGATTCCCTATGTCAAAAAGTTATCATCAAGGAACTTCAGGAACCTTCTGTGCTGTTTCTCCAGCAGATACTGGAGAGATTAAAGTCTGGAGGACCAGGGTCTGCTAATGCGAGGCTTCTTCCCATTTTCTGAAGAAGGTCTTATTTTTATTTCCTGATCAGGTGATCTGGAACAGACATCCACCACAAGGTTGCCAACGTTGGTTTGCTGTCTAATTCTAATGCATAAATTTTTATCTACTTCATCATCTATCCCAAGGCACAGGTCCATGCATTCCCACTGCTCTCTTGCATAAAGGGTAGTTACTGCTCTTCATGTTCCTTGACTGTATACATCCATTGCAGTACTCCAATTTTGTGACCTATCCCACCACACCTTTGTGATCCCAGTGAGATTGTATTACAGCAAGAACACGCACACCTCTTCGTGTATAATGGCATAATCTTTTTTTTTGTGTGAATATATAATATTCTTGTTCAATTCTGCTATAATTTGATGTGGATTCAAATTGGTAAGGATCTTGTTTCTTTCCTGTAAAAACCAAAATTTTCTTGATGCTTGCCTCTCTCCTCTGGAATAGTCACAGGCTCTCCCATCTTCCAGCTGCCCATTCATATATAACAGTCTGTGCTTATTCACTCGATTTATCAGGTTCCTATAGACTATTCGTCATGGGCTGTCCAAAAGAACCAATACCATAACAAAGTAGATTGATCCTGTATGGTATTATTTTGTCTCTCATCGCTTCACTAAGTTTCTTAGTGAGTTGATAGAAAATGACCCATATTTTATAATACCAATGATAAAATATGCCTGTTTTCCATAATATGCAATAATATTGCTTCATTGTTTTTACTGGTTTTCATATTATTATGACCATTTGCAATGTCATCAGCCTGGATTGCTTCATCTTCTTAGGTAGTTAAATGAGCTGCCTAAATTATTATCTTAGCTGTCTGAGCTAGTTTACCTATGTTATTGCTTTATTGTAGCATACTGCAATAATAAATTCTGATAAGAGGGGAATGCTGATCCTAGGTGTTCCGAATTGTTCTCTGGGGAAATCGATGTCTCTCCAATAAAGAAATATACACAGATAGCCTAGAGATCTTTACAGCAGCAGGGACAATGGTATGAATCTGAGACATGGTGTCTAGGAGATCTTATTAGCCTGACAAGGATGAGTAGTGTGATAAACCCATAGTATCTGTATACACACTCTACCAGTCAGGTCTGAAACCCATAAAAAATCAAAATTTAAATTTGTATGTGCTTCAGTGGTGTCTTTCCCTGCAGTTTCTGCAAGTTGCACATTTCATTGTAAACAGATTCCAAACAACATGGATATTAGTATGTTTTTCCTTTGCTGGAATGGCATCCTTTAAATCATCACTGGAGAAAGTCCTACAGAGATTTCAAAACTTCTCCACATTTCTTCTGAGTGTCTTCCTGAAAGAGCCATAGCTCTGGTACTTGCAATAGTCATTCTATTTCAGATATTTCCGTTGGCAGCTTATTGCTCCTACTTTTATTCCCTGAGAAGACATAGCCAGGTATTAATCCTGAAGTCTCTTCTTTCGGGATTCAAAGAAGTTAAATATCCAACATCACAAAAGCATCTAAAATTTTAACCCAAACTCTTTGGAGTGTCAGAATCACATATTAGAACCATGGTGCTATAAATTGTGTGGGAATTAAGGCACATATCTCTTGGACTGTGGTGTATTTGATTTTAAGTGAACTAGAAAAGAAATGTTGATTCTAACTGAAACAGACATGATAATCTACTGGCATGCATTCTTTTGAAAATACTGGCTTTTGGCAGGTATAGTGGTTGACTGCCTATTGAATTTGGCCTTAGGATATCCATCTTAGGTGAGGAGCTTGCAATGAAACTAGACATCAGGTTTGCATTCAGGGGAGGCGAGACAGGTCACGCTTTGGTTCTGGACAGCATAATTGCATCCCACAGGACAGCAAAAAATCTGGTTATTCCTTTCTCCCCATGAGGAATCTAGAGGCTATGCTCCTCTTATTAGCTGTTGTTAGACTTTGTCTGGTACTTTGCCAGGGTCCTCTCTTGTCTCATCGTGTACACTCACATAAATAGAAAGAGATGGGTAACAGTAGAACACAGACTCTGGTTACCTGTAAATAGGGAAAATATATTCAATCAGAAGCCTTATAAAGTCTGTTCAATGCTAGCTCCTTCTGCATGGTGCCATGCTTTCCACTGGACTGACAAAAAATGTATGTCTTAGTCATAAACTAGAATTTAACCAGTCAAAAAAAGGGTCTTTATTTTGTCCTTTGGTGGTTACTTTTCAGCTAGATCAGTCCTCCGAACTGTATTACAGTACAAGATGTTATACTAGCAGAGAAAAACATAGTGACACAGAGAGGAAAGTGTACAGACTGTGATGTTTTTTCTCTCAACAAATTTTGATCTAAATAACCATCAAATTACAGTTTAATGTTACTGCAAGCTTCTTTGCCTGCCTCCTGTATCTTCTGATTACTTCTTAGGCAAGGAATATATTCTGTGGTTCTTCATTCTATGAGTTTGTTTTTAATCTTTTCTTCTCAAGGAAAGTTGAAACATAACTTACGCAGGTACATGTGCAAAAGATACACAAAATACATAGGTATGCACATGTATGATGGAAGAAACTATATTACTTTCTCGCAAATATGTCTTTATTCTTTGTCATTATCTTTAAAGTAGACATTTTCTGATTGGTCATCACAAAGATGATCAAACGTATGCCTCTCAGAAAATGAAAATTCAAACCAATACAACCCAGGTGAGCAAAGGTTTATGATTAAACTTCTTGAAGGTAGGGCACCTCCTTTGGCTGGGTGAATAAGTGGGTGCAGCAACCAGTGAGAGAGCAGTTAAGGAGCAGCTGGAGGAGACTGAAGAGGAGGAACTTCTCAAATGGACAATAGTGAGGAACAGCTCAGGACTCATTTTCTTAGCTAGCATTGCTTCAGCTCAAAAAACCTCACATCAACACAATTTTTCTAACAAAGAAACTACAAATGTTGTTAACACACAAGGCTACAGCTGTATTAAATTTTGGAATAAATGCAGGTGTAAATTCTAAGTATGAGCATAATATCCTAGTGTTTTTAGTTTAATTGTCCCTGAAAGAAAATATAGTAAGGTTTTGCTGAGTTCCTTTGTGAATTTTGTTGCCTTTTGCATCCCACAAAAGTCAGTCTTTGATAGAGTCTTCATAGCATAAAAAGGTTAATTTCAACTCCTATGGCTAGCACATACTAATTAATGTCCTAAAGCCATGCTGTACTTTTACCATAAACTATCTGGTCAATCCTAGTTGCAACAAGTCCTATCTGCTGATGTGTTAAAATTTACATTGTCTTCACAAGAATTTTAATGTGCATTAGCTACCAAATACTAGCTAGTATCATGTATCACAAGCATCAGTACATTTTAATGAAAGTATGACTTATAAGCATTTGCACAGTGACTTTTTAATAAATATTAGAAAAATGTTATGAACCCTCTCTATATGCTACAAATCTAACAGTGAGAAAAATAATTGCCACAATACGTGTGGCAAGAGATTGACAAAAGTTACTGAGCCTTAAAAGATAGGTGTTTGTAAAGAACAGGGGACTAAGATATTTGCTTTAAGTTGTCATAAAACTTTCACTCCCTTGTAGCCCTCTAGTGACATTTCATGACGACTTTGGGGTTGTAACCCACTGAATGAGAAATACTGATGCAGAGCCTGTTGTAGATGTAGTTAGCAGTTTTCAAGACATTTTATTTTACTGACTAAAAAGTTTATGTTGATTTCTGCTCTTACTTGATCTGTCTCTTGTGCTAGAGTAACAGTGAAGAGTACTATTAAAAATCTTAAGATTTTGTAGACAAAAGAAAGTCAGAAAGCTGCCATGTAATTCACAACAGTTTATGAACTACATGTACTGTATTCTGTATTTTTCCCAGCCACTGCTGTGATAGCTAATGTCTCCCAATAGTGAGAGTGACACTTACTGATGGCATAGTTTTAAGTTAACTGTATTCCATTAGCAGATTTCTGTGTAAATCCCTAGGATGCATTGATTGATAACACAACCCCACATGGAATTTCAGTACAAAGCCCTCATGTTACTGCACATCACATTAACTATGCATCTCAGAAAGTTTTCCTGTAAAATTAAAAAAAAAAAAATTGGTCTGTCCAATCTTGCTCTATATCTCTCCTTCTGAAAAGCTCCAAGAACTTCCTTTTTTGAGCCAAAGCAGTGTGTTTAGATTAATTGTGAATCCAACTAATTTGAATCAATTTGTGGTAGAATTATAGTGACACAAGAGATATGCAACTACCTACTGGTGAGAAAGACAACTAGTTATTTAGCTGGACTATGGCATTACTGCTAAAAATTATTCCTCACATTTATTACCTGTTTACTAAATATAAAATTCATAATTATTTTCAGTTCTAGAAAGTGGTACTTACCACATTTATATACAGATAGAACACAGCTGCAAAATGTGTATCACAAGACACTAATAAACCAGGGTTTATTCTATGCCTCCTTTCTGTGTTTCAGCTGACACCTGCATTAAGCATTGATCTTTGCTCTTTCATTAACTGATCAATATTTTGAGCTCTGTTACTGGGACACGTTACATTTAATTAATGTAATAAAGGTGAAATCATAGCCCCAGTGGAGTCAATGTTAGGACTTCCCTTAATTCAGGGTAGGAACAATTTCACCCAGTAAGCATCTGATTGTTACTGTCATGTAAAGGCAATTACTTGTTTAGGAAATAAAAAATTGAAACATACTGCTTATTTAAAATTGGGTAGCTCCATCTAGCTTTAACAGATCTAGTCTGCTAATGCTAACAAAGAGTTTGATCGAAAGACTTCCATTCATAGAATTGAAGATGCTTGGTTTTGATCACTCCGGTTGACTAAATGGCATCTAAATTTAGAGGGATACAAAAAGTGAGGAGACATCTCAGATGCTGACAAGTATTTTTGTTCTTTTAACTAGAACCATGTAAAAACGTTATCACTTTCTCTGTGTGTTGTTTTTGGGAAATGCAGTCATAAAAGACCTATGAACAATATTTCTTCGCTGTAGGACATCATTAGTGCTACCTATTTTAGTTGTCCCATGCCTAGCATTTATTACAAGCCACAAAGTATACTAGAATATTGTGGTAAATAAGCAGAATACAATCAAATTATTCTGTCAACCTTTCAACTGTATAACTAGATTGTGACCCCGCTATCTTCACATTCTATTATAATGAAACTTGGAGCAGCAAAGTGCAAACATCCATGAATTCTTAACTACAACATCTGTAGCAAACTGAAACATACATATACCTTTGCATAATGTATGCATTAATCCAAGCTGCAGAGAAAGGCAAACCTTTGACTAATTGTCACCCCAAACTTCTTACTAAACAGCCATAGGGCAAATCTCTTCTAAATGTAATTCTGTCAATTACAGTGCAGTTGCACCAGGGATAAATATGGGCCATTGTCACCGTGATTGATGATTTGGCTAGACCAGGTCAGAACTGGGTCATAACAAGAATGTTGTTTTTGATAAATCCTCTCTACTGACTTTCTTCTGTGACATCCACTTAAAAAACAAACAAACCCAAAACACCACACTTTTTAACATGATTTGTTTCATAAGGAGGAGGAAGTCAAGGAAAAATTAAACTCAGTAATGTTACTTTTTGCCTAAGGGGACTATTCACGTATTATAACAATAGGGGGAGTTGTTGATTTCGGCATGTACTTTCCACATTTCCATTTGCATTAATGAGAGCTTTATGCAAAGTCCCAGGAGTATCAATGGGAGAATAGATCATTAGGAGCCTGATAACTCTATTTGTTACTGTGTGTGAACTTCCTTGAGCACCTGACTTTAAACCTGACTTTAAACCGAAGGTAGCTGCAACTTCTTGTGCTGAAAAACAATAATGGTTTGGGAGCTAGTATCATTCACACCAAAGTAAGTATTTTCTCCTGCAGGAATTCAGAAGAAAACAATATTCCGTAGTCCTATATTTTACCACGACACTATGATCACCTGAAATAGATGGGTTATAGCTCTGGCTTCCAGCGCTCTGCTGCTGCCAAATTCATTACCAGCTTTGGATTTTATTTTCTGTTACAGCTGGCCATAGACAACATCATACACTTAGTGTCTTTTTCAGAGCTCCTGTAGTTTTGTTGAACACTAATTTATTTTTTTTAACAGGAAGCCATACTGATTATCATGAGGACTATTTCTATTTGTTAATTATGTGCTGTTTTCTTCTTATGTCAAGCATTCTGTTTTTTGCCTGGTACCAATTTCAGACTAACCACAGTATAGCTACCTAGGTCAGCCTCTTTGCCCTTTTAGTACTAACGTAACACTGTTTTTCATCCAGTCCTATGGAATTTCTTTAAGTCTCTTGGAAAAAAAAGTAACAAATGGACTATAGAGCTCTTTATTAGAGCTGGCTCTGAACTTTACAAAGCAAAGATGAGACATCTGTCATTACTGGTAAGTGTTTTTGAATGCAGTACCCAGACACTCACAGTAGTTCTCTCCATGTCTATATTCTGTTCTGATTAGTTCCTGCTCTCTGAACAGCTATGCTTAAAGTGAAGTTGTCTGCTCTGTGTTTATATATCTCCCTCCCAATATCACACTTCCAGGTTTCTCAGGGCTTGCACTCCTGCGCCTTTCCATCTTCAGGTGCAAAACCTGAGAAGTGGATTGCACATGTTGCTGCTTCTCACTGCTTTTCATTAGAGATGTGGTGTTCGCTGTCCATGAGGTAGCTCTCTATTACATCTCCATAAAAATTAGATGAACTAGCATAACAGTTTAAGTATGGTTTTGTTGGTTTTTTTTAATTTCAGATATTTTGATTGAAAGATATTAAAGAGAACTTAAATAGCTGAGCAGAGAGAGATGAGGAATAAGCAGCCTTTGATAAAGAGGAGGAGATGAGCAACGGGGCTGAAAGAGTAAGGTAGCTAAGCAAAAATTATCAACAGGCATAACTGCAGACATAAACTTAAATTCTCTTTGTAAAAAACAAGAGTCCATTTACCCCTCTTCACTGTCCACCATTAATCAATTAAATTTTATAGGATTTATCATCCTTTGATCTGCACCTTCCATGGGGTTTCTCATCTGTTAAGATGTGTTTATTTCTGCCTGAGGCAGATAAAATCTTTGGATTTGGGATGAGACACAGGGGCAGAAGATAAACAGGTTCCCATGCCTGCTAATGACATAGAGATGAAGAATTCTGACTAGCAGCAAATCAGAAAAGAGAGAGTTATTTGAGAATGAGAGATTAAATTTGTCAAGTGAGCCTCTGATGACAAAAATCTCAGTGCATATTAAATGATGCCCAGCACTTTGACTAATTAATAATAACCTCAACCAATCGGGATACATGAATTTTCAGATATTGAATTATTAAGATACAACTATACAGCAATTTGTCAATTTATATCTTTAATCAGGCCAAAAAGAATAGGATGAATTAAGATAACTCTCTCTCTCACATCTGTGAGTCAGCACTGTCAGATGTCAATTCTGTTCCATCTTAAAGTTATTGTTTGTAGGCATCCTAAATCTAAATAGGTTCTTATATCACTTTTATATATGTTTTTCTTATCAAATGCTCAAATCACTGCATATTCATCTGTCACCTAGGGGTAGGTTTACAGCCATGCAACACACTATAAAGACACCAAGTTGTGTTAGTTTTGAGAATCGGAAGTGATACTATCCCACTAATTTAGGCACAGCACCTTGCCAGCACAGGCATAATTTCTTCAGACCTGAGCTAATGCCACTGTAAAGCTCTACACCATTGTATAGGTTGCTGTTTGTGCATGTGACCTTACCTTTGCAAGTCTTTAAGCAATGTAGGCTTACCAAGAGCAGCAGGGACAAGAAGCAGTGTTTGCTGATGCAAAATGGACTCCCCCGATGCTCAGTAGATTCAATAGGTCTGTGTATGCTGTAGTGTGGGTTCCCAAATTTGCACTCCATCTCTGCTTTAGTTGCATATCAGCACAAGAACTGTGTCCTCACCATCTCGGTGTGTGATCAGGAAACAAGGCATAGAATCATCAAATCATAGAATGGTCTAGGTTTGAAGGGACCTGAAAGATTACCTAGTTCCAACCCCCCTGCCATGGGCAAAGACATGTCCCACTAGACCAGGCTGCTTAAAGCCTTATTCAACCTGGCCTTGAACACTTCCAGGGATGGAGCCTGCACAGCTTCCCTGGGCAACCTGTTCCAGTGCCTCACATAGTGAAAATTTTCCTCCTGAGATCTAACCTAAATCTCCCCTCTTCCAGTTGTAAGCCATTACCCCTCATCCCATCACTACATGCCCTTGTAAAAAGTCCTTCTCCAGCCTTCTTGTAGGGCCCTTTCAGATACTGGAAGGCTGCTAGAAGGTATCCCTGGAGCCTTCTCTTCTCCAGGCTGAACAACCCCAACTCTCTCAGCTTGTCCTCATAGCAGAGGTGCTACACTATCTAGCATGATGAGCTCTAGTGGATCCTCACTGCAGATGATCTGGGGGGGGTTATGACTGTGTGGCACCTCAGAGAGCACAAAAGCTGCACAGGATGCCCAAACTCCATGTAAGGCAATCAGTCATGGTGCAAGCTGCATCTGTCTCCACAGCTGACACAGGTAATCCTCAAGAACTGTTCACGCTCCTGCGCCTTTTTTAAGGATGGGTTCAGACTCAGGATGCATAAGTAGCTAAATCATGCACACCACAATAAAAAAGGGAAAGAAGAGACTTAATTTTCTTTTTGGTTTTGAAAAAATCCATACTTCCCAATAAAATACCTTGAGGTTCATGTGTCATCTTGGTGGTATTGTGACACAAAACAAAATTAAGAATTTCCATGCTACGAATTTCCTTTGGGCACACTGGGATAGATGAAATGTTTCCATATTACCATGAAGCTAGGAAGGATGTATATTATTCACTACCTTATTGGTGGGGAAATAAATACTTAATTTAAAAAAAGAATTGCTTATTTACATTTCTGACACTGGTATGTAGAAAAATCTTGACCTAATGGAGGTGTGCTATTTCCAATTTATCTTAAAAGACACATAAGGATATTCAGGTCATTTGCTAGGAAATTACCTAGGAAGAAAGGGGTAAATGCAAAAGTTTAGAATTGTCCCAGAGTTGCACAGTAAAGTTTAATTCTACATTTAGCCCCTAGTAAACGACCATATTCCCACAATGGATAATTCTACATTTAGCCCTCAGTGAATTATCATACTAGCCCCTGTATGGTCAAGGGAAATCCGGGGTTTAATTCAGCTACCAAAATATAGGAATTCTAGTGTCACCACAAATGCCCAGAGCTATCTCACCTGATCTCAGTTTATCTCTTCTAAGAAGTAGGGATTTTTCATTTGTCCTGTGTCATATTTGCCAGCCCCATGCATGTCTTGGATAATTTAGGTCTTCTCAAACGGCTTTAGGTGCTTCTGATCAGGTACCTGAATAGAACCCTCAGTCAGTGATACCTGAAGAGCAACTAAATTCACCATAAAGGAGTTACTAGGGCAGGATTAAGTTGCCTAAGCATTGACATCTGGCACAAATTGAGATGTCTTAAGGTACCTGAGATAGGTAAATATGATACAGGGTTTACGGCATATTTTTCAGGGCAGTAGCTGCAAGCCAGGGTAATCCATGACATCAAAAATGATGCGTACATTCCTGGAACGGATCCCTCTCTCAATGCTGATGAGCCACAGCACTCTTTACACTCTGCTGTTTGTACTAACTAGATGTAGTGGGTGTAGATGCAGTCACTACATTGTAGCCATCCAAAATCAAATGGACTAAACCCCATCCTGATTTTAAGGAAAGATACGCACAGTTTACAATGCAGTTTATCTCATCCCAGAAAGCCAATTCAGGTAAATCAGATCTTTTTTTGGAGTAATTAATCTACTTCTTTTCATTTACTATAAAGGGTACAAAAGGTGCTATGCCAGATATATTACAGTGTCTCAAGTTTGGTGAGATAGATACTCTCAAAATTCTGAAGAGAAAAAAGAAGGAGAAGGAAAGGGAGAGGAGAGGAGAGGAGAGGAGAAGGAGAAGGAGAAGGAGAAGGAGAAGGAGAAGGAGAAGGAGAAGGAGAAAAATTGTGTTAGTTTTTTTCAAATAAGGTATATTAGTACCCTTTCAGCTGGCAGTTCCGGGCTATGAACTGGGAGCCATACAGGAAAATTAGAAAGATTGGGCAACCTTCTTCTTGCACAGCTCAAGGCACTTGAATGTGTTCACACTTGTTTGGTATTTCCATTCTGCACATCAGACCAAGATGCCAAAATCTCCCTGTGTTTCCTCCAAGGGGTATAGGACAGGGTTTGGCTATTGAAATGCTGCACCTACTTAGCCAAAATATACAGATGGGTTTAATTAACACCACAACAGCTGGAAACCAGGTAGATTAACCAAAGGCAATCCAAAAGGTGTTAGGAAACTGAATGTAAATCTAGGTTCCTGTTGCAAGCTTTTTATTTTACTTCAGGCCGCAGGATCTAAATAGTATGAGCTGGGCTAGCTAACTTTGACACACCTCAGTCAAAATGTGTATTGACACCTAAACCTTTGGAAATTTTCAGTCTGGTTTTATGTTTTCTTTGTAAATAACTTATTATGCTACTTACATAGTTACATATGTTATAACTTACATAGTTACTTACAATCATATTTTATTTCATTAGTTGAGGAAAGTCTTTTTACACTCCAGTATTTATTAAAAAGGGCAGTGCAGATGATGATAAACGGGATAGAAATCATTCAGCATTTCAGCTTAACAGACTGGCAGATTCTCATATGGGGTTTTTTTGTTTCTTTTTAGGTTTGATGGTACATTCAAGTAACAGAGATGAACCTGATTTCAGTAGTTTTAGATGTATTATAATTTTGTGATTATAGTTTTCAATTTCATGTTCCAGAACTGGATGCTGCAGCTAACATCCCTCTCCATACTGCAGGGTATCCAAAGACTAGTTCAGAACTTTCCTAATACGTGATAATGGGAACAGAAAGGGATTTTTCTAGTGGCTGTTTCTGTGACATACAAGAACCATTTGAAGATAAACTTTTTTTTTCTTTTTTCCCTTCAAAAACCCCAGTGGCAGAGGGAATCTCAGTGGGACCTGAGATCTCTCCCATGTACTCCATGCTGAAGCATGTAAACTGGCATAGATTTGGAAAACAACTCCTGAGCTCTATAATTTTTACTAAACTGCACAGAGGAAAATTGCTTGCACCCTGATTTCTTAAAACTCTTCTGAGACACAACAGATATTATTATTATTAGCAAATTTGTGCTTCTACCTCTGATGCGGTTTATTGCGACATAGAGGCATCTGTGAGAAAGTTAGTTTAATTTTTTATTTAAATTCATGTTCTATTTGTGTACATGCAGTCCATGTCACTTGTGGAGAAGGGCAATTGAAATCAGGATATACAAGGTGAATAGTATATAGTGTATTGTCGAAGTTCCTGCTTTATATAAACCTACATACTTCAAAATCTAAGTAACGGAACATTATGCTATAACCACATATGCAAACTCCTACAAGATAGCATACATAGACAAATTAAAGTTAAATTCTCCTATTTTATCTTTTCATCAGACACTTGACTGACAAAAGTGATTGATGTCATGCTCTTGTGGTGTATATAATAATGTCATTTTTATATACAAGTGTAAAACCTTAACACTTTGGCATGACTGTAAGACTGGGTGACTTCAAAACAATATCCAATGCAAAGCTTGCTATTCTTGGTGACCCTATGAATCACAGAAAAACTCCATAAATTGAAGAAGAGTGAGAAAAGAAAGATTTTGAGGAATAGTTCATAAAAAAAGATATAACACAGGATATCTGTATATTTGTTCGGAATTGTTATATGATATTAGATGTCTTGGTTTGATCCTTCACTGTGTAAATGAGAAATGCTGTGATGGGTTGACCTTGGCTAGCCGCTCTATCACTCCCCTCTATCAACAGGACAAAACAGAACAAAAACCTCATAGGTCAAGATAAGGACAGGGACATCACTCACAACTACAATCATGCATAAAATAAACTTGACTTGGGGAAAATAATTTTATTTATTGACAATTAAGCAGATTAGGATAGTAAGAAATAAGGACAAATCTAAAACTACCTTCCCTCTATCCCTCCTTTCTTCCCAGGATCACCTTCACTCCTGCCTTCTCTACCTCCTCCCACCAAGTGGTGAAGGGTAATGGGGAGTGGGGGTTGCGGTCAGTCCGTTACGCATTGCCTCTGCCTCTCCTTCCTCCTCACACTCTTAACTTGCTCCAGGCTGGGGTCCTACACACAGGAGACAGTCCCTCATGAACTTCTCCAATGTGGGTCCTTCCCACGGGCTGCAGTTCTACACAAACAGCTCCAGTGTTGGTCCTTTCCATGGGGTGTAGTCCTTCAGGAAGAGACCACTCCAGCGTGGGTCCGCCACGGGGCCACAGGTCCTGTCAGAAAACTTGATTTGGTGTGGGCTTCTCTCCACGGGCTACAGGTCCTGCCAGGAGCCTGCTCCAGAATGGACTCTCCACAGCTTGCAGCTTCCCTCAAGGCGCATCCACCTGCTCCAGGATTGGGTCTATGGGCTGCAGGTGGATATCTGATCCACTGTTAACCTCCATGGGCTGCAACGGGACAGCCTGCCTCACCAGGGTCTTCACCAAGACGTGCAGGGGAATGTCTGCTCCAGCATCTGGAGCACCGTCTCCCCCTCCTGCTTCCCTAACCTCGGTGTCTGCTGAGTTGTTGCACTCACATATTCTCACTCCTCTCTCCCAGCAGTTTTACCCCTTCTTACATACGTTATCAGAGAGGTGCTACCAACATCACTGATGGGTTCAGTTTTGGCCAGCACTGTGTCTGTCTTGAAGTCACTGGAATAGGCTCTATCAAACATAGGGGCATCTCCTGATGTCTTCTCATAGAAGCCGTCCCTGCAGCCCCCTCCCCCCTTTATTTTTCTCATCAGGGAAATGTTTTAATTATTTTTTTTTAATTTATTTGATGTTTGAACAGAAGAAAACTTACATTATTTCTTATTTCTAATTCAGAAAAACCAACCACACATTTTTCACTTCTTCTATAAGAACAACAGAGATAAAGCGGCATTTATTTTACATCTTACAGACAAGTTTTAAACATTTAATACAGAAAATTACTTTGATGAATCAAATATTTCTCAGTTTTCTTGAGTATTGTCCAGATCTAATGCTGTCCAAGCATAAGAAGTTTCTTCAGCGGTTCATTACTTGCAGAAGCCATCCCTGCAGCACCTTCCCTGCCCACCCCCCCACTCCCCACTACAAAAATCTTGCCACAGAAACACAATACAAATGGAAAAGAGCAGTCCATGAGAGACTTTGTTGTTCCTGCATTCTTATGCATGACTGCAGGGTGAGCTGTGGAAGCTCTGTCCAAAAATGTTCAGGGTGAAGTGCACAACTGTATTGAAGACCTTTGTGCTGACAGGACATACATCACAGGTGAGTGAAAAAGCAGGAAGGAAATTGTGGAAAACAGTGACAAAGTACCATAAGAAAAAAATGATGAAAACCCTTGCTTGGGATACATAGCTGAGTTGCAGCTCCACCACACAGGAGAGAGAATACTTCCCACCACAACAGAATTAGAAAAGAATCAGATTAGAGCACTAGAAATTTTTCCAAGATATATTTAGTTAGAGTGTGGAGCATGTTTGAAAGAAGCTGTTTCTTTAGTGGTGATCTCAGTAGGAAACTTTGTAGGTCTATTTAAGGCTGGGAAAAATATTCTGAGCTTAATTGTTACTGCCCTCCCTGAGCTGCTATGTGGAATGCATAAATATGATACTTAGCAGTTAAGTGAAAATGGGAATATGTCATGGTAAGGTTTGGAGGTGCTATTTACTAGAACATAAGTGGGCCTAGTTTGGTGGGTGTGCAAGTACTTGTATAATCTGTGCACAGAAAACATTCCTATCAGGTGACAGAAATTAATATTTCGATGCAGGACTGATCAGGCAGCAAACGAAAAGTTATATGCAACAAACAAGTTAGAAAAAGGAACTTTTGTTTTTAGAAGCTCCAAAGTTTTCATCTGATGAAGAAAAATTGAGATCTGCCTAATGAGTGTAACAAGCTTTACCTTGTCTGCCCCCATACTTGGAGCATATTCTGTATCAGAGCTACAGTGTCTTCGATATGCAATGGATAACTGACCCCCTGTCTTGCACAGAATGTGTTATAGGAGGCAGATTCCATAAAGAAGAACCATATAAAATGTTTATCTTTACAATTTTTAGTTTGTATGCACTTTTACGTCAATTTAGTTATTTTCAAAGCTGGTCTTCAATTTTTTTCTCCTCATCAAGATAGTCATTTAACTGGCTACCCACTGAGTTGTTCCAATTAGCAGACACCCACTGCATTATTTGTCTTATTAATTTTTGTGCCATGAAGGCCCAGTCATTAGAGTTCACGCTTTTCTTCTCCACGATGAATATGTAAAGGCTCTCACCTCTCAAGCACAGTCCATACTCACTTTTTAGTTAGCTTAAGCAACTGATGAATAGCCATGCATTTAAGAAGTAGTTTTTTGAGCTGTATTTACCTGACTTTGGCTCACAGTTTCTTCCTTTGCAGTGGCTGCAGGCTCTAGACCTGCTTCACAAAATGGAAAGCAGATAGGTCTAAAGCATCAGCCGAGTCATTCCAATTTCTACTTTGACATCCGGAGTGAAATGCACTCACCTTCATTATTCTGTCTTCTCTGAAAACTGTACCCAGGAAAGTCAATAGTTCCCAGAATCAGTAAATGTTGCATTCACTGTGTACCAGTTCACCACCAGTTTGTTGCCTGAAAGCCACAGATTTTGCACAGCAGTGAAGAGAAATAATTCGGTCCATTCAACTTCACCTCTTCTCTCCTATTAGCTATTTAGAGGCTGCACCACAAACATAATAGGTTGAAAAGGTGAAATTTCAAATTGTATATAGTGGATTATAAAAGACTATTATTATCTTTGTCACTAAAAGGGAAAGTGCATCCCTCATGCAGTAACACCTACACAATATGTTCATAATTTTCATGACAAGGCTGACACCCTCTATGTTTGCAAGGCAACATGCCCTCCCTCCCACCTCCTAATCTCCTTCATCTGAAAGAGAAATGTATTTTTAGCTGCCTCAGTGGGGCCTAAGGCATTGATTTATGAAAATAAGGTGGAAGAATTCATGAATTTTTTCTGACCTCCATCTCTCATTCCTTAGACATTTCTATTTTAAGATGTATAAAATGAATTGTCCTAATATGGCATATTATCACCTCGGTACTCTGTATTTCACATTACTCTAACATGCACATACATCCCCATACACTACAATTGTCTGAATGTTACTTTGTATTGAGTTTAAAACGTCTCTCCATTACGTATTATTTTACTCTGATTGTGATAAATGGTTTTTTGAGTCCTGACTCTCCCTACAAATTCTCTTGAAAGACTGGAATAACTTCCTAAAGGTACTCTATAAATAAGGAAAGACAAGCAGATGAAATTGTAGCAGTTTGATACACAGTTCTCTGTAACATAATCTACTGAAGCTAAACCAATATCTCATTTTTCTCAGCTCTTGATTTTGCAGTTAGAGCCCTACACTTCACATTCCAGTGACCTCCATCACTTGTGCTAATTAATTCTTTGGCAGTGTTACTTATGCTTTATATAAACATCTTTGATAGTATGAGTAGTTCTCCATCAGCAATATTGTTAAGCATTTTAAGATTCGTATGAAAATAAAATTACAAGTAAGTCTCAGATTATGAGACCCTTGCAAGTGGCCCACAGAAAACGAGACCACTTCATCCAAATGCACTACAAATTGAGGGTGTTTTCAAAGATAAGAACTTACTATTTTGACTCATATTTGAAAGAAAAATGATAATTTTCCTAAATATTATTTTTCCAAGATGGAAGTCATATTTTGCTGACTTATCTTCCTTTTATGATTTTCCTTTCCAATCAGAACTTGTAATAAATTGATCCAATTTTATGCTTATTCTCTGTTGGTGAAAATCGCCTGTTAGCAAAGACCCATCAAAAAGGCAGCACACCACTGTAATTCCTATTTAAACATCTGCTTCTGCTTAAGTTAGATACATTGTGGTGTCAAGCTTGAGTGGATTTAAGCATTCCGTGGTCTTCGTGCTATATTTATCCTGGCTCCATGGTGAATTTTATCCTGTGATGTCATGCTGGGTGTAGCATTTTGGATAGAATGAGTGACACCTTGAAAGAAGGAGGAGAGTTTCACTATTTCATTTGCCATAGCTATTTCCTGAGAATTTTCTGTCTCAATCTAATATCAATACAGTAGCTAAGACTAACCTTTCAGAAGACATTTGGAATAAAGCTTCACCTTTAAGGCAACCAGGGGATGAAAACAATCTAAGTGAACTGGGCAGCAGGGAAGAGCAATGTTGGCTCAAAAAAATGTAGAAAGTCAGGCAAAAGGGCCATTAATAATAAAGAGACATTCAGAACAAATGTACTGACTTCACATCTGAGACAACTTGTGTGAATAACAATATTATTGCTGAACTTTGCAGAACACATAGAGTTGTCCTTGACTTTGCTCTTCTACACCAAGAAAAAAAATCTCTAAACCCACAATATCTTGCCACAAAACTTTACACTCTGCTAATATGTAGTGTCTAAGACATATGTGCGTCACACATAAATTCCTACAGAAACCTAAATTAAAAAACAAAACCAAAACAACAAAATCAACAAAATGGAACAGTTTTCTTCATAACAGAGATAATCACTTGGTCTGAATATTGACTTTATAGTAATTTTTTCTTTATTGTTATTACCTACAAAGGGTATTTGCGTCAAGGAAATATCAAATTTCTTTAAAATCCAATGCAGTTACCACATCCAAATAGCAACAGAAATTCTCTTTCCCTTTTTCTTTTAACTGCAGATTCAGGTACACTTACTCCATTTGTTTATACCTTCTGTATGACTACACCACCTAGTTTGTTAGGAATAGAATTTGCTAGGAATAGAAAACACTGGAAAATAATGTTATAAACTAAAGAGTAATGATTATTTTAATATAAGGATATTGCTCATGAATCAGCAAATCTAATAGTTAAAAGTAAAAATTATGCAATTAGTTTATTAATTGTATTGGAAATTACTCAAAAATCATCTTTTATGTATCATGTAGGAAAAAAAAAGAAAAGAAACCAGCAACCCATATGCTCAGAGTATATAACACAGTGCAGATTGTTTGTAAATGGATGGCACAGTTTCTGCGTGTAGTAGTAAGTCTGTGGGTACCTATGCTGTTGTCTCTTCACATTTGTTTCCATCATTATTTCTAGGGCAAGAGGAAAAAAAAAAAGCAGATGAGCAATTCATAAATAGATCCAGGCAATCAATTTTAAAAGGTAACTGCCAAATAGACTGCTAGAATTGACCTAGATGAAAAATCTACTGTACTCAAGAAAAAAGGATGTCACTGGGGATTACAAAATATTGAGTACTGTAAGCCACTGGGGCAACTATCAAATTCAGAAGGCTCTAGGCGAAGACTACATATTTTAGAATGCAATCCATGCTATAGAGCAATGGTCTGCAATGGAAAAGCAAACTATTGCAGGTATATAAAGTCACTGAAATTAATAATGCTCAGCACAGCAGTTTCCCTGCATATGCTGTTGTCGGCTGCAGAATCAGGCCCTTACCATCCTCCAGTTTCACTGCAGCAATGGATGAGCTCTTTTTGTCAGCTTGCATATTTGCAAGTGTCCTTTTTGCATTACTTGGCCTTATATGTTTATACATAAAAAAGAGAATTGTACTGGAAAACTGTACATCTAATAAAACTGTAGAGGGCACTACACTTTCCAAGCAGTGTAGTGTTGCAACTAAAAGCACTAAGATATTCTTTGTGGGTCAAAGGAAGCACACTTATCAAGTAGTTTTTCATTAATGCTGGTTACAAATCATAAATAGTGATTTTTCCCTAACCCTGGAGAAGGGATTCTTGCACTGCACTTCTGATAGGAAAGAAGGAGATCTACTCTGTCTTCTTTGGGACCAAGTTCCCCTGAAGCCACAAGAGCAATCCAGTGTTAAGGTGGCCTGTGATAACGAGCCACTGCTGATCACAATGCATTAGTGATGTGTTTCTGACTGATCAACAGCCAATATAAGTTTGTTCTGTTGGATCATTTAATATTTTCAGCTGAAGCAACAATTATATAGGCTTTTTTCCTCTTCTTTTTGGACACATACAATCTCATATAAACTTGAAATATTATTAAAAAAATAATGACTTGATAATTGATCATTTGCAGTGCTAAGCCAGCACAAACTTCATTAGCTTAGAGTATATGTCATTTGTACAGGGACACCATTTTTTTTTTAACATAAAAGATCTCTGAGAAAACAGGCCATTGGACTCAAGGTTACAGCTGAAGTCTGCAGCCCTCCTCCTTTCAAAAGTCTAGGATGAAATAGAATTGGAGAAATGTTTTAAGTCTCTACAGACACATTCTGCACCGTTACATGCTTTGAGAACTTTGCTACACATACAAACCCGAATTCTTCCCTCAAAACCTTGTGTATTCAAATGAGATATTTAAGTTAATGGTACAGTCACTTTTTTTCTGAATGCTGTAGAGGAGAGAAAGGTCCTTTTGGAAGGTAATTAACATTTCAGGTCATTAGGAGGTGATTCAGCCCATCCTTCCTTGACTATTAAGACAGTAGGTATGGCTGTACACAGGAAATCTAGTCTTTTTAGATACAGTGAAACAGGAGATTAAACTGGATGGGAATATCTTCTTGGTGAGACTAATTCTTAAGTATTGGTGAAAATCCTAGAGATGTATGCTGGAAGACACTTCAGCAAGCCGTTTCATCCACTGTCTTATTCTATGGCAGGATCCAAAGCACTTAATGCCTGGCAGGCATTTATTCAACTTCTTGAATAAGGTCATAATATTTAATTTAGTGGATGAAACTCAGTATACTACGCCCACCATATTAATTTCATATTTTTAATTTCTATAGCAATATTTTTGTAAATTACACAGACCTCTCAGATGATTTTAAAGTAAGAAAAGCAGGTGTTTGCACTGTATCTACCATTGATTAGATGGATACCATGCAATAACATTCAAAACTGCTTTCTTGTCATTTTGTTAATGATGACCCATACATCTTTTCTTCTTTGGACTCTCAATGTAGTTTATATCAATGGCTATCTTTCACATTTCAGAGTAGTTTTAAAAATGCACAGACATCCCTAATTAATAGGCTTGAGAAATAAATCCTGATTTTTCATTAACCAATGCAATTATTTTATTATTACTATGACAATGGGACATTCTTTGATGGATATGGCCTGTTAGAGAGGAATGGGAATCCACATGTCTAGCAGAGGCAAGGGAATCTTTGGCAGCAGGCTGGCCAACTTGGCGAGGTGGTCTTTAAACTAATGGACTCATGGGGATGGGGTCCAAGGTGGCAATGCTCAAGCCAACTTATATAACTGGGGAATGAGCCAAGCAAACCAATGTGGTGACAAATATTCCTTAGCTGACTGCCAAGATGAGATCCAGAAGGCCAGCCACCACAAGGATGTGTATGGCTGTGGTGGATCCTCTTGCTCCCATCCAGGGAACATGATTGATTATCTCTCTGAAATGCTTGTACAACAATGCATGTGGAATGGGAAATAAACAGGAAAAACTAGAGATCTGTGTATGGTCACAGGGCCATGATCTCATTGCCATTACAGACACATGGTGGGATAGCTCGCTTGACTGGAATGCTGTCATGGACGGTTACACACTTTTTAGGAAAGACAGGCCAGAAGGCCATGTGGTGGAGTTGCTCTTTATGTGACAGAGCAAAGGGAATATATCGAGCTCTACCTAGGGTTGGATGAAGAACTTGTTGAGAGCTTGTGGGTAAGAATTAAGGGGCAGGCTAATATGGGAGACACTGTTGTGGTTGTTTACTGTGGACCACTGGATCAGGAAGAGGAAATTAATGAGGCCTTCTACAGACAGCTGGAAATAGCTTCACAATCACAGGCCCTGGTTCTTATGGGGGACATCAACCACCCTGATATTTGCTGGAAAGGCAACACAGCCAGGCATGTACAATTCAGGAAGTTTCTGCAGAGAATTGGTGACAACTTTTTGACACAGATGGTGGAGTGACCAACAAGGAGAGGTGTACCACTGGACCTTGTGCTGACAAACAAAGAAGGACTAGTTGGGGATGTTAGGTTGGGGGTAGCCTTGGCTGCAGTGACCATGAGAATTTGGAGTTCAGGACGCCGCATCGAACAAGCAGGGCAAAAGATAGAATTACAATGCTGGACTTCAGGAGAGCTGACTTTGGCCTCTTCAGAGACCTACTTGGAGGAATCCCGTGGGCAAAGGCTCTAGGAGGAAGTGGGGTGCATGAGGGCTGGTTAATATTCAAGCACCACTTCCTCCAAGCTCAGGACTGGTGCACCCCTAGGAGCAAGAAGTCAGGCAAAGTAGGCAGGAGACCTGCATGGATGAGCAAGGAGCTTCTGGAAAAACTCAAATGGAAGAAGGAAGTTTAGAGAATGTGGAAAAAGGGACTGGCCATTTGGGAGGAGTATAAGAACATTACGAGAGTATGCAGGGATGGGACAAGGAAGGCTAAAACCCACTTCAGTTTAAATGTGGCAAGAGATGTCAAGGACAACAAGAAGGGATTCTTCAAGTACATCAGTAGTAAAAGGAAGACTAGGGAAAAGGGTGGCCCACTGCTGAATGAGGTAGGTACCCTGGTGATGGAGGATGCAGAGAAGGCAGAGTTGCTGAATACCTTCTTTGCTTCAATATTTACTGCTAAGGCCAGGCCTCAGGAATCCCAGACCCTGGAGGTAAGGATACAGCCTAGAGAAAGGAATATTTTCCCTTGATTGAGGAGTATTGGGTTAGAGATCATTTAGGCAAACTTGGCACCCACAAATCCATGGACCCTGATGGGATGCACCCATGAATGCTGAGGGAGCTGACAGAGGTTACTGCAAAGCCACTCTCCTCTCCAGTCTCTTTGAAAAGTCATGAAGAACAGGAGAAATGCCTGAGGACTGGAGGAAAGCTAATGTTATGGCAGTCTTCAAAAAAAACACGAAGGAGGACCCAGAAAACTACAGGCCACTCAACCTCACATCCATGCCTGGAAAGATGATGGAACAGTTCATTCTAGATGTCACCTCTAAGCATATAGAGAAAAAGAAGGGTATTGGGAGTGGTCAGCATGGATTCACCAAGGGGAAGTCATGCTTGACCAATCTAATAGCCTTCTGTGATTGGATGACTGGCTGGGTGGATGAGGGAAGGGCAGTAGACATTATCTCTCTCAACTTCACCAGAGCTTTTGATGCTGTCTCCCATAACATCCTCATAGGTAAGCTTAGAAAGTGCAGGTTGGATGAATGGACAGTGAGGTGGATCGAGAAGTGGCTGAATGGCAGAGCTCAGAGGGTTGTGATTAGCTGTGCAGAGTCCATTTGGAGGCCTGTCACTAGCAGTGTTCCCCAGGGGTCAGTACTGGGTCCAGTCTTGTTCAACATATTCATCAGTGACCTGGATGAGGAAACGGAGTGTACCCTCAACAAGTTTGCTGATGACGCAAGACTGGGAGGAGTGGCTGACACGCCAGAAGGCTGTGCTGCCATTCAGCAAGACCTGGACAAGCTAGAGTGTTGGGTGAGATGAACCTGATGAAATTTAACCTAATGAAGGGCAAATGTAGGGTCCCGCGCATGTGGAGGAATAACCCCATGCAGCAGCACAGGTTAGGGTGACCTGCTGGAAAGCAGCTCTGCAGAGAGGGACCTGGGAGTCCTGGTGGACAACAGGATGACCATGAGCCACCAATGTGCCCTTGTGGCCAAGAAGGCCAGTGGAATCCTGGGGTGCATTCAAAAAAGTGTGGCCAACAGGTTGAGGAAGTTCATCCTCCCCCTCTACTCTGCTCTGGTGAGGCCATATCTGGAGTACTGTGTCCAGTTCTGGGCTCCCCAGTTCAAGAAAGACAGGGAACTACTAGAGAGAGTCCAACGGAGGGCTACAAAGCTGATCAAGGAATGGAACATTTCTCTTATGAGGAAAGGCTGACAGACCTGCGTCTGTTTAGCCTGGAGAAGAGAAGACTGAGAAGGGATCTTATCAATACTTATAAATACTTAAAGGACATGTGTCAAGAGGATGGGGCCAGACTCTTTTCAGTGGTGCCCAGCAACAGGACAAGGGACACCGGCCACAAATTGGAACACGGGAAATTCCATCTCAACATGAAGAGGAACTTCTTCACTTTGAGGATGGCAGAGCACTGGAACAGGCTGTCCAGAGAGGTGATGGAGTCTCCTTCTCTGGAGTTATTCAAAACACGCCTGGACACCATCCTGTGCTACCTGCTCTAGGTGAACCTGCTTTGGCAGGGGGGGTTGGACAAGATGATCTCCGAAGGTCCCTTCCAACCCCTACCATTCTGTGATCCTGTGGTTCTGTGAAGATGGCAGAAAAAAGCCAATGTTTATCAAAGATATTCAGGAAATTAGATACAATCCTGAAGAACCGAAATAATAAGAAATGTATTGTGGCTTTCATTATGGCTCAAGAAAGTAAGAATTTCTTTCTTTCGATGCAGATAGATCCCACTTGAGTGCATGCAATTCAATAATGAAGAATCTATTCTATCACTGAAAAATGAAGGATGAAAGCTGCCATTGCACTAATGAGAGCTGGCCTTGAATTGATTGAACAATAGATCCACAAACTGCAGACAGCAGCACATGAGAATTATATTTGTATCTGTAAAGATTATATGATAATGTAGATATTTGCAAGGGAGTATTAGACCCTTATGGAAAAAATAATATTTATTAAAAAAGTAAAAGTGGGGATTTAATGTACTCAAGATATGGGGTGTGGGCTAGAGAAAAGAAAGGAGAAAATATTCATTTAATTACAGCATGACTAATTTATGCTGTTAGTCTTTTCCATTTTAATTACCTGTGGAAAAAGATCTCTAATTCAATGATAAAATGGATAACATACACACATTTATGCTGCTGAAAAGCTAAGCGATTATATTTAATAATAAATTCTTAACATTCAAGAAGTTTTACAAAAAATATGTGTGAAAGTCCTTAATGATTGGCTTGAAACTGAATAGATGTACCTCAACATACATCAACAGGTACTTTATATTTTTATTATTTTCATATAGAAGCCACCATGTCTTTTTAGAATACCACTAATATTTAGAACAATCTGTTTACAATATCGTGTCCTATTTTGGCTATAGAACCTTTTTTTCCCTTATAGTATGGTTGGGACAAAATCAAATACAAAATATTTGAAAGAAAATAGTCTTACTTTAGTTTTTCCTAAGTCTCAAGTATATCAGATACCAAGAAACAGTGAAATTTGCATAGGGAGATATTTTACTATGTTTAAAGCAATCCTATGACCTGAAGGACTGAAAAAACAAAACCCTATCGTACATAGATGAAGTTTTCTTCATTAAAATTTTTAATTTTCAAAAGAACTCAAATGCGTATGAAGAATGCCTAAGTTCTTGTCACTATATGCATCCTAAGATTGTTTCAGATATAATTTCTCCTTACATAATATCTACCCCAAATACAAACAGTCTTTACTTACTATCCGTTTGCATTTCCAGGTTTGTTACAGCTCATGGTCTGAGACAGGGCAAATACCCAGCCAGTGTAAACTGTACTAGATCCATTGACTTCAACAGAAAATGACAATTTATGCCAAATCCAGATTTGCCCCGAGATCTCTTAATTCAAATTTCTTTAGGCCATGCTGTTACCATGTGTAAATATTAGTTGTTATTCAACTCATTTCTTCAAAGTGTATGATAACAGTGCTCTGAGCTTTCTACTACTCAAACTACGATGCAAGACTGTGGGTGAGCAGTGTACATTGCCCATACATAAGGGCCCCCCCCCAAAGGTTTGCTGGTTACTAATGTAAACTATAGAAAATGACCGTTTTACCCTGAATCCTAAAGAACAGCCTGTGTGTGTGATTTATTCTAAAAGGACATGTATAGCAATACTTTAATCTCTTTAGTTCTCATAATAAGAGCATCATGCACTGCACTATTCAAAATTCTGCAAGTGGTTTTAATAAAATAATAATCTTCAGGAAATATATGGTTTAAAATGTCCTTTTATTATCTCTCTTTAAATATGGAGATGGAGGGTCGGGAGGTGGAAAGGAGGAGGAGTGCAGACTGTAGGGAGATGGTGGAAAGTATTGCTGAATCATCTACTTCATAAAAGCTAATCCTCATCTGACAGAGCTCCTTTAGTTCTTTTTTTTCCCTTTCTTTCTTTTTCTGAAATGAATAAGAGGAAAAATTGTACTTATTAAACAAGCTGCATTTTTGGCAGAACAGCCAACACTAATCATAGCTCAGTTTTAACCAGCTGGCTATTAGATCAGCATTACTAGCCTTGATTTTGGATTTCTGCATTTCTTCTTATTTAATTTGTCAGAAGACTACGCATAAAAGAAAACATAAACTAATGAGACACTGCATGTTTTTAATTTCAAAGTCTCATTATGACCATAGTTCAGTTGGGTATTTAGGCACAAATGTTTGAAGTCAAAGGTACCGATTGCATCTTTAAAGTTAGCATGCTGTGTTTACCTGCAAATATCCATTTGTTTGCCCAAACATCCTCTTGAATAGAAATCAGGAGTTCCCAGCTCCCATGTGTGAAGATTCTGAGTCACCCTTTACATTTCTTACTGCAGAAAAATTTGGAAAAGACAGGACAGAAAATGTCAAAAGCTTGTAATCAGATGTATGGTCTTCAAATGCCTTTGAAGTCAACAAGCAGATACCAACTTATACCAACTCCAAGCATGGGTCACTGCTGTTTCTGGTTTTCTGTCTCTTTGTGTCATTTAATTTAATCTTGACTATGACTATTATTGGTACTTTGTGTCCATGTCTAGAAGTCCTATATATGTTAGAAAATGTAGAGGTTCAGCCTAAAGGATTCATTTCTTCTCTCCTCCTCCTTCATTCCTACAACCTATAATTTGTCTCCCTCAATGACCATGGTTGCAAGCAATGACCACTGTTGCAAGCATTATAATAGTGCTCTGAGTGATTTTTTTTTCTCAGTTGCTTTAAACTATAAGTACAGATTAATAAAGATATGGGCTCTTCCAGTCCATGGATTTTACCAGGAAGATGGAAAAAAAAGAACATATACAAAAAGAATCTAAAAAAACCCCAAAAAAACCAACCCGACAAGAAAGAAATGTAAGTGTAAATAAAGAAATGTACCCTTTCTAAGTATTGGGAAGAAGTTTTGCAGCATGTAGTTTTCTCAGCGTTAACCTTTAATTCCAGAAAAAGAGTGGTTACTTAATCATCAGTCAATCACTAATCATCTATGACATGTAATTTGTATTCATATTCATGAGTCCTTTTCAGTGTTCTGGGTCAGCTTCACCTCCTGAGCAAAAAATCAGACAACAGCATCTGATTCAGAGACTATTGCTGAAGTTAGTATGTGTAACCTTGCTTCCTTACTTTATTATATGTTATTGTTGTCTTTTTCATCCCAGCTAACAGACTGTCCACCAAAAGTTCAACAATATCATCTGTCACTTCAAAGCATTCTTACGTATGACTTGTCTTATCCTGGCAGAAAGAGGTGAGAGATGATCTGAGACAAGCGTAATGGCTAACCACTTCTGTGTAGTCATTTTTAAACTCTCCAAGAACAGTGTATAGAAGCTGACCTTGCTCCGTGACCTAAATTGATCTCACTGACTAAATGGGGTCAAGCCTGGTCACTCCTGGGAAGACAGAAATGCTTCTCACAGCACAGCTGAAGCTTTACATTCCTCCTACAGAGCACTATGCAGGCAACCCAAACAGCCTGGAGGCAATTCTTAATGAGATCCTTTATTCTGAAGAAAAATCGTTCCTCCAGAGGTAGTCACTCTGGGCTAGGTTGCACCTAGTCATCCATTAGGATGCTTGGAAAGGAACAGAAAGGTACCTCCCCTGGGTCCCCTAAAAAATTCCTTCAGCAGTTTAACCAAATTTGATTTTATTGCAAGGGAGGGTCACATGGAGGAAGGCTGGATGATACAATGAGTGCTCATCCTGCCTGGTCAGAGAAGCTGACGCTGGAGCTGAAGCTGGGAAGGAAATCTCTGTTCTCAACTCTCTGGCTCTAGTACAGGGAAAAGGTATGCTGCCAGGAATGTGACAGGAAGGAGAGAGCCAGAAAAAGTACCACTCAAAATCTAGGAANAAAGAGGAAAATCATAAAATCATTGTTTTCTAGGACTCTCCTGGCCCCGCTAAAATATCTGGTCACTGTGCCCTATTTCCCTTTTTAACAGGGCACCAGACCCTACAGGGGATAAGAATAATCCATTCCTACGCACTTTCTGCTTTGCTGCACTTCAAAGGTTATATTTTTAACAGTACTGCCCTGCGGAACACACAGATGAGGCAAACACTTTTCGGGTGCCTCTGACGATGCCAGAAAATGCTCCTCCTTGTGGCTGCGTGGCTACATGGAAGCTGGCTAGCGTCCAGTCTTGCACACCAAGGGATGCAGGGTGAATGCCGTCTACTGCTGACGGCTGCAATGTATACACAACAATCAGAGAACTTGTACATATTGGGGAAATATAATAAAAAATGTTAGGGACTGAATGACAAGTATAGCCAGAATGATTAATAAAGCAAGTTCCATGGGAAAATAATCGCTCTTTATTATAGGAGAATTATGATAAATATGTGCTTGATTTTTCTTACTTTTAAGCTGCAAGTGAATGCTCAGTCTTCGGAAAATGTGCTACGTTGTTAATTTGAACTATGCAAATTTCTATGTACAGGCAGTATGGGCAAATTTGTGTATGTTTTTGTACCCTGTACACACATATATGCCAATAGGGTGCTGACACTTCATGATATTCCAAACATTCCTGTCATCTGATTTTCCCTATGTTAGAATTATTTTTCTGGAGTGGGATTTATTTTTCTTTCTTTTCCACATTTACAATGTTGATAATGAAATGATTTAAAGTATTTTCTGCAAGTTATTCCTTCTAAAACCTTTTACATTTTCTCAGATAGTTTGAAGACAAATTTGCTTTGCAAATTCAGTTTGATCCATAAATACTGAGCATGTGATTCCAATTAGTGTAGCCTCTAAACAGCTCACCAAGTTCAATGCGATTTTATTTACCCTTGTGACGGGAAGAAATATCCCTTCCTTGTTTGCAGCTGAGAGAAGTGAGTCTGAAGAAGTAGGTGATTTGCCCAAGGTCAGAAAAGATCTTCAGGTACAGCAGAAAACTGAGTCCAAGGCACCCATCTTCCAAGTGGGGAGCCTAACCAATGGACCGTATTGCCCCTCTGATTGCCTGAAACAGTACATCCCAATGAACTGTTCCGAAAAAAACTAGTCCTTACTTGCACATATTCAGAATTCCCATCAAACTTGTAGAAAGATTTTCTAATGTTTTTCAATGATGCCTATAAATCAAGATGTCATCTAGACAAATGATGACACATGCATCTACCAAATGGTGAGAAACTGTCATTCATTAATGCCATATAGACAGACGGTACATTTGTCAGTCCAGAAGAGTGAGACCAAGAGTCATCTATTCCTACAGCTCATTGTAATGACACCTTGTTCTGACGTTCTTTTTTGCAGTTTCATTTTCAACTTCTATCCCCATCTAATAATGTTTGCAGTGCTGCGGTGACTTTGTGAAACGTTGTAACCATTTAAAGCCAAAGATATGAGAAAAGTTAAAATATTTAAATATATTTAATGAGATATGGTACAAAGCAGTGATTATTTCTGCATTATTGCAAGGAGGCAGCACTTGCACTATAAGGATGGTTTCCCAGCTGTCACAATGGCTTCCCATCTATATCATCCTGAATCACAGGTTGGAATCACAGCAGAATCTATATATAGTGATCTATTTTTATCAGCTACACGAAGCTTATTCTGGTGGAATCTTCAATAGTACCTTAAAAGCAGACATCCACATTCTGCAGAGGCTTCATAAATCTAATAGCTTTTCTTTTTAAGGTAAGGTCCTGATTTCTACCTCTCATTGGTGCCACATTTTTGTGCAACTGGCTCAAAAAAACATCAAGGAAGATGGCTGAGCCATCAAATGTATTATTTTATGGAGTGGTCTCCAACAGCCACAGAAATTGTTCTAAGCATCAGGATGTTGTCAGTCTCACTGGTCCATAGTCAGATTGCCTAGTGGAGAGAAAAAGAAGCACTTAAATGCCTCCTATGGCATATAAATTCAAAGGGGGATGGAATCACTGAAGACGTGTGCTCTGATTTTTTGAAACTGAGGAGTAATCACAATGCTTGGGTGAAACAGCCATCGCAAGTGCTCTGCCTGGCTTAGAAATCATGACTACTTCTTATTAACCAAGTATGGAGCCGGAGACTGTCAGCTCATGAAGTGCCATCTGAATCACTCATCTGCCCTGCAGTAGGTGGCCTGAATACAGCTGTCTGCTTCTCTATCAGTAAATTAAAAAATCTAATGCTGCAGGATAAATAAAAGACTATGAAGTCTTCGGACAGTGTGGGAGGTGAGTTATTACAGATTACAAGGCAGCTCCATCTCACCAGTACAAAAATTATTAAGGTGAGAGTCCAGCCCCACAGTGATGCTCTACTGTTCATAAACAAAATGTCTCTTCCATTTGTTTTTGGAAATTACACTATGTTCCTTTATGAGACCATTTTCTCCCAAGACATTTACTTGGCGCTTCCTTGCATCTTACTTCAAGCTGATCTCCAATAGCTGCTAGTGCCTCACCACATTGCTTCTGTTGGAGTTGGTGACATAGATGTGATGGAGTGAGGGAAGAGGCACCAAAGCTGCATTTTATCTCAGTATAGTCTCCCAGCTGCATATTTTCTCTTCTGTGGTGCATCTGGACCAACATACAGTGTCTTGGGTCCTTTCAAGATAAAGTTCTAAGTAAAATATTGAAGAGACAAACCTTAAGCAACACAAGTCAATCTTTCCACCTACAAATGTCCCCAGGTTCTTCATTATGGACAGATCATCCTACTTCAATGATTTTCCAGTCTGTTATGACACATTCACCTTGTTGTGACTATTGATTCTGTTGAAGTAGCAACAGCACAAAAACCTTGTTAACAGAGAGGAGATTTGGATTGCAAAATAATAAATCTCTAAAGGTAAGATGCTTCATTTAAAATACCCTGTACCGCTTAAATTTTTCTTCAAAGTGTAGCTCACTTGATTTGCAACCTGCTTAGACTGGCCTAAATCAGCTGTAGTTCTACTGGTCTCAATAAAGCTATGTTGTTGTAATCAAAAAGAGGATTAAAGTCACATGTCTGCTTCCCCCACGCTATCTTGGGTGTGAGTTCTGATCTATCTGGTTTATAAATTATGAATGGAATGGGAATTCTGTTTTTTATTAACACATATTTTACCACAAGTACTGATTAAGGGGAGGCACTTTCTATAATTTCTTTCCTTTTTAAGTTGCAAGGAAAACTACTTCTCAGACCGTTGCCCCAGGTTCAGAAAGCGATGATTAAAGAGGTGCTCTAAATTACCCCTTTGTTTCACTGGGAACTGATATTGCCAAGACACGTGGAGATAATAGTGAAACAAGACAAAAACGGAGTGGTTCAGAAAGGGCAACTAACGCCCATTTTCAGTGTTTTAGTCTTTTTGTTCTGTTTTGTTGTTGTTGTTTTTAATTGAATTTATTAATTTATTTTATTTTTCGTTGGATTTTTTTATATAAAGAGGAAAAAATGAGATACTTTTTGCTGAGAAATTATTGCAAAAGAACCCTTTTCTAACCAGTCAATTAATGCAAGTATTGCAGAGATAAATACCTAAGGTATGACTAAAATAAGACAACATAAAGACTATATAAAATATAAAGACTATGTGGAATGACAGTGGAAAGAAGCGTGAACAGAGGAAGGTGAATAAAAATAATGATCAGGGACTAGAGGCATAAAAATTATCACCATGATTAGATAGAGATACTGTTGCTGCAGCTCAGAGGACTTAATCTGCTATAGTCCAAAGGGATGCTATTATCATAGCCATGAAAACTTAAGGCAATTTCAATGTCAAAGCTGGTTGATCTGATATGCCTCAAACTATCTAAATTATATTGCAGAATGTTTTGTATTAATATAAATTTTAAAGAAAAATCTTTATATAAGCTACCCTAGTCAAACCCTCACTGAAAACATGTAACTAGTTAAAATCAGCTCTTTTCTCTAACCAGAGGTATAGTACTTGTTGAAAAATTTTAAATCTGTGCTGACTAATACTCATTAGTTATTAGAAAATGCATTTGTCAGTACTACGAGTTTGCATTTTGGGTCTAGGGATACAGTAGTCACAGAAAAAAAACCCCTCAAACAGACAGCTTCCAAACTATTAAGCATCTTCATGGATAAGACTAATCTCTTTTCTGAGTTGTCAGTTTTATGATGAGAACATGCCTGAGCTTTCTTCACTTTCCAAGACAGCTTCCTTCCTTCTTACTTTTCGAACATGGACTTGTTTGAAAGCTAAAGCTCTTAGTCTATCAACGAAATTCCCGAGATCATTGATTCACTTTCCCCTGTCTGATTTCCAAACACTTCAGTCTTAATTCTTATCATTATTTACATCACTTAGAAGCCTTAAACTCCTAAAATAAAACAAAAAATCTTCCATTTAAATACCTGACTATACTGAATTTGGATTTATGTTAAGCACATATAGGCAATAATTATACACTTACACTGGTGTGAGCTTCTCTGCATGATCTACAGCAAGTTCTTAGCTGTGTGTTGACAGACGTGGCCATGGGTGAAATCCATGGTGCTACAAATTCACTGCTTTTAGTAACCCAAAAAAGTAAGATAATGACCACTGAGGTGTGTTGCTCAATTTTTAAATAATTTTTTTTTTTAATTGCAACACAGCTATATTCAAAACGCACAATTTAATTTCTAGCAGCTAGATGGGAATGTTACTGCACCCAAAGAGAAGCTGGCGAAAGAAAAGGAAGAAGAAGCAAAATTATGTTTTCTCACAATTTTACTTTCCCTTCCACCAACAGCTGACCAGCAAGGTTCATCCCATGTGGTCCTGGCAGAAATTTCATATTGCTGATGTAGTTCGTGACAATTTATTATCACTTGGAATCAAAGAATAATTTAAGCTGCATAGGGAATGAAATATGCAATTAAGCAATTGCTCTTTCAGCTTCAGACTGCCATATATCTACTTTTTGGTTTACTGTTCAGAAATATGTGTGAATTCTCCATTAAACAAATAGAGTAAAAATAACAGTTGCAAGAAGCTCTGGGCTGATGGATAAACAGATTGTCTGCGTACATATAGTAAATCTAATATTCCTTGTTACAGAATTCTACAAGCATGTGTTTAAGTCCACCCAACATTTCTTGGAAGCATCAGACATACTGCAGAGGGATTCATTTAATTAAATGTAAATGCAGATGTCTGCACCTGAACCAGTCACCCTAGACTCCCTTTAAATTCAATAGAGAGAAATGAGAGTTTCTAGTGTGCAATTCATCTCAACCTAAAGTACATGTCTAAAATAGATCAAATGAATTGCACATAAAAGTGCCTATTCTCTCCATTGACTATAAGAAACTACCCCCGCTGTACATGTCTACATCACAGATATCTAGAGCGTGATTGATTTTATCTTATTTTAGACATTTAAAGCAGCTGTGTCTATACTCCCATTATAAGCAATAGACAATAATCCAGCCAACCAGATGAAAGTGTCGGTCTTAGGAGGAGAAGAAAGCACTCCCCTAAACTTAGGTAAAGTGATTAGCAACCTTGTACTGAGTTGGAATTGTGCTAAAATAGAGGTATCTTGCCTTCCTTGTCTTACCCTGGGAGCAGTTCATAGTTAGCAAAGCAAAACAGCTCAGTCTTGTTGCAGTCTAGCCCTGGGAGAATTTTTCAGTCAGTTCCCAAAACAATCCATCAAGCTGATCTCAACAGTCTCTACTGCTTCATATTGTCTCTTATCATGGGATTTATTTATTCTTACAGCCCTCAGGCCAGAACAGCAAAGCTAAAGTCAGCAGACACAGATTCGGTATAAGACATGGACTTGAAACATGAGTTGTCCATCTCTGGGCAAGGGACCCAATATAGCACAAGATAAATACTCACAAAATTCTTCCAAGCACTTCCAACTATGTAATGAGATCTTTACTCTATCAAGATCAACAGACAAAAGTGGGAGAATCCTCAATGCACTTCTCCCTACATTAAATTAATTTCTTCTGCTAAAATTGTGTTCGAAATGCTTAATCTAGTGTCATATTAACGCATGAACCAAGAAATGGATTCATTGGAAAAGTCAGATGCTTAATTTCGAAGTTTGAGATGCTAGAAAATAATCAGTTCTTTAAGAAGTACACTGTATGTCAGCAAAAATATTTGCTTCCTTTTGACAGCACTTTAACTCCACTTCAATAGCTGATTTAACTTCAATCTGCTGTTATAAAATGTTTCAGCACTTTCCTGGTTTAAAGTATTGGAGTGTCAGTGCTTTGCAATTTATCCAGATTTTTCTGTAACACACAATTAAAATCCCCAACAATTATATAAGTGTAACATTTTCTGAAGTTCCTTTAAAAAATGCAAGAGAAATGCATGATTACCTGTGCTGGAGGCATGTATAGTAAGATTAATAAGGGTAAAGGAGAAACTATTAGTGACATAATTGGCAATAGTAAATCTTCCATTTTTATTGGTAAATGTTTGATGTGTTTTATAAATCAAAGCACTTCTAATCAAAATTGCTTCTCCACATATTTTTGAGAGAACTGAAGAATGTAAAACTTGATTAATTCATCTCTTTTTAATGTATGTGTTATTAGATGACAATAAATGTGTTGCCAAAAAAAGGAAAATTATATTTCTCAATTTTTATATTAATTTATCATATGTATCCATGTCAATCTATAATGACAGTCAATATTGTTTTATTTTGTTACTCACACTAAATTTCACAATTGTACTGCCAATCAAATCAATGTACACCATTGCTGATGCTTACATATTGACAATATAACTGTATTACATAAGTGTCAATGTAAAAATAATGAAATGACTTTATGTATCATTGAATTATAGTTAAAAAAAAAGATAGAATGTGGACATCTTATGCAGCTTATTGTAATTTTTTCAACAAAAGTTGCCGAAGAAAATTATGTACTTCACTGGTTTCAAGTAGGAAATTTTAAGACAGTTGTAAATATTCTAGATTGATGCTTGCTTTCATCAAAAGATTTTAATTTAAAAAAAAAAAAAGCAGAAAGAAGAACAAATAGGAGTTTCACACAGAAAACACCTCTTTCTCCCTCAAGTTCTTCAGCTGACATTTTCCCCGTCTAGGAAAGAAAGAAGAGGATAAGGAAAAATCTCTGAAGAAAAAAGATTAATTTTTTTCTTCCTCTATTTTAAAATCAGTTTCACGATATATGGGCGTCTTTTTAATTGAGTCTTGTTTTGCTCACTTGCAGCTATCTGACAAATTAGGCATCTCACCTAGTTAGTGCTGAATAAGCAAGGTAAATGATCTCAGAAAGTGAATATAGAACTCTGGAAACCAACATACTCGGACACAAATTTAGGAAAGATTAATCCCACCACTAAAAGAGCTCACTCAGGCTCTTAGTCTTAGTTGAGACAAATCTGTACTTTCTCATTAAAAAATAGTGTACTTAGATGAACTAGTTTCTATAAAAAAAAGAAAATGTCCTCTGCTTCCAGATAATGAAATGCCTTAAAAACCATCAACTAGTGTCAATTGAGTAAGGCATGCTTTGAGACATTTGAAGATATACTATCTGTGTACTGTATTTGCCTTGTTACTAATAGTTGCTCTTGGAGAGAATTTGCACACAGGTTATAGCATGATCAAAAAGGTTTGATTCTCTGAGGAAATTTTCTGATACAAATTAGGTATTTATTGTCTTCATGAAGAAGTAAATTGAACTGGAGTTGTAATGGTAAGATGCACTAGGTCTCTGTCCAACTGTGCTTAAGAGATGTAAAAAAACAACTTTATTAATGTGGCGTAGCCTACAAAAGGGATCTCAAATCCCATAATCCAGATCACCCTGAAATTTCACCTCTAGAAAAGGATGACTCTCAGAAAGATATATGACTAAGAAACTTTATTCATCTAAGACAGAGATACAGCTAGAAAAATCTTCAAATAATCAGCTCATTTGTACTTTAAAAGAGGGTATATGAACAAGTTCCTTTTCTCCAGCTATAATCAGTTATTAATTCTGTGGAAGCAATTATTTACAAAAATGTGCCAACAGCTAACAAAATAGTTGAGGTTACAATATAGGTTTCATAGGTTTTCCTTTTGTTTTGCTAGATGAAGTTAGGAATGAGAGAGCACTGAAAAAATGCTTTCAAAATTATATAGACAGTAATGGATGGTGATTTTCCTCTTTTGCTAATGTGCTTTTAATCTCTATGTGAGATTTTTTACAATCAACTTTTCCAAGCTCATTTAAAGAAATGGAGATTGCAAATTCATATGATTGACCCAAATACACTTTACAGGCAATCTCTCTTACTACTCCACATTTTGCGTGGAGTTTCTGCTTATCCAAAAAAAAAACCAAACCAAAAACCAAAAACAAACTAAGCTTCTCCTTCCAGGATGAAGACTTCCTGTTATAATATTACAGCCACTAATATGCAAAATATTTTTATTTATATTTGTACATTGCTGCTGAATGGGATATTTTCTTCACATTCCTGATCAGCAGCTATTTGCAATACTTTTGTTCAACATGAGATCAGCATTAGAGGAGACAAATTCAGACTTTTATGCCCCTGCAACCTCAAAGTAACCAGAGATATATTTGTTCTTTAACAGTAAGGGCCATTGATTAGTGTGTTGGTAGAGTAAATCTTCTCTATCTTTAACAGAGGTCTTTGATGAGGAAAGCATTGATCAAGGAGGATCAATCCACAAAATCCACAAATGACCAGCTGAAATTACTGACCAATATCTCATCACATTCTCTGACAATAAGACCAAACCTTTAGTCTATCAGAGAGGCCACCTTACCGTATTTTATTCAACATTAATTTCCAATATTTTCTATAATGAGTGCCATGCAATGAAACTTAACAAGTCATCATGAACATGGGTAGTAAAACATATGTTTCCATACTACCCCTTCATAAGTGTGAATCAGGAAGCAGATTTCAGCCTTGTAGCCCAGGTGAAAGATGACATCAACTGTGGTGGTGTTGCAGGAAGAGACTAATACATGTCATCACATACCTCGGCTGCTTTTGAGACATGCAGCTTTAAGGACCTTCCAGGAAGGACCACATAGCAAAAATATTTGTCCAGTGTCATCCCTAAGCAATGTCAATGACATGAGAGAGCCCTTAAGGAGGGAGCAAACATATCCTGAAACTCCCTGGAAGCCCATTTGTGACCAGAGGCTCAACTACACAGGTTAAGCTCAAGTAGAGTTTAACCACCAGTGCTCCTTAAATCCATGAGGAAGATGAAAAGACCTTGTCTGTGTGTCCAGGTAGCATTGCAGAGGACAGCTCTCCCCTTTACAAAAGTAACAGTGATGACTTGATAAGGTGAATAATTTCTGTCTTTTTGGTCAAGAGGAGAAAATGATCATAACTGTATGCATATTCCTGTACGAGAGCTTCTTGTGTTTCTCTGTGAGAAAAAGTAAATGTGTTGTGTAGCTCTGCCTCAAAAGAGGAAACACCCTTAATCAGCAAAATATGTCAGTGATTTTCAAAGCCTTTTTTATGATTTTCATAATTTTTTATATATTCATGCTGCAGTTTTAAGTTAATTTTCCCATACAATGAAAAGATGAAATAAGTATTGATTTTGTTGTATAAAAAGTAAAAAGTCATTGAAAACTCTGTCTTCCAAACTATTTTTCCCCTTCCAGCATTAAGAGCCTATGCAGAGTATATTTCTTTGGTAACAAAATAAAAATCATGTCACATAGAACTAGACTTTAAATTAATAATAATGAATTATCATCATCATCATCCTCCTCTACAGATTACAAAAAAGGAAAACCGTTTAGTATTCCAAAGCTAGTCCGAATCTTGCAAGCCCTCTTTTAAGAGGAGCTACAGTTGCTGATTAACTACATAGTGAGACAAGTCATGTACTACTAATAACAAAACCTAAAAGTTACATAGAGTGTTATTACCCACCCCTCAGCTATCAAATTCCAGTCCCTGAGGAATATTGATATAGTAGCAAGCATTTAAACTTTGCCTTGCTGAATTTCATTAGGAAAACACATCCCTGAGACTCAGTAGCCTGAGGATGCTCAAGTAGACATGCAATGGCTCTCAAATGCCTTAACATTAAATCTCTGGTTCTTTCTCCCTACAAGTCAACAAGCCGAAAAACTGATTTTTTCACTCTGAATTCTGTCCTGATTGTTCCCTGACTACTCAATGCAGTTCTACTAAGATTTCTCTAGGAATTTACCCAGCTACACAAATGGGATGTTCCCAACACAGATAATCCCTAGGCAAGATGCTTGAATTTGTTCAAATGAACCTAATATATCCCACAGCAAGGCATACTTTTAGTTCCTTAAAATCTTCCTTGTTCTGATGCTGACTGGAAAACCTCATTTTTTAAAACAGTGATTGTTTCCTTAAAACTAGTTAAATCCAATTTATGATCAAATCTCTTAAATTGCCATTTAAAAAATAAAATTTTTTCCCTCTCCTACAGAGATAAAAAGTTTACATGCTGATGTCATGTGCCCTAATATCTTAACTGAATTCCCTGTACACATAATATTTCAAACTGAAAACTATTATAACAGCACTATAATGTTTTACCATGTTTTCTCACAAATTATTGATATATATTAAGAGTATATATAGTACTGGGAATGATAAAGTTAAGAAAAAGTTGTTGTAAGAATACACTTCAGATTTTAAGTCTTTTACATTTACTATACAAGTTAGGTAACTCTGAAAGACTATAATTTACTTTATGTAATACATGTTCTGATATACCTGCACTCAAGTCATGTAACTGTTAAGTCAAATGTCCTAAAAGTCTGTCTGGTACATTTCCATTTCCATTTCAATCTGCAGCACATTGGCTTAATTATTCTACATTTGAATCATGCCTAGTGATGTTAAATGCCTATGGATGAAGACCATTTCTTGTAATGTGTATTTAATATCTTGAACATATATGTGATCACACCATATGTGATCATGATTATTTATTTGCATTATTATAATACTCATCACTCCAGTTTTAGACCATCTGCTTAATAAGACATACGTTTCCACCAAAACTTACAAAAAGATGCAGAAAGATGGAGACTACCCCTAAACCATGATACAGTACAGAGCTTTTGGACCTCATCGTATACAGGGGAGCTTTAAGAGAGTGCCAAACAATATAGTGCTGTGTATCCGCAGATGTTTTACTTTCAATTTGACATTTCCACTTTCAGTGTCCTGACACATTAGAAAAAGAATCTTCTACTGGTTTCCAGATGCATCACTCTTCCTTGAGGAGAGATTGATCATGGTTTACAAAATTACCTTAAAAATCAAATGTACATTTCCATCATTATGTATCTTTCCTAAAATGTGTAAGTTAAAGAATTTATTTTTTTTTTACAATCTACGTGTAGACTTCTTTTAACTCCCTTTCCTTCAGTTTCACATTTTGGAAAGGTCTTGGGGACGTTCACAGGAATAATAAGTCTGTGAAATGAAAAATGGTGACTGAGCTGTTTTCTGACTCTTATTTGACGTTAAATGAAATATTGACGTTACAATGAAAATGCTTTATATTTTTTCCTGTAGTTTAATGTCATAATTATTCATTTATTTAAAATACATAATTAAGGACATTACCCTGCCACCAGCTGAATCTTGTAAATGTTTTGGAACAAGATTCTGAGAAGTTAAATGTTTCTAGAAGTTGTCTGGTCCCAAAGTAATGTTAAAATACGCTCTTCTACAATCTGGGTCAGTTCACACTGAAATGAAGATACTTGCACAATTGTCATTTATCAGTTGAGAAAGAAATGCATCACATAAAATGTAGCTTTTCCTAGAGGAAAACAGGTGTAAATCAGTTAAAATGTTTGTCTGGAAACTGGCAGTTTATTACCTAGGTGATGATCCCTTTATATTTTTACTTTTTAGTGTGAAACATAAAACAATTTTGGATGACAGGATGACAAAATACCATTTTTTCCCCTGCTGAAATCTTTAACCTCTCAGAGATTATGATTCAGATATATTTTACATTTGAAATGAACATCAAGAAATCCCAAATCTCAGCAGCGAGGCATTAAATAGCTGCGTGCATTTGGCAGCGGCAGTTTGCCACTAAGGCACACACTGTGGAGGATTCTCCCTCTGCAAAGGAAAAAGCAGCAAAACAGTTGGGAGATGTGGAACAGCTTGCACCCTGCGAAGGAGCACTTATCACAGAAACAGTGTGATTTTCAAGCCCAATCTGTTAATTATGCTCGAGCAACTTTCTGGGCGGCTCCACCGGCGCGCTACTTAGATGTACGAAACTGCTGCTGATCTCAACAACAGTGTCTGTGCTCTCCCCGTGCTCTCCAAGGGAAGATTGGATCAGATGCATAAACCGGGACAAATGGATACAGTTCTGCTGACTTTGGGGTGCTTTGCAGCTGAGGATCTGAGTTAATCTGTAAAATACATCCATCTCTCTGCAAACTTTTCTTTTGGCTGAGTGTCTTATTTTATGCTAAGAAGTTCTTGCCCAGAATGTGCTGTGTTTGGTCTTCTTTTCTTTCTTCTTTTTTTAAGCACGTTGTTCAATTCCAGACAAGGTTTTCAAAATCAGTAATAACTATAGTATAATCTATTGTACTTTTTGAACAGAAAACCAGTTAATGATTCCCAGTTATTTTCAACTGCCTGGCATGTCTTTGACAAGCACTGAGCAGAGACAGAGAGAATGAATCCAAATCCTATCCTGTCATTAGGTGAGGACTTTGAAAAATCTGTTCTGCTTCAAGCCTCTGAATGGTGCTTCCTGCTGAAATGCAAGGGCTGGCGCTAGACCAGCTGCATTCCATTAGCTATCAGTATATTCTGAATTATTTTTCTCTGCAAATAAAAAATATATCTGACCAAAAATATTGATCATTTATTTTGGCCAGTGGGAATACCCAACCGGGTCTATACATTGGCTTGGATGACAGTGATAGAGCATTACCATTGTGGCCTTCATCTTCCTTTTTTGCCCTTACAATTTTCTTAATTAAAATTAATAGTACCTGCAAGAAAGATAAAGAGCATAAGAATAATTTTGGAAGGAAGAAGCATGCATTAATTCATCTCTTCATGAAGGACATTATCTGGCAAAGCAGCATCTGTCTCTTCATGAGCCAATATTTATTCAATTTTATGTTCTGATTAATTTAGTGGTATTTAGAGCTCAGTGATTTTTTAATTGATGTAAGACCAAAAAGTTTGCATGTGTACAACAGAACCATAGGACTCAGCCGAGATTTTGTCTTCAGAAATTAGTAAAATTGGTACGTGAATTGCATGAAGCAGTTTCTCAGAAATACAAGTTAACAGATTTATCTATAACTCTTTTAGCTGATGGGAGGACAAGTCAGCATTGTGTCATTAGTTGTGGTCAGGGTAGCATGACTCGGATCAACAGAGTACATTAGTAATGCTATTTAAGAGCTTATATACTTCAGTGCTTGCATATTCTGCAACCTTAATTAAGTTTACAGGGTGGGATTTATCCCACTCGCCTGCGGACAGCTAAAAATTAGTGTCTAGTCTAAACCATTCATCAAAAATCTTCATGCAATAAAAGGAAATATACCTTCAGAAATCCATTTTAGGATATCAGGACTCATGTCCTGAAGTCACCTATTTTCATCCACCAGTTAGTGAGGGAGCCTGGCCTGCAATCTGGCAAAAGTTAGGTGACATGGATCCAATTTGCGGGGTTTTTTTAATGGCAGTCTTTATATAACTAAAAAATAAAAATCAACAACAAAACCTTGCAGAGAGCTTGTCAATTTGCCTGGAAAGATGGGACCAAGAAAGCAATTATCAGAAGACCGAACATAAATACTGAGCAGAATGAAATGAAACTAGCAGATCCTGTCACTTTGCGCTTTTTGCTCCGCAAACTGCCACTCTGAGAGTCGTGTATTAAAAATAAAAATAAGCTTTATAGGAAAATTCAGGAATTTCCTTCCTCCTGAAAATAATGTAATGGTTTCAGCTAATGTAATAAGGGCTACATGAGTACAGACATGTTAGAGAATGTATCTTATGTATTCCAGGGTTAGACTGGAAACAGACTGGACACAGACTCGACAAGACTCTGCTGTGTATTTATAAACAACTGAGTCTAGTGCTGTCCATATCTGTGACTGGGACAATGTGGCACAATCTGAACTGATAAGATGAATAAAAATATACAAAGGAACATGAAAAAAAAATCTAGTTTTTTGTTTTTCAAGATGTGTGAACAGATCTCTGTGACCTCTTATATCAATTCTAATTGAGCAAAATTGTAAGGGAGAATGCCAAACCCATGCTTAAAGTGCAAGCCTAATGGAAACTGCACTTGATATTTTCTTCATTATGACCAACACACACACAACGCATGACATTCCACCACTGAAAGATGGATTGAAAGGTTGACATTAGAAATGGTCACCAGGAAAAAAAATTAGCTACGTTTTTCTAATTATAAGCTGACTAAGAGAAAGAGGCAAAATGCACAAGACGTCTGAAAGTGCTCTTCTTTCCAGTGTCATAGCATCATGACAAATGCATAATATATGTGATGTTCACTACAAGCTAGATGGGTTTATCTCAGTAGCAGGTAAAATATTGAATGCGGAATGTCATTCATAAGTTGATGATGTCCTTTTAATATAAATACATTTTGATCTGGGAATATAATGTTATGAAGAGCATCACTGAAGACTAATGTAGTTACAGGTGAGTTGAGCATGATAAAAGTTTTGTTTAGTAAGCTGGTTTTGCAGTAGCTACCATTATACATCTTTTCACTATGTTTTGTGTTGGGTTTTTTTGTGGAAAAACATCCATTCGTGATGAATGGGAGTCTTGCATTATTTATTTCTCTGATATTTGCATAGTAAGATGATGACTCAGGTATAGTAACAATATGATGCATATTTTTACATGAAAACGCTCCTCATAAAAATGATGTGGCATTGGGAGCATTGCAGATGCTGTAGACATGATTTGGCTTGAGATCTCTCTCATTCATTTCTGTTAACAGGTGTTATTACTCTGTCAAAAAATCTAAATAAATGTAAGGTCCAATCAAAAACCAATAGGCATGAATATAACCAATTTATTACTGCAGAATAAAACTGTTACATGTTCTACGATTAGTTTCATATAAAGTGTTATTTAGAGAACTCAATTACATTTGACTAAAGACCAACATTGTCAAAGATCTCCAAGGCTCACAAGCAACACGCCCCACACAGCGGAAGTTTCAGGAAACTCCATGGTAGATGATTCTGTTAGTACCTCATTGTTTCCCTAGTGAATTTTTCATAAGGGAATATTGTAGAAATACCTCTGAAGAGCATTTATCTAAACTTAATGTGAAGACAATTTCTACTTATTGTGGTCTTGTAATAGATTCAGCTCACTTGTGTGGCTTCCAACTGTGTTTCATGGTTGAAGAAAGGAAATTATTCTCTTACTCAGACTTAGAGTGGGAAAATGATTTGGGATCCAAGGTTACACTGTATTTCTCATTAATGTGTATAAAGTTACCAAAACTAGAGAAATGCCAGTCTTAAATTATCCAGAATGATGAATGAAAATTAAGATAGTAGGCAATCGGGTAATCCCAACCTTATTCAACCTTATTCTAGAAGAATTGACCTTCTGTCAATTCTTATAGACCTTTAATACACTTGTCAGCATGCCAGTTCAAGCCTGGGTTACTGGTGCAGTAAAGATGCACATATATAGTGCCTGAACTCAACAGTGAAGCACAGTAAGTATTTGTCCTGACAGTGCCACAAGCAAGTGAGAACTGCGCTAAAGCACAATGTGAAGTTAACACCCAGGTCTCTGTCAGGGAGTGAAATGGTGAGAGGTGTTGGTTAATGATAAAGGTATAGTACAGTTTTCCAGGTGACTTATTTTGAAGAAATTCAGAGAGAGAGAAAAAAAACAAACTCGGAGTTTCAGAGAGCAAGGCTGTGCTACACATATGGTATGACATGAAGGAACAGCCTATATGGCTCAGATTGTGTGAAAGTGAATGATAAGAAAAGTACATGCTTCACTACTGCAAAAGGATATCATTACACTAAAATACTTTTTTTTCTTCCCATTAACTAAATATACCTATATGACTGATTTGCTTAACTACCTTTTGCCACCTTTCCCACAAAGTCTGATAAAAGAGGGACCTCTTACGACTATTTCTGCAGAAAAATTCAGATAACCAAGTCACTTATTATTTAGATACCTTTTTATGGATTTAAATCTCCTGTCTCTAGACTCCAAATTTCAAACTTCTTCCCACTGTTCCAGATGTTTTCTGTTGCTCTGAACATCAGAATAAAAGGTTTATTTTATGAGGACATCCTTCAAAGAGAGTTTGGCTAAAATGCCATTGTGACATCCTGCAACAGTAAGAAGTGATTCATCTTTTCTCTGTTTCCTAGCCAAGCAAGATATCCATTCATTATTTTCCCCAAATAGGAAGTTCCTTTGTAGTACAAGCTTTTAAAGTCCTCTTTATCTTCATTAAACTGTCACACCAGCTGACAAAGTTTTGTCATTGAACTCCAGCAGTACCAGTTCTAAACAAGTCTTACAAAGTTCTCTGGTGTAAACAACATTTGTACAGTACCTGAAACATAGCAGGTGATGTCTCAGCTGCCTAGTCAAGGATGTCAGCTTGTAGCCAGCTACTTATAGCTGCCACACTCTTAAACTGACAGGGAAATCAGATGTGATTATGATAGTGACTGGTTTTCCACACTGGTTATTTCCTTGAATTTCTAGAGTTAACACAGAAGATGGATGCTGAAATGCACGTTATATGCAGCTTGTGTGATATTGCTCTTACTTAAATCTTGGGCTCAGGTAGTAAGGGGCAGGGTGATGTAGCTACAAATAAGTCTGTGACTGTTGCTGGGTAGATGAGCTGATTCAAATTCAGGATCTGACTTTGGAAGGAGACCTGCAATTAAAAGGTGAAGACCAGCAGAGCAGTACAATGGATAAAATAAATTGGCTGTACAGATGCATATACCAGTAGCATGTAGTACAGCATATACCCCACCAGCTGACCAGGATCATTTCATGATGAAAGATTGCCCGAGTCCCACTCCAGAAACCTCTGAATCTTAGTCTCTTGTCCTCCACAGCTGCGAACACTTAAGGACTGAGAATCAGAGCTTTCCTGATCCTACAGTCCTTCTTAGTGAGCTCCATTTTATAGGTGAGGCAGTCTGATTAGTTTTTCCAACAAGTACTTTAAAATTTTAACGTTGTTCATATGAAAGGCTATTCCATTCCTTGGTTAAAAGATGTCAACTTGTCTTTCAAATGCTGTAGAGCAAGTCTGAAAGGTGCTCTTTCAGGAATACTAAGATATCTTTGCAAAAGTCGATTAGATTTGACTGGTAGAATTGCTACAGACTATGGAAAAACCAGTGGGAAAAAATCACTTTTCAGTGGCACTTTAGTCTATCTAGTGAGGCCTTTTGCTGATATTTAAAGGTATAGTGACATTCAAACACGACAAACTGTACTGATTGTACCATGAGTTATATTACAACTCCAACACTTTTGTTGCTATCATTTTTCAACATGCAACAGATTCCCTGCAAAACAAATAATGAAATTTGAGTAGCTGAGATCTAATCATCTTTTCAGTCTTTCACATTTAAATAATCCTTCCATATGTGCTATAAATTGAACTCCTTTTCCTTGTTTATTAAATATACATCAATCCAATAAGAAATACTAAAATAAGGCAAAATAAATTATGTCTACAATGATCTTTAATCTGGACATCTGACACAGAAAGAATAGAAAGTTCTGGAAAAATCCTCAATAAAGTACACATTCTTATAAATTTATTTTAGCCCATCACATCTAAGTTGGTGATATATTTCTCAAGATGGATGGTAAAATGTCAGTGCAGCAACATTAGAACATTTGCTTTTACTTTTGCTGTTTATCGAGAAGGATTTTGACTTCACCTTTCTGCTTTTTTTCCAACATAATAGGATAGTGACCATATTCAAGTGTTTACAAATTAACAGTGGATATTTAATAGTGAAGACAAGGAGAGAGTGAGCACCTGGGTAAAGTGGAAGGGCTGGGAGAAGATTTAAGTGCAAAATGTGGTGAGGGAAAGGAAAAAACATTAGTTTATTATACCATTAATAGTCGTAGGTATATTTATACTAACATACATACAAAAACATTTGCAATTCTGGATTCAAATACGCATATTTGCTGCAGTGTATTCAGGGCTTTACATGTGCTACGCAATAAATAGAACTGGAATGATTCTCACATATTTTGAGAAAAGGTTCTCCTCTGTGTACTATTGTCTTTGTAAAAGCATGCACAGCTACATGGTCTGAAGTTCAAGATCCCCTGATGCACCCTAAAAAATCCTTATCTTACTCTCATTATCTTGTGAATAAGTCTGCCAACCATTTTCTCCAAGTCATCCCATCTGCCCAAAATCTACCACTGATCACCAGTTTAGCTTTCTCAATTTAGGGGAAAAATAGATTATTTTTCATTGCCTTCTGCCCAAGCCTCTGGCAGTCACATCAACAGTCCCATCTGTTCTTTTTCCAGCGTAATCCCACCCAGATCTCTGATTTCAGGATTTGCAATTTAAAGGGAGCATATGTGATATGCATAATCAATGCATTTACTCCATTCAATATACTTGCACAGCAGCTTGCCTTCTTTCTCCTTCTCATACATGCACACACATGTGCATATGCACACATAAAGACTTTTCATTCTAAACATACTTTTTCTTAAATGAAAAAAACACTTAAGCGCTGAGATATGTTCAGCCAATCATACCTTTGGCTTGACTGAGTATTGCTATTATGATGAATTTGCTTAAGAGCAGGGGTGTCAGAACTGTTAAATCACCAGGCCTGACAACACATGCTGTAGATTTTCAGAGCTAGGCTGGAGGCAGCAAAATAAAATGTCTATACATATGTCTTAAAATTGTCATCTTCCATCATGTCTCATTGTTCTAATATTAAGAAGCAAAGACAGTTGCTCCATCATTGAGGAAATGGAGTTTGCATCAGAAGCTGTATTTTGTTGCTTTTCACAAATGAGAACTCAGAGGAAGAACAAGCAAATAAAAAATCAAAACAAGTTGGCCTGAAAATTTTGTAGGATGTTTCTGGGACCACTGCAGAATTTGGTACCTGCAGCAAATAAAGACCTACAGGAAATAAAGTACTATTCCAAACTAGATCCCTTAAGCAGAATCCTGAAACTCTAATTTATTTGCTTTTTCACTTCGTAGAGAGAAAAATGAATAAATAAAGTGGCATATAAAATACATATCACCCAAACCTCTGGGCCAAAATCTCAGGTGATGGTGTTTATATCAGTATAAGCCTCTGCAGTTGTGTGACGATACCAGGCTTACAGTAACTCAGAGTAACTCTGAAACCAGGTAAAGCTTTCAGTTTAGGTATAGTTTAAGATTAGGTCTTTAGACTATTCCTTGGACTCACCAGGCACAGATACTTCATAATACAGCTCAACAGGAAGAGACCTCTTCTGTTCATACATTCTGGGGAATACACCACACAAACAGTGTTAGTTTGTTAGCATCTCCTTACAGACTGGTTGCTGCTGATTTCTGTGGCAGTCTGCATGAAAATGCCAAGACATAAGAACGGGCTTGTAAAAATATCTTAAACATTTTAAATAAATATCTTAAAAATACAGAGGAAATTTTAATAGACAGAATGTCACTCCTTCTATGGACACTTTACATACTTTTTTTTTTAAAAAAAACTAGAAGGATCTCACATGGTTATGTTTACTTCTGCATATGTGGAATAAAAAAGTCTATACTAACACATGTGCATAATAAACACCACCATAAGTGGTAATTCTAAATTCAGCCAGTGATGTGGGATAGAGAATAAATTATAGATGTCCTGACAGTCCTTAATGCTTTCACAAAATTTTATTTGTGTGACTGGAGGGATGCAAAAAATTGAAATATTACCTGTTGAATTAAGTGTCTTTTCCTATTATGTATGTAAGATTTTCCTTTTTAGTACATGTTGTGGTTTTTTAGAAAAGACTTTTTTGAGTGTGAAATACATTATTGCTGGTGCATTTCTGCTCTTTGAAATTTTTCTAGTTCTTATGTAAACTCTGAGGATCAACAGTTTCACATCACGGACAAATCCTGGATCAAAAATAACATGGAGACATTACTTATACCTGTTTCTGGAGATGCACTGGCTACTCCTTTTGATGGTCAAGTTCATTTAAGGCATAATACATGTCTAGGCCTTCTGAGTAGTTGAATGTTTACAAGAGCTTTTCCAAGGCAACACTAGCTCAGAAACAAACCATTACTATTTTGGATCGTGATCCAAGTATTCCTGTGAAATAATACATCAAATATCATGGCTTCAGATCAGCATTTCAGGAAATAAGAACATTAAAAGTTAGAACAGTTTAATTTTTCTTACAAATTGCATACTAATCTAGCCATAACTTCTGGCCATACCTAAGAAATCTGTGTTTGATTTCCAGCTTTTTTTTGATTTGTTGTGAGAGGCTGCCAAAAAAAATCCCCACACATTTTTATATGGTCACAAGCCCCCGCCTCTCTTCAATAATTTATTTGTTAAACCATAACACAAAATAAACACCTTATCAACAAAATGTGGACCTTCATCGACAGCCTCTTTCTTACACTGGACCGTCACCAACAGACCTTTTTTACATTGCTCTGGAAATCCCATGGCTGTTCCAGGGACCATGTATTTCCTTTGGGATTACATCTCACATCAATTCTTATTTCCATGGAACCCATATGAAATAAATTTGGGCACCAAGAAACCTAATTTGAGTGGAATTGGCATATTAATGTGTGGTTCTTCTCTGTGTTCAGTAGGCTTCTGAATGTCACTTCAGAAAAAGGCAGATGCATCCAGTTCACTAAAAGAACACGTTTTTTCAGTAGGATTGTACTGCACTGCAATGTCTGATGTGGATTTTCACATTTTTGCTTCATTGATAAAGTAGAAAAAAGCCTTCAAGAAGGTATAAATTAATCTGACACTACCTATATTACGTGAAAGGCTATGGTATGGGAGAATAATATCTGTTTTGAGTACATAAGATAAATCAGGAAAACCCATTGCAAAGTATATTTAAATTAAAGCAAGCTGTCCTCAGATTCATGTAACATATCCTTCATTGGGAGACGATGGTGGATCTGCACAAAAACCAAGAGTTAGCCCATTCAGAGCAACTGGGAATTATCCCAGGGAGATGGACTGGCACAGCCAAGGGCTGGAAGAATTCCATTCAAGTCATTTGCAACAGCACTAAGAGTTGGAGGGTTGAAAACAAAAAAGCTCTGTGACTCACATTTACAAAGCTAAATGGAAAACATTTCTCCCTCTGCCTCTAGGGCACAGGAGTATCTCCTGACAGAGGTTTGTAAACAGTACCAATGTACACAGACCATGCAATACCGTGAAGTATCTACTGTACTTTTTTCTGCTTCCCTTCTCACTTTGTTCTTGTCTAGAGGCAAAATTCATTGCACAATACAGTGAGAAAGCTCGGAAATTTTATTAAAAAGTAAGACAAGAAAAAGAAAACAGTTTGAAAAATAAAAGGAGAAGAATAGCCATTGCAGCAGAATAAATCCCAGAGTAGTTACTCTGACTAGCATCTGCACATGTGTGGGGGCAATGGAAACGTGAGGACCACTACCATGCTCCTGTCACGCTGCCATAATCAAGCAGTTTTGTAAAGTGAGGGTCAGTCTTGCAACCAAGAGAATTGAAGAAGAGTGTGTAATATGTTTACAGGTCACAGCAAGAACACTTTCATTTACCAGGAAATGAGAATAGAGCTGTGCTGTGTCTTTGAAATGAAATTGCCATTTCTTTGTAGGAGCTGGTCCTTTGCCAACGTTTCCTCTAAGTGCATCTTTCTTTAGGGCTGCAGGAGGAATTGTCACTGGTCCAAAACAACATACTTAAAAGTGTAATACGCCAAGTGCCTCAAGTGGCCCAGTAAGCCAAGACATGCATTTAGAGGGCTGGCTATTCACATAAGCAAGGTTATTTTTGCTAATCAGGAGGCTCACTAATGGACTAGTTAATTAAAATAATGCCTGGATTTGTACTTTCATCTTCCAAAATTACTACATTTCTATTCCAGAATCAAATAGCCTAAACATCTTTTGTTTTTGTTTGCTGTCTTTATAAACAATTCTGTGGGCAGCTCAGCTGGCATGTAGATGAGCTAAAGGTTTAGACTAGCATGAAGGCAAATATGGAAATCCTATTTGGACTGCAGAATAGTACTGTCTGGCACACCCAGCCATTCATTATGGGCTCAGGGCTGGAATGTTCATGGACCTGGTTTAAAATCACTGCCAAGTCCTGGTGGGGAAAGGCGAAACGGCCTAAACCAAGTTTAAATGGTGCTGCTGACACAAAAAGCTTCCCACTGGCAGTGACTGAATTTACTATATCTTATTGTCTGATTTAAGGGTCAGTCCAAGCTGTCCAGTGGGTTCAGTATCCTTCAGGTTAGGCATCCTTCAGCAGGTCTCAACCCAGTGGATTTCAACACGTATCCCACGCCCTGTTCAGGAAAGGGGAATTGGGTTTATCTGAATGACTTAGGCAGCAAGGGGATTCAGCAACGCTCCTCTGATCATCTTAAAAGGACTGGGGATCTTCAAACATTTCCAAACCTCGGGCTCAGTTTTCATCATTGCTATCATACTGGTCAACATTCAATTCACTGCTGAAGTGCTGAAAAATTCCATAAAATCTTATTCAGGGGAACCTTTCAGCTAGTTGGGTTCACAACTGACAACACCCCAGTTTCAGCATTGATCCCAGCAATTGCAGGTACGTACTAAATGTTTATAATAAAAACATGGAAGCTATTTTTAAGCTACATCCCACCCTCCTCCAGATAAATCAGGGAGCACTGAACTCAAAGAGATAAGACTTAGCTCAAGCAGATCCTTCTTAGTACCGGTACAGGGAATACTTAGGTTTGGAACCTTCTTCCAGAAAACAGACATCAAAATACATGTGAGAACTTAACTTGGGATTATCAAGGTTTTAATACTCTAAGAAAGGGAGAGCAGTCTCGAAGTATTTCCTCTGACAATAAATTGGCACACTCGTAGCCGCAAGTTAATAACATTTTCTGTTTGCTTAGGCACTCTAAGTTCAATGGGAGGACAACTCAGACAGACCCTTCTCTTTTGCTAGTGCTCTCAGATGAGTTCCTGTCATGTTTAATATTGTTCTGTTAAAGCTGCACAGTTAATAGCTTATAGAAGCTGGCACTCACACAGTTTGAAGAGAGATTGTTTTACATTGTTGTGAACACTTATTGAGCATAATGGCGGGATTATTTTTTTTCTGGTTTGTTGTTTTTCTTGCTGCCTTTTCATTACAGCACTCAAGTTGAGGAAAATTCTTGTATTTCATAAAACACCAGTAATTCAAAAATCTATATAGTTTTAGGAGTATTGCGTTTCTCTAAATTAACAGACTCTAAAATAAGAGAAGAAAACAGAATTAAACAGAAAAGGTAACATTCAGAAACTGTGAATTTCCAGAGAGCTGTTTTCCTCTGTATACTGATGCTATTTCTGTGTGTTGTTAAATGATCAAATTTACTCACTGCAAACCTAGAATCGCAATGTTCCATGTGGTTAAAAAAAAAACAAAACACACACACAAAAAAAATCAACAAAAATGACGACAACAACAAAAAATCAGAGTTTTCTTTTCATTTTGCTCATTCTTTTTTAGATCAGAGCATTTCAATTGAATAGACATAACTGAGATCTAGGCATGGTTGTGAAAAGCCAGCCCTCTGAGTCCAGTCACTTTTCAAGGGGAAAAGAAAAAAGGAAAGAGGAGCTAGAAACATTTATCAAGAATAGTGCAGACGTGTTCTTGGATAAGTTATGCGCGTTTTAAAGATTGCTGTTTGCTTTATTACTCATTCATGTGTTGGTATTCTTATAACTTTATTTTGAAAGAGTTATCCAGCCTGCAACTACTTACATAGACTGAGAAACAAAAGAGAAAATTCGTACAAATCTTTCAAAAAATATCAGACTCTTTTAGTTACAGTCCATCAACTCCTACTCTGATTACAAAATGTTGCTTATTTTTAAACAGTACTTCATCAAATGCATAATCAGTTCTTTAATTTACTTAAAATTTTGCCATTCAGGTTAAATCTCCTTTAAAAAACATATTCTGGCCACAAATGAAGAAAAAAATACATATAATAAAACTCACTTGTTATGGGGAGAGCATGGGTGTCAAAAAGAGATGTGAAACAGAAGAACATGGAAACTCCTGAGAATTACCCCTACTATCTATGCATCTTATATTCGGTTCTTAACTATGGAAATCAGTGCCACTGTGCAATGCCCAGCTACATAGATGTCTTGCAGAATATGTGGAGTTTGCTAGAATCCTTAACCTTAAAACATAGCCTTTGCTTTCCCATTTATTGTACCAAGGCATATGATTCTTTATTCATCTGCAATGAAATACATTGTTTGTCATTGTGAATCTGGTGGTCCTATCCCCCATTGTTCTCCTTTCTGAGCATTAAGAAACTTGCTGGCTTGAAGGTATTGCTCCCACCAGGCATCATGCCCCGTGGCACCCATGTAAACCAAAGACAGAAGCCAGGATGCATAATTTCCTGATTCTTAATGTCTTTAGCTAGTACTTACCTGCCTTTTTTTTTTTTTTCCTGTTTTCTTTGTGTCATAACTTTTGTCTCATTTGTTTGTTATTTGAACCAGTTTCATAATCTGATAAGCCAGTCCTTTGTGTCATGGCTCAACACTGTAGACTTAAACTTTTAATGTGGCCGTCAGACATTTACTGATCATCTAAGCACTATATATACTTTCCGATGGCCTTTTCCAGCTGCATCAGTCACAAAGTATTACAAGACAGTGAAGCATAGCACTCCTTTCCAATATTGGTTGTCTTTGGTCAAGCTAAGCTTTTCCAAATCCCCTGGTATTATATCTCTTCAAATAGTTTCTGAAATTTCTTTTTAACTTCTCACAGTTTTCTGAGGTGTTGAGATACACCTCCTTCTCTTAATCCTTGCTTCCCCCCAATTTCTGGATTTTGCTTTCTATCCTCCTAGCCTATCCCAGTTCCTTGGAAGTCAATAAGCCTTTTAAGTCATAGCAAATTTCATTTGTCTGCTTTCCTGCACCATGTTATCATAATTGTTAGGTATTTCCAAAACACCCATTTCTTTCATAAAAACTTTCCAGATTACTGCTCTGACATAGACAGCAAAAATGTAGGGTGTTTTATTATCACTTACAATTTCATCAGTATTTTGAATATAAATAAAATCATACTAGCTGTCACAAAAGGGGAATAACAGTATCAAATCTTATGCATCAGCAAACTTCTAAAAAAGTACGTGCCAGGCTTCATGCTTAAAAGCAACAAACTTCCTACCAAAAAGAGTGAAAAGAACAAAGGTAGAAAAGTAATTCCACCAATGCTAGGCTAAATGAAACTGAAAGAGGAGCAAGGTCTCTGGATGTGGTTTGGAGAAGGTCTCCAGATTACATAAATTAGCTGTCTGGTTTCCTTATGTGAGCACTGGAGGAACCATTCCCAACCTAACATATGGATCCAAATCTAGGATGTATCTTCTCAAGGAGACAGCCTCACCATTACCTAAAAAGAGGACCTGAATGATTAGCTTAAGTAGATTATTACCTTTTCTGTGGTGAAAATCAGGGGAGACAAATTACTGCCTGTAACTGCTGTGAAGAATTGCTTCTAAGAGTGCATCAAACTTCATGGCTTCCTAATCTGCTAGAAAAGTGTCTTTTATATTTTCCTCACTGTATTCATTAGGGCCACAGACATATTTTTAGGATGTATCATTGCTCCCTAGCTTTGGAAGAGGGGCTAAACCAGTGACCCGGGCCATGTATGCCCTCACTGTTAGAATTGAGAGCAGAGGGATGCTCCATGAAAGCCAGCCTATAGACCACAAGCCTTAGGGGGGTTTCTCCTTGAATTTTAAACAAGCTTGTTTGACGACTTCTTTTGTTAACTCTATTCCACTTTTACTAGCATCATGTCTGTAAAGTGGTAAATAATGAGACATCAGGGTTCTCTTCCTGAAAGTTTTGTTGTCAATACTTCATTGTCCTATGTATTCAGTATCGGTTGAGCATGCCTAGAAGGTGCTAATCCTCCTGAAACTGTTGTGAAAGCAATGAGGGGAAAGGATTCCGGTCTAGTTAGATCACTGAGCTCTTTCTTGGTAGCATTTTTACCTATAGCTAGCATGCACTAATGTAATACCTAAAGAAACACAATAATGTTAAACATCTCGCCTAAAGATCTACGTGTGTTTCATAGATGAATGAGACACTGGGGATATTTCTAAACATACCTGGCAAGTAAACTCTATTTAAAAAACCAAGAACAACAACAACCACTCTTGTAGATTAGAGAGAATATAATTAAGGAGTCTCAGGGGTCCAACAAGTTTCTTGCTGAGAAAAAAGAACACAATGTCTCGCAAAACCCTTTTGCCTAGAGTCGCTTGACACATCATGCTATTTTCCTGTGAATTATATGTTGTCATTTAAACATAAGAGCAAAAACCCACTGGCTTGCTACACAGCTTTTAAAATTTTAATGTGTGTGGAAAACTTTGCTCTTGCTTTATAAACGGTCCAAAATTAATGTAAAATAATCTTGGTGTATGCACCGTGAACAGAAAAAAAAGGCAGAAAGGCAGAAAAAAAAAGAAAACACAGCTGTATTTTTCTTGCGGCTCCTAGAGTCCTCTATGCTTTTAGCTACTGCCAGGTAGAATGACAATTCTCCAAGAAAAACGTAAACCCAATTAAAAAATGTTTATTGTGAAATTTTAATTTTTTCTGGAAGCTGTATTTGATAATAAATGAATAAATGTTGGTATTTGCATCATAGTTTGCACATTAAATGACTGTAAAAAAGTAACTGTCTAAGTTACATCTGAATTAAATGAAGTAGAGATTTGCACAAGTGATGCAGCAGTAGCTTGAAACACCAATACTTAGCTTAAATGAATGAAATATAGAAAAGTCTATGAATGAAATATACAAAAGTCCAGCCTGGAGAAGAGAAGGCTCCGGGGAGATCTTATTGTGGCCTTCCCGTACCTAAAGGGGGCTACAGGAGAGCAGGGGAAGGACTTTTTACTAGGGCATGTAGTGATAGGACGAGGGGAAATGGCTTTAAACTGGAAGGGGGCTGGTTTAGATTAAACATTAGGAAGAAATTTTTTACTTTGAGGGTGGTGATGCCCTGGAACAGGTTGCCCAGAGAGGTTGTTGAGGCCCCATCCCTGGAGGTGTTTAAGGCCAGGCTGGATGTGGCCTTGGGCAACCTGGTCTAGTGGGAGGTGTCCCTGCCTATGGCAGGGGGGTTGGAACTCGATGATCTGCAAGGTCCCTTCCAACCTAAACCATTCTATGATTCTATGATTCTATGAAGTGATCTCCACAGGTCTTACATTCTGCAAAAATTCAAAAAAATTATGTTCACTTATTATATTTAATAACATATATAATCTTTCTACCAAGCAAATATTCTTGTAAGTATAGAAACATATAACTTGAATTCTATTCCCCAGTGTTATACTTTAAACATTCAGTATCATGCTAATATATAATTAATACCTCATGACCACATTATTAAACCAACTACATTATCAGAAGTATAAAATGCTTATTGTACTGAGAAAAGTTAAAAAAAAATATATAGGAAGAATAGCTGGACAGCTGTTTGTTCTTCAGACACTTTGAGAAATGACATATAGAGTTCATCAAAACATTTAGCTTTCACTGAACAGGTTCATCACAGCTCTGCAAGTCAGTGAACCACCTCAAAGTATTTCAGCTAAATGATTATAATGAGCTTTATTATTTACACACACACACACAAAACCAACCAAAAACAAAACAACCAAAAAAAACCCCCAAACCTGCAGAACTACTTAAAGCTTTTAGATGAACAACATTTCAGAAATGGCAACATTTAGATTATTCATTCATTATCTGCATTTTGTTCTGTAAAAATCCCCTTGTCTTTTTATACATTCTTGAACGAAATCTAATTTCAGCATATTCTGAAATATGTATTTTTTTTGACAAATAAGCCTTCTGTATGGATAGACAAAGAGAAAACAGAATCACATCAGTACAATATGTCATAAGGACAACTCCTCTGAAGTCTTCTATCCAGTTGAGCAGGTAAGTACACACAAAAAGTGCTTACAGAGTCAATCCTTAATCGTATGTTGAAGGAAAATGATATTTCTCTGTTTTCTGAAACCTGAGACAAGCAACTAGCTATTTAAAATTGCCTTGACTGAGAGATCATGGAATGTAAAAGTGTTGTAAATGGTTCTGAATAAGCAATGAATTTAAGATTTCTGGGATTAACAAAGTAAGTTTTGCAATGTAGACTTGTGGAAAGAAACAAAATTTAGAGACATAGTACACACAGAGACAGAGTCCTCAAAGATGATATTTAGAAAACTACAGGAGAAGAATACAATCACTCTTTGTCTTTTCACAGCTCATTTGGGATACATTTGCGTGCATTAGTATTAAAATATTATAAGAAAATAATGCATTTATTCTCTTCAAAAAGCATAATTAATTGTCCCTGAGAACTACCTTTTTCATTTCTTTTCTTCAGGGAGCTTAAGCCAGAAGAATTAACAAATACTATCTTGTTACAAGCGCCTTACTTCATTTTATTTTATAGTTTTAACCAAGATTAGATTCTTAAAACAACTGTTCATTAGGAAGACTGTATTTATTTATATTTGCATCCTCATTAGAAACCTAAGATTTTCGTTCCTTTTCTCAGTACACTGGCATTGCACAGTAGTAAAAGCAGCACTATTTGCCTGGGAACTGTATTGTGCAGCATCATCTTCAGCAGGTTTGGGGTGTACTCCTTTTTCTTAACTTGTCTGGAAGGTTACAATTCTGTTTCTCAATCTTTGCTTACACAACACATGCACAATTTAATAAATATGTATACATAATGTGTGCAAAGAAACAGTTTTCTGAGAGAATACATACACACATACGCACCAAACTTTATACTTGTATGACTTGATGAGCTATAGTGGCTCTTCCCCTGCTATCTGATAGCACTGGAAATGAGACCAGGATTAACTCCCTTCTTCCCTCCCACATAAACTGCTTATCCACTAACTGAATGATTAATTACTATTTCAAACTACTGTGAGCCATTCGTGTCTGTGAACATTCTTCATAGCACTGGGAACAATTAATTTTATTTCTTTTCTCTTTCAACATTCTCATTTCATTTCTAGCTTTCGTAACCAAAGCAAAACAAAACAAAAATTTATGAAGGATAAAAAAAAGTTTCAAAAAAAAAAAGCAAGAAAAAAAACCCTCACAGGGTTAAATGGTTCTCACGTGGTTAAATAACAATTCTAAGTTTTTCATTTACCTGACTTACATAAGTCAAGCAAAGGCATGGCATTACCCACTTCCTCGCAGTGCTCGGGAAGAGATGCAGAGACAGCCTTGTAGTTCCTGTCTGTGCAATATTTGAGACCTGTTGGGGAAACCAAGAAAGAGGTTTATTGAATTTTAATGTTGAACTAATGTTACATTTGTAGCCGGCTGCATTAGATGGGTGACTGCAAGTTGAGAGGAGAAAGTAAAAAATGGCTTCCCCCTTTTACCAATGAGTTCAAATGTTCATCCTGTCCTTTCTGTGAACCCACTATTTATGGCAAACTATTTTAACCTATATATAATTCATGAAGGAATCCGTACAGAATAACATTACAGATAGATGATTGTGTGACAGATTTTTAGACTCAAGAAAGCTTCATGTTTCCGGTGTTCATGTTACTGGATGTAGAAAGCCGATGTCACAGTCAATCGAGAGTAAGCCTCACCATATCTCAAGGAAATCAAATATAAGTAAATCACAGCAAATGTGAATTGCCAAATTATTTCACATTAAGTAGCCTGCAATTTCTGTGTAAAAACACATAACCCTCACTCAATTCTTTGCAGATCCTTGATCTTTTTATAGCATAGCTGGTGCTTGCTGTGGTTGTTCTTGGATATCCTGTGACTGCATTTAGTGAACAATCTGGTATGAGAGCAGTTCAAAAACTCACAGCAAAAATTTGTAAACTATTTTCTTTCAATATTTTAATTCTCTTCTTAGAGAAATATAGAAGATATTAAAGATACCTGTTCACGTTAATTAAATATGGAGGTTTACAGGACGTGGCAACAAAATTTACCTACATTTTCTGTGTGCTATTTATGTCCACTCTATACTAGCCAACACTTCACTTACTTAATAACATATGAATAATAATGCACATTTAATACCACATCTAATATGAAATACAGTTGAATTGATCCCAGATGTAGCCCCCAGTACTGTTTCATTATCACATCTCTCATCTATTTTTCAGCCCATACGATAGTGTTCATCCCCATACAAAATTGAATTAACTGTCTTAATAAAGGGAAAGCAAAGAAGAATTATTATTACTAATAGTGCAGCTAGTCATCTGAGGAGGAGGTATTCTCAGTGTAAATAAATTAAAATTTAAAAAGTAATGAGTTCTGCTAATGGATTTTATCCCTGTCAATTAATAGTATTCCAGAAAAATCTGTAATAAAGAAAAAATATATTTGCTTATATGCTGTATAAATATATATATATATATATATATATATAAAAATACGCATATATAATACCCCAGGGTAACAAGTTCTGAAACCAAATACAAAATATTGCTGGTAATCAAGGCAAACTAACCATTTTATTTATGCATTGCAGGACTTTTAACCCACAAATATCTCAATGAGAAACTGAAGTGGTGACCATTCACCTTGTCAGTAGATCATAATTACCTTATATGACACAGGTTTTAGCCCCATTTCTGGAAAGTCCTACCCAAAGGCATAATTTTATTACTTTGATGATTTTACTACCTTTAGAATCATATGCATATTGTTTTTCTCTCTCTTTCACTCTGTGCTTCTTATTAGCTATCAAACAATAAATACTACATTGTATGTTACCTGATGTCTATGGTTATAATCTTTTTAATAAAAATACATGTAATTTATTCATTTTACAGTTGCTATTTTTTGGAAAGTAATTCCATGCACAAATTAAGTAGATGAAGTTCATAAACAGAAGTAATGTTCCTTGTTTCCCTGTTGGAAGATGTGTTTTAGCTTTTTGTTTGCAATATCAACTGCAAAGCTCATAATGGCAAAAAAATTAATAGTTCATTGTCTATTTTATATGCTGATATTTAATTAAAGGGTGTATAACTTCAATTGCACATTATATTTTCTACATGTATTACTCATATGAATTAATATTACTTGATAGGCATCCAGAGGAGTCATTTTACGAGGATTATCAGTTAAATAAATAAAGACCCAGCTTTACAGCCTGCATGGCATGAGCATTAAGATAGTGCAGTAGGTTCGTGAATGGAAATGCACAAATAGTAATGACCAGGGCTGGAACTATCCACCGAAATTTCTCTAGTAAACCACCTTCTGAAAATCTAGAAAGCAAATTGTGAGTATAATGGAAAGAAAGCAGTTGTCAGAGCAAGGCCAAAAAGTATTTGTGTGCATCAAGTGCTCAACCAAGCTCAGAGTCATTGCTTTTTTGAGAACACATTAAAGAATATGAAGACGGTGAAATATGGACAACAGAAAGAAATGCCTTCAATGTAGCCCTTATTATCTAACACAAAACCAAAAGCCCTTAAAGTCCTCTTTTGAGTTAACCTTTATGAAGGAGGCTTAACATACCCATCACATTTAACTAGGCCTGCCATTGCTGATAGATCAGGAGCACACTTGATGTTTGATACTAACACCTTCCCATATAACTTCATCAGTTTCTTCCCCTCAAGTAATTCTCTGAGGCCTTCACAAAGCCATTTTATTAATACTTATATATATGTCAGTAGTGTTCAATGGAAGGACACATGCACATACTAGAGAAAACAAACCTACACATTTTTCATTAGTTTGAAGGCATGGAATAAATGAAGATTCATAGATTTTAGTCCTAAACCCAAATGTGATAGCCATCTAGTCTTACTTGTTGTATGATCCATGACACTGGATTTCCTATAATGATTGCTGCATTGTGTGGATAAGCTAAATACAGTTTAGTTTAATCTGCTAGAGAAATTAATATAATAATAGCTGCATACACTAGGAATAGAATGAGACTTCATGAGCATTACCATAATGGACCTACTAAATACTGTATTTAATATTTGGATGATGGTGAAAAAAGAAATTAATAGCCTTCGTAGAACAAACTTTGTCAGCTTGATTATGGTATCTTAAGAAAGGAGTTTGACTATTTTGTATTTTAAATGTATATGAATAACTACATCATAAGGATACCAAATTTTATTGTTATGTGAAAAGCTCTAGGCTTTTTTTTGGTGTAAAATTTAAAAAAAAACCCTGTAGGAATGTGGGGTTTTGAGAGAAGAACTAACATAAAGGCTGGTTTTCATTTGTTGTTTAACCAGCTGAGGTTTAGGTTGTTTTCTTTTGTTAAAAATGTTCTGTCAAAAAAAGGTGAAAAAATTAACAAAACACAGCTGAAGGTCATTCTCATTTTTTTTCAAGGAAAATGTTAACTAGAATGAAAATCTTGTACAAGAAACATTTATTTTGTCTAAAATTAATTCCTCTCAAAATTAATTTTATCTTCTTTTTTAAAGGGTATAAACTCTATTTAAAATCAAGCTGTAAAGAAACATTAAGCACACTACAAACAGATTACTTGAATAATATATTGCTCTTTATATTGCATTATCTGAAGCTGTGTTTAAAAGGATTAGCAGCTCCTCACATCTTACAGGCTGCAGAATCAATTGAGTCACTTAGGAAGAAGAGGTATTTCCATATCCCAGCTTTAAACTAGTGTTCAGATTCCACTTTCCTGAGTACATTAAAAATGTACAGACAGATAGCTAAGCAGATAACAGCAGGTGAACTTCTGGCCCCATTACAGTCAATGGGAGGTCTGTCATGATATCAAAGGCGCCAGGATTTCACCCTCTAACTCTTCTTTCTCATCCATCAGAAAAGCACTTTCACCCACCAAACTTAATGACAAAGCAACTAAAAGTTTTGAACAATTTTAAAGTCCACACTGCAAACTTAAATTTCACATTTGTTTGAGAGGCATTGGCAGCTTTCAAAGTGTGGATTATCAGTCAGCCTCCTGCAGTTGACAAAGCAAATCAGAGCAAGTAAATTTGAATGTGTGAATAAAATACATGTTAAAAAAATGTAGTAACAACTAGTACGGTGCCAAGAAAATTTCTGTATTTAAATTAGACATCTGTGCCCTATTTTTAAATATTCATCATTGTAAGTGATTCAGCATGTTCCCCACTCCTGTCAGAGTACACATATTTTAAAAACCTTTTAGCTTTAACACCTTCATTACCATAGGAATCCATTATTAGAAAAATTTCTACCCTTAACCTTATTCATATCTACAGAGTTCATCATGAGCTTAACAAAGCCATGGTGTTTCATGAGGCTGATAGCTTTGGTCAGTATTTACAGTGAAAACAGAAACTGCAGAAAGCTTGGTTTTCAGAGCTTCTGTAAGAAAATAAATACTGTTATTAAAATGAAATATAAGAAATTATATTGTTCAAACACATGATCAAGTAGAAGTTACAAATTACCTGTTCTTATTCATATATGGCTGATTCATAACCAATGTCTAAGATGGAAGCACAACTACCCTGGACTGGGCAAAAGTAGAAAATCATTCCTGAATAAGGCATAAAACCCAAAAAGTTTGCAGAGTATCCTGAAAACACAGAGATGAGAGGAGAAGAAATGTGACCGGCTTATTTTAGAGGCACATGGATAGAAGTACACTTAGAACGACTAGATAGGTGGATAAAACTCTGGATGACATTCATTGTCCTGTTTTATGTGAGAGGTTACATGAGGTGATCCCAATGGCTCTTTCTGGCCCTGCAATATATTAATTTATGTGTTATCTGAAATGAAGGGGGAAAAAATGAGTGCATTACAATAAGTTTGATGAATATACCAACCCTAAAGCTAACCCAAAGTTGACACATGTTACATTTGGCAGCAAAACACAAGATCCAAATGCCTGTGGGTTAATTGAACTGGCTGTCAAAGAATGATGAAATGGGATAGGGGAGAAATTGCATCCAGTACATCTAAAGCATGAAAAACCAATAAAGCAGGGAACTAAACTTGGTTTAAAAAAACCTTCTGGTTAGACTCGGTGCATAGAAAAGGGCACAGTCCCAAGTTATAGTTCTGCCTGAAAGTGAAGTAGTGAGTGAATTAACAAGAACTCCACTTGCTTTCATGAAGCCACAATAGCAGAAAATATCTGTTGTCAACAAGCTGGCTGCAAGATTGCAAACAAGGGAACATATTGGGGAAATATGAGAGGATGTACCTGCCAAAGAAAGATCAGCAAACACAGATACTTTATGAATGTGTCACAAGTCTAACAAAGAATCTGCATATTCTTTTTGATATATACTTTATATCAAAAAGATATATACTTTTTGACAACATACTTTATATATATCACATACTAATAGGTCTGAAACATTACCTTCTGGTAAGTTAGCAAGTTATCATGATACTTGTCACCATGTAGGACTGACAAAACTCTGCATTGAATCTCAAGGAGTGGTAGACAAAGGCTCCAGGAAACATCTATCCATTGAGTTAGCTTAATTTTTGTTCTGAAAGACTTGGAGAAAGTGAAATGAAAGGATTAAGACAAGAGACACCCATACTTTGATAGACATTTTTCACTAAGAAGCTCTCATTAAACACCAAAGCCAGTGAATATGTGGATTTGCTTTTTGTTGACTTGAAGGAGGTGGTCGGTGTTTGCTTTGTCTGCATTTTGGGAAAAATACCCACTGAATGTTTGTATTTAGCCTTCCCTTCTTAGATCCACTTAGCTGTTCCAGAAATAACTAACGTTTATCTCCCTGAAGATACCTAGAGTTTGCTTAAATCACTGAGGATAGGCAATTAAAGAGGCTAATTGTACTGCTGAAAACAATAATTAGGCTTTTTCTTCTTTCTTTGCTTTCTGTTTCTAGTTCTGGTCCTTTCATTGTTTAACCAGAGGTGAAAGTTGGAGCAGCTGGTCTCTGAATTGCAGGAAACCATTTTAACATCTAGCTAGTAAGGTGTATTTTTTTTATCACCTTCTAGATTTGAATAGAAGCCATAAGATTTCCATATCTCATCATTAAAGCCTCATAATTTATACAGGGGAAAAAAAATGAAACCCTGGCAAGGTTCTCAACAATTTGACAATAAGCATGATTAACTTTGGTCGGTATGTGAAATACTTAAGAAAATGGTGCCAGCAGCAGGGCAGGGAAAGATAAAAAGTGCTCTATAAGTTATAGCTTTGGTACTTAAAGTGTATCTCATGAACCACAGACTAGACATGTTGAGTAAAAACATTTTTTGACACCAGGTAAAAGAGACTATTTCTCTACAAATGAACCTATCCTGAAATAATACTCACTATCTGCAAATATGTATTTTTAAACTATATATTTCCTCATGCAGCATATTCGGCCTTAAAGCACAGTATTTTTCTCTTTGGAGCATTATCCTCCAGGATAGTCCTGAAGTTTAGAAACAGATAGAAGGAAATCACACCAGGTTATACAGACTAATTTCAATATATTGATGTTAACAGAAGCTTAAACATGCCTACACATAAGCATCTAAATTTAAGTGTCTAATCTGAAGCATAAACCCACCAGGGACATTTAAGGGGTACCATTTAAGGGGTATAAATGTAGGAAACCAAAATATTTTTCTAGAGAACCAGAAATTATGCAAAATGCCAGATAATGTGGTATTATGATCTATTTTTGTTGGTTTTGTACTCAAAGGCCTCCCCATCAGAATTAGAACTCTGTTGGTCTAGTCTATAAAACCATACTTGAAAATAAAGACTCATGATAAATAGTGTATGGACTCAAAAGAATGATAAGTGTAACTCCTTAGTTTCACCCCTTATTTTCTTATGGTTTATGTTTTAATTATTTATTGATGTTAGAGACTGATAGTTCAGTATTTCTTTTCCATGTATCTCTTTACACCTGTTAGAAAACTAAAATAAAGTTAGTTAACAAGCAAACTCAATGTGAACTGAGTATGTTTACTGATGAAAGTCTGTAATGTTTTACCAGTCTAGGAATTAGTTTGGGCCAGTGATGAAAATGGATTGAAACAAGAGCACGATTTCACTGCACCTTGCAGTAGAAAAGAGTTTAGTCTGTTAGTTAAAAAAGTTTTTGATGGAAGATCTGATGAAAGACAGAGTGAAAGTCTGAGGTAATTCTCCTCTCACTACAAATCTCAAATATATTGTTTCTAGATTCACTCCATTGTTTGTTTGTTTGTTTGTTATTCTGATATTATTCCCATTTAGCAACTCTAAATAAATCTTATGATGATTCTTTCCAGTCCAAAAGACTATAATTTGTATTTGCTACAGGAGAAAATTTTAGCTGGACTGACTGAGATGCATGTAGTTGAGAAAAAAAATTTAAACACTCATTACTTTAGAAACACTCATTGTTTCAGTATTCATAAAAAACAGATATGTTTTGTAGTGAAGTAGACTTTCAAAGACATGGTGAGAAAAGGGAAAATTGTAACTTTTGTACATCTGATCTCATCTTTCTTCCTCAGAATTATAGAAATGTGTACATTTAAACTTGTCTATGCTGAAATGTTACCTAGGAGCAGTTTCCACCTCTGAATGTTCCTTCCTTTCTCACTTTGCAAACATTTAGCATTTTTCATCACAAACACTCCAGCTTTTAAATTAGTGACTAACGTTCATATAAAGACCAGGCACAGTCTCAGTGAGCATTGGACAAGCTGGATTCAAGCTCCTGGAATGTCAAAAGATGATGGGCTCAAGCATGAGAGCCAGCCCTTGTTAATATGCTCTTGAACCCCCAGTTTCCTTCTTGCCTATAATGCTTCAGCAGTCTCACACTGCATTTATACCTGTTTATCTGACAGACCACAAGGCACAAGAAGGTTAGTAGACCTCCAAAGTGCAGTGTAAAGACTTTTAAGTAGTTAAATTTTAAAACTGATTTACAAATAACTCCAGAATTCATATGACCACATGATTGAAGTCACTCTCCAAGAATGAAGCTTAAATGTTTTCGTAAAGAAATGTTTTTTTCTGAGCTGGGAAAGGATTTGCTGTTCCTAGTCACACTACCAGGCACACATCATTGAAACGGTGAGGTTATAAATCTCCCTGTGAAAGTCTCTTGTTCTCTTTGCTCCCAGTAAAGACACTGATTGAATACATAAAGCTTTGTTTTAGACAAGGCTTCAAAAATTTAGAAAACATTCAATGGACCGTATAAGAAGGGACTATCACAGCAGCCTTCCTTAGCTCACCCATGGAGAACCCGCAACCAAGTCTTCCCTATTCTTATTCTTAATGCCAAAATACCAGTTACACTCATAGCATTTACACAGCTTTAAACATCTTGGCACAATAGGGTATTCTGTTATTTTCTTCCATTGTAAATTAAATTATCTTCACAACAAAACAGTGTAAACTTGCAGAATCCATCTTACACATGCTCAGCTTTGTCATGCTTACATTAAATTAGAAGGAGAAAACACAGCTAGCAAGCAGACAGAGAACATTGGGGAGTACCCATGGGTATTGTGTTTAGACTTACTCTCGCCCGTAATGTTTAATGCTGGTTTCAAGACCATTTCCCTTTCTTCCTTCCCTCTTTTTTCCTGAGATGACAAAGGAAACTTAGGTGAACATATGCAAATGCACTGCACTCCATCTGTCTTCTTTTAATTAAATCAGGAGTTGTGGAGCAGGAGTAGAGCAGCATACTCCAGCCTGCAGCCGGAGAAACAAAAGTAACTTGTACAGTATGGAGGGAGACTAATGGGCAAAAGCATTCCTGCATGCAGCAATCTGTGCTCCCTACAATGTTACTTATCATTCTGTCTAACTTCAATAATATTCTTAGCATGAAATGTCTAAGATTAATGAGGCATTTATTCTCCGATAAGAAGCTATCACTAAAAATACATTTTCCATCAACATTTTTGCAGTTAAATTAATACTACCAACTTCTTGCCAATACAGGATTCAACAGTGGTTTATAGCAGATGATGTGAAGTTACTCCTTCTAGCAGGTTTACATCTTGAGGTGGGTCAGCATTTATTTTCTCTGTTTATGAGCAGACAGCACTGCTAGTCAACACACCCTTGAGTCTCAAATTGCTCTCATAGGTATCTAGTGCTTGAAACTGCTAGAGGTGAGATACAGGGCTAGGTAGATCTATGACCTGACCCAGTATAGTTGTTGGGGTTTTTTTAATATTAAATAGGCAAAGGACGTCTAACATTTGTCATCTTTCTCTTGCTATGTGGTCGATCTTGAACAGAACTCCCTGAGCTTACTTCTCCTGTCTTTCTGTCCTGGAGCAAGTAAAAAACCCTCCAAAGGTCATCCTCTACAGTTAGAGTTCAAGCACTGATAGGGCCACTGTTGGCCTATATCTTTTCTTTCTAAGTTGTAAAGGATCATAATCAGAGCTGCTTGTTTACAACAAGGGTGACTGTCTTCCAAGGCAAATAAACCATGTAGCCTCTTGGCTACATTTTTTCGCGCCTTTTCACAGGCTTTCTCAGAAGCTGTATGTAGAAAAGACATGTATTGCTCAGAACTCTGCAACAGAATATATTCTTCTCAGTTCACCACTGAACGGATAAAACATGAAGGAGTCAGTCTCTGAGTCAGTTCTGCCATCTTTCACAAAAATCAGCCACTTCTGATTTGGTCATCTTGGTGACTGACTGATAGAAAATTCTCAAGTCTCCTTGCTACGATACGACAGATGCTCTGTGGAAACCTCAGAAATATTGACCTCACTGACTTTGCCCCGTTAAGCCTAATCAAGAACCAAGACAGTAGTTACTACAAAAGCAAGTTGATCCATGAACAGTAGAACTAATTATGCGTCATGAGTCATCTCCACCTACCAGCACAACATGACTAGCTCCTGACTGCCTCAGCTATTGCAATCCTACTCAAAAGCTTTTGATCTGCCCCACTTTATCAGCTTCTCAAAGGGCAAACAGGACTTACTTCTAAGACACCTATTTTTCTTTTAGAAGGTTGTGTCTGCCTTTTCTCCCAAATTGTCTGATTGCTTTATAGAATTAAGTTAAACAAGGAATGATCGGTTCTACCTCAGGGTTTGCTTGAAGCTGCTGTTTCTTTCTTAGTCTTGTAAAAATGCCTTCATGTTGGGAAGCTTCTCCACTTCTTAGTGTTGTCAGGTGGTCCAATAAAATATATCGCACCTGTGTCCTCCATCAAATGTATTTCTATTTAAAAGACTGCTTGATTTTAAGTATAAATGGGTTTCCCTGTTTTGGTTTGGTTTGGTTTTTTTCCTTTGGGATATCCTTGATACTACATTTTCTTCATTTTGCTCTAGTAGGTAGAAAAGTTATCCCCATAAGACATGAAAGATCGCAAGTAATAGCAACAGGAAAAAGCAGTAAGGGCCAGACAAACAAATCACTCTTTTTTCTTGACTGAAAAAGACAAGTGCTTCCAAGAGACAATAGAGAAATATCTGTGGCAGAGCCGTGTAAAGTATATCTTCAGTCATGTATTTGTTCTGGATGATCTGAAGACACTTAATATATCATTCCCCTTTAATATTTGTAGCCATGGTAGTTTTGTACTATCATATATAATAATCTGCCTTCCATAGGAATTATATTTTGAATGATTTTAGGGTCAGCAGCTAATCTCTTAATCATATTTTGATGGGTTTAGTTGTATCAAACACTCTCACTTTCAGGGAGGTACCCATAGTGAAAACTGTAACATCATTTTTCTTTAGCACAAACTAGCAATGTCATAGAAAGGCAAAGAACTTTTAAATCTAGATTTAAAGTATTAAGTTTTATTTAACCTAAGGCAAACTTCATTATAGCAATTCATTATGTTGATTCTCAATGTGAAAAATATCCCTTGGGCCAACAAATATATAGAGTCATTGTTTGCCAGTGTATTTCAATACATTTTCCTAAAATGTCAATTCTAACTAACCACAGACTTCAGAAATTTTAAACTTTCTTCTACAATGTATCAAGCTCTCTTTCATCAAGCATACTTTTCTTTTAGTGTCCCTTACATAAACCTAATTAAAAATACATTTGGAGTAATTTTCTTGTCAGATTAATATATTTAATAAATCAAAAAATGCTACTTTATGAGCTATATTGGTAAAGCTAAGCTTCAAATAAAGTGAAATTAATTATAGCCTTAGAAAAAAAATTCAAAACACACACAACTACCATACTACTGCATTACAAGTACCATATTTTTTCTGTCTGTCTCATTTGTCATGTCAGACGTGCCTTAGAGAACTTAAATATTTAGTCATTTTCTCCAAATTGTATGCTTTGACAGTTTAGGTGCTATCAGCAGCCAAAAATTATGTTTCTTTTCAGCTTACTTTTGGGAGCTGATAGTTTTATTAATCAAGATATCTCCTGTTTTAGAGTTAAAATACATTGTGCATCTTTTTGTTAATGTACCTATATGTAGATGGATGGGAGACTGAAGCAGAGACATACTTGACTAGGATCAGGCATGATATGTGAAAGATACAAAAATCGGATTCATGCACCTTCATTCCCAGGATACAACCACAGGAGTAGCACAACATCTTTAACTGACGTTTGATACAGCCTCCTCTGATGGTTACATTCAGATCCTAATCCATTTCCTGATGCAATAGGAAATTAACTAATTTTAGAAAAAGACTGAAACCCAATTTTTTTTCACTTAATATTTTGCATTATCATCAACAATTCTGACAGAATCAATAATGTGCATTTCCAATTTACGGTGTAGATGCACCAGTGGTTACTATTGGCATATCCCTCAGGAAAACTGTCTTTACAAAAATGCAAGAACAAAGACACTTGCAAAGCTTGAATATCTAAAGCACATTTAAAGGAAGAAATGAGCTATAAGCAATGCCTTTGCTTTCCCCGTGGAATTTTCAAATACTTACATTTGATGGGGCGAAATCAAGTGAGACAGTTTCAGCTATAAAAACAAACATTTACGGATTGACATTTACACAGTCACCAATTTATAAAAATCTACTCTCATTGTGATTTGTCATGTCTCACTCATCCCACTCATCCCTGGAAAACAGAGAACTATGCTGAAGGGGATCACAGGTTCACTTCAAGGTGAAAGTACCTTTTGCAGAAATAGTAAAATTAAACTACCCAGAAGGATAAATTATTATATTTACAGAAACATCTGTAAATTATGATTTTTTTTTCTAGAAGGCTGAAAAAGGCTGGAATTAACAAACCAGAAATCTATTCTGAAGAGAGATCTTTAGTAGATTAATAATCCGTCAAACGAAACAATGCTTTATCTTCATCTCTCAGTTGCTTCTCTATTTGTTCTATTGGTTTCATGCGGACAAACAACTCGGAGCTAAAAGGGCACCTTATGTCTTTTCCCACATCCAGACATATAGAAGCAGAAGAGTGGATGTGGCAGTAATCACGGGAAATGACTGGTCAGCAGAAAATCACACAGGAGTGTTTAGTAACATTATAAGACAGCTCATTAACAGAGGACAAAGCGGGACTGATGCCATTGCAAATACATGAATACAAGGTCGCCTTTTGGGTGTAAGCAGGAACACGGACCCAGGTACTGTACCTGTTGTCTTTTGAAGAAATGCAACATGCACAGTCTTGAGTTTCCATTTAGGTGTAGTGGTCTGGAGTCTAGAAGAATCGTTTGAACATATTGATTGGCAGTAAATACATTTTTAAAAAGATGCCAGTTTTTTCCTTTTTTGTAGGCTTTTAATCCTTTTGTTCTGATTATAAAAAAGATAGGTGGAAGAGAATAGTTTGTAAAACTTACTGTAAATATAGGAATAAGGCCATACAAAGTCCAAATACTTTTACTTACTACAAAAAGATAAAGTTTGTTCTGCAGTCTAATTAAATGACATATAATGGGCTTGGATACCAGAAGACCAATTGCAGACATTTCTAATGGTTGAATTTACTAGTAATTTGTCACTGAGTTTCATTTAATGCAACATATTCTAAGTGAGAATGGAATTTAATTTACAATGTAGCAGAATACAGTATACTTATACATATTTTTAATGAATGAATTCCAACCTGTCTTCCTCTGCTAATACAGCTAAATCTAAGATGCCTGGTTGACAGGCTTTTCATGGCCTGACCTTGTGAATGAGGCATTGCAGAGCAGGATCAAACCAAGGAAAAAGTTATTTGAAATTCTAGAAGCCACGATTTGCAAAGACACTACTTTCAGATTTCAGATAATGCAAAATAGATTAAAAGACTAAATGAGAATTAAAACTACAGTAGTGAAAAGCATATTTCAGGTTTAAATGTTGTTTTACCTTTCCTTCTCTCTTTATTTTTAATATAAAATCTGTTCTGATGCCATTGTGGCAGGCGTCCCTTATCCCTTCAGCCCTCACCATTAAGACACTTTTCCAGTTGACTGGGGGAAGCTTTCATGACAGAGCTGAAGAAAAAGCTCAGATTAAGTTGGACTACTCAGGACACAGTCTGAGCAAGTAAACATGCCAAACGGCAAGTGGCAGTGCAAATTATATAAATGGAAGCATGTCGCTATTAGCTGGTCACAGCTTTTGATTACTTTCAACAACCAGGGTTCATACGAGCAGTTCTGAAATCAAAGGGATTAATAAGCTTTTACCAGATACCTGAAGCTTTTTAATATATTAACTATATATTTTCTTTTTCTTCTTTTTGTAGAGTTTATTGATTTTTCCTACTCGACTTTCTTCTCCCTGGCAGATGCTGGAAATAATGATATTAAAATTGATCTGGTATGTTCAAGGCAGACATTAACCATGAAGTCCAGTTTTTAATGGAAGGTATATACAATACTAACCACATGGATCTTAGTCCATGTCAGTCTCACATTTTGAATGAGATTTGAGAGAGATGATGAAGCACAGAGCTAGGTACACGAGAGTGCAGTGCTGGCTCTTATGCTAATGGACTCAAAGACTCCCAAGTCACAAAAGAATCAATAAGAATAAGGCACCTTAAAAATATATATTCAAAGCTGTGCTTGAGCCAAAAAGCGTTCTGATTAATAAGAAAGGGGCAGCCAAGTATACGAAAAGGAAAAGACTTTCCTTGCCCTCGATCACCTTAAAAATGAACAACATATATTCCCATAAAATACAGTAATTGGTGCCTTTCCGGATCTTGGGTTTCTCAGTTCACATAGTAGCAGAGAGAGAGTGACTGTCTGTTTCGTAGATATCTTAGAAATCCAGGCAAGCTTATGGGGCAAAGTAGAAAAGGAGTTTTGCTCCAATGATCTCTACTATGTCCTTCCATTCAATACTAAATAAGTGTCAGGCAATTAGAAATGGAACAGCGGATGCGTAAATGATACTGCCTTCCCAATAAATTGCTAATACCTGGATAGTGCTGCATGACTGGAAACATACTGTTACAATAACTGCAGTACCCATTTTTATTTCTGAATAATAGAGAAGATGAAGAAGATCAATGCAGCTGTGGAACCATGAAACAAACAATCTGCCACAGGATTCTTTTCCTGTTTGATTTCTTATTTACTTCCTTCCAAAATTGAGACATACTACATTTAAGATTTACAAGAGAAACATGCATTTTCTTTCTTATTCTTGGCAGAAGTGTGCTGTGGTGTGCACGGTGGTCTCTGGAAAATATATTTGATGACTGCCAAACTGTGACATAAAGTTCATGCTTGTTCTTGTAGGGTAAAAATCAACCTCACCTGTAGTGAACACCTCAAATTCATTATTTGGAAATAGCTAGAAATACATAAGTTAATTACATGTTTTGGATTGGTTGGGTTTTTTTTGTTGTTTTGGGGTTTTTTTGGGTTTGTTTTTCTTTAGGCATTGACATATACAGCTTTTATTATAATAATTTGGTCAGAAAAAAGGGACATCCACAAGACATATATCCACACTTTATTTATTTCACTTGGTTCATGTACCATCTTTTACCATCTGTCACATGGAAGATACTTTCAAAGAAATTCTGGAATACTAATGGAATTCCCTCAGCATCACCATTCAGCACAGGTGGCATTTTTAGCTCTAAAACTAATTAAAATGCATGTTTTAAAGAAGCTCAGTGTTTAATTCAAGCGGATAGGATACACAAGACATCTCTTCAGAATTTCAGAGGTCACAGCATGAGACTGATTTGGCAAACTTCATCTAAAATAACCCAGTACTTAAGGGAGTTTTACAAAGAAATATATAATGTGTTGATTTCATACTTAGTAGCAAATTTTAAAGCAGCTGTAACTATATGGTGGATTCACCTGCATTTTGTAAAATCGTAAATGAAGGCAAAGAACAAACTTCTTCACTTTGTCCTACTGACTAATACTGCTACAATGAAAATCCAAGAGGGGCACTCAGTATCTAACCACAAATGAGCAACTGGAGTCATATTTCACATTTATCTGTACTGGTTTGCAGTTTGGTACCCAGTTTTCTGCAATTAATGGATATATTTTGCTAGAATAAGTACCATGCAGAAGGAGAAGGAAGTAATGAACAAAAGACAAATAAAGGAATCAATTGTGCAGGACACCTCTCATATCATTCTCCCATAAAATACAGCTGGGTGCTGCTGTAATTTTGCCCTCCAGGAAGAGAAAATGAAGCCCTGACAGATAGTGAGCCCCTTAAAAGTGGTCAGAAACAGAAGTCTGGGCATCCTCAATTTTGAAAACTCTGACTAAATGCTGCTGCTGCAGTCACAGCCTTTCCGCTCTGCTCAAACAGCAAGAAATTCAGAACAGGAAAACAACTCTTGGATCAGCAGCACATCACCAGTTATTCACACTACTATTATAGTGTGGGGATCCTTTCAAGTGGGTGTAATTGGGATTTATGGGCAAAATATGCGGCTTTTAACTAAATGAGAAGCATCTGTACAGTAATTCTCATTCTGTGTGCACTGTTTAAAATACTTTAAATAAAGATGCTTAAAAGATTGGCTTTTGTGTTGTTTTTCCCTGAGCTGGTGTCATTGTTAGAATATTTTGTATGATTTTAAGGACAAACAAAGTGATTAAAAAGCTCTTTCATTTTTTTTTTATATTGGTAGCATTGTAACTGATTCTTTGAAGAGGTATGTGACTGGGCCCAGTAGGTGTTGGGAAGGTTTATTATAACCTGACAGAAATCTGTCTAATCCTGGGGCTTTACTAGCTCTAAGGGAATTGTCTTACTTATTTCCATTAAATCACTAACTGATTGTAATGTAACTTTTGAGCATATGACAGCCTTGGAAATAATAATAACAACAATAAAAAATAGAAGCAAATGTCTAACAGCTTTTGTCTTATACAAGACAAAAAACCAAAAAAATCTGTGGATATCTTCAAAGAGCACCCTGGAGTGCTCTATGGCATCCTTTACAATCAGTGATGAGAATGTTATTCTTATCCTATTGAACAGATACAGGCAAAGAGATTCTACTCAGTATTTATTCCATTGCATTCATCTGAAAGCTTCCATACAGTTTTCAGAGAATCAGGACTGATTATTATGCAGAAATTAAACCATAATCTATTTAATTAGAAGATAGAGGCTGAAATTTAATGATAGGCATTCATTTCCTATCCTTTTCAGCAGAATTCTGGCTAAATGAAGGTCACTACACCTGACCTATTTGTCTAGACTTTCTTTATGATCAGTAGGGATCTACTCGATAGTGTCAATGAAGCCCTGGGAGCAATTCATCTCATGCTGAAACAGAAGTTATTTACACCTGCTCAGATGAATTACACCCTGTATTCCATTAATCCTATTGATTATATCTCCTTTGCTCATAATGGAAATGTAGGAAATTACCCTCGATTTAGACACCCACCTGTAAGTAAGGTAAATCTCACCTTAAATAAATAATTCATGTCCCATTTCAGATAAGTATCGAGGTGTACTTCACCTCTAGGGAATTTCACTGATTCCATTTTGCTCCAGAAAAGAAGAGAAACCTGTGCTTAGGTTGGACTATATGCATAACATTCACTGTAGTCTACCTCTGAAGTGAAATCTTCCTGTATTAGAGACTGCAACAATGTTTAGCACAAAGGAGACTGATGTCATTTGCCAGTCTGAATGTCACGACAATACAAATGATTTGTCTTGCTTATACTGGAAAAGAAAACATGCCCACGTAAAGCAGTGAGGGATGGAGGACAAGATGTGACTTGAAAACAGGAAGTAATGACCAGAAAAAAAATGGGGAAAATATTTACTATTGATGCATTTTAAAGTCTCTCCTGTGCTGGAGAGGGGGAGTGACATTTTACAGGAACTCTGTGCTGATGTATGAAGCTCAGTCTGTGTAGCTAAGTTTCCTTGCAGCAAGAGAAACATGTTACGTATTATTATATTACACTGCAATAAAAGGGTGTGGTAATATAACTATATTACAGATATAAATATAAATATAACAGAAAAAGTGTAAAAAGGCTAAGCAAAAACACTAGAAGAAATATGTGATGGAACAAAGGAGTATGAAACCAGACACAAATATAGAGAAATTCATCACACTATAAAAAGAAGCATGAGGCATTTAAACAAGGTAAGAAAAAACATCAATTTTGTAAGTAACGAAGGGTGAAAGAATACACTACAGGCTGAACAATATCCTTTGGAAGGAAGACAGAAAATCTGTATGAAGTTGAGAATGGGCCTCATAAATCTGGAAATCTAATATCAGATGAGAAGGACAAGGTACAGTGAATTGAGTGTGGGAGCTGGACAGAGTTTTAGAAGGAGAAAAACAAAGAAGAGTATTTGGAAAGGATGATATTAGACTGGAAAAGCTGGCATCTTTTAATTAAAATGCCAAAATGTATCTACATAAACTCTGTAAGCAGATATAAGCAAAAAGAGATGATTCAGAGTTTTCAGTAAGTCTGTAGTCATTTATGTCCTAAAACCCAGCCAGCAATGCCAAAGCTTATGAAAAATGCTTACCTCTCTGCACAGTGAATAAGGTGTACAAAATACTATTGAGTATGCACCGTGCAGAAGCAAGAAGCTGGTTCATTTCCTGTTAAGAGACATGAATGAAACAATCCTCAGCTACAGAAGTAGAGTAAATAAGAATAAATATGAAGCTAGTGCTTGAGATAAAACACAAAGAACCAGAGAACACAGCAAGGTCTCAAGAAATCTCTAAGGATCAGAATCCCTGTCTTCTATCTGGAACGTCTTGCAGATTCAAACCTTCTTACAGTCCAATCATGGATAATACCTGTAAAATTAAGAGCCTCACTACTGTTACCAGGAGGAAAAAAAAACAAAACAAAACCAAAAAGAGCCTTTCTAACCTCTTAAAACTATTTTAAACACAGAAGGTTTTGTTAGGAAATGAAATGTGTTTGTTCATCTATCAGTGTTTGCAGCAAGTAAACATGATGTCAATTAGCCTTGCTAATGTGAAATCATTACGAGTTCCTGGGCAGGAGAAAGAGTTCTTCAGCTCAAACATACATTGTGTGTGTTGCAATATATCCTACTGTTGGGTAAGAACAATCTTGGATGTTTAACTAATTAGTATTTGTTTGGAATCTTCCACACCTAGGGTTTGAAGCCTTCAGTTGTAATTTACTAGTGGGACACACCGACTAGCCCCATAGATGAGTTAAGACGCAGTTGTACTAGAACCCAAACAAATGTAGAATACAAAAACCTTTGCACAAAAAAGTATAAAATTCAATGCTATTAAACCCACAATTTTCCAAAGCACCTCAGCATAACTGCTAGGGGGAAAAAACCCAGCTTTTTAATATTGGAAAATCCACCCTACCTCTAATGAAACATTGGTGTAGTCTTTGATGGTTGCTGTCTGAAGCTAATCCATGGACCAAAAGGGAGATTGGGGCACATAATGAAAAAATCTCCAGTTTCTGATATAGGCGTGGCAAATGAAGACTCCAAGGCCATGTAAAACACAGATGGGTTTCAAACTATCCTTTTGATGCTTTACTACTACGATGATGATAAACAAGAAAACCCTATTCTAATTAATATAAGCCTACTATTTCAGATGTAGCATGTTAATATTAGTAACCGGTTATAAAATGCCAGAGGCCCATTCCGGCTGATATCATTATGTTTGATGGAAAGGAATATGACTACAAAATTATGAGTGGGTTGGACCGAGCGAAGATGTTGACTTTCACCGTCTCATGAGGTGCAGTCACCTGAGACCAGTGTGAGTCTGATTTACAGCAAACAGGTGGCGTTGGTTCCTAATGAAGATGAGGAACTCATGGATTCCTCAACACAGGATGCTGTGCATGCAAAAATTTCTAGGGATTCAGGGGAGGAGCAAGAAATACTCAGAAAAAAAAGATCTACTGTGGTTACCAAATGTATAAACTACAGGGGGCTCAGGTCACCCACTAAGCAGAAAACAATCAGAGGCTGAGTGAGTGCTCAGAAGTATTACATATAGCCTACTTTCCCCTGGACATCTATTATAGCCATTATTGAAGTCAAGTGACTGGGTTGAACAGGCTTGGTGAAGCATTAACTCTCTTCTTACATTCTTATTGTATTCTCTTCTCTGCGTTCCATTGTAACTGGATCTATAATTTTAGAACGTTCAGAGAATGTTACCTTAAAGACAGACCTGGGGCTGCTGCACTTAAAACCCTGTGTGAAGTCCTACCAGATGTTCTGTTTTGTTTCATCTACCCAACTTGCCTTCAAAACGCTACCATCCCTAGAGCAGTTACAGCAAAACAGATAATGAAGCAACTTCTGCGCTGCCAAAGGTAAAATGAATTTTAAATTGATTTACATTAATATGCCAGGCTGTAAACCTATAAACAGCCATGCTTCAGACACTGTTTCACCTACTGATCAGCCAGCCTTTCCAAGGACAATGGGCAGACGTTCAGGTCAGTAGCTTCTTAAACCAATGGATATAACAATGACATATGTTTGAGTCAATGTTAAGAGAGTGATATTTATAATTATCATAAATGAAGTAAAGTAAATTAGGTAAAGTTTCAATTCTATTTGATATATCATAGTATATTCTTGCTGACAGGATTTCTGTGAAGGTGTTAGAAAGCAACTCAGCAATGTATCCTTCCTGGATAGACTTTCTTTATGCTGGGCAGACACGTGGATAGAATAATGATATTGATGGTAGACGTACAATCACCAGTTTCTTCTTAGCCAAGCCTTGAGATCAATGTCCTCCCTCATGAGAAAACCACACGTAGCTGCCCGATTTCAACAGTGTTGCTCATGCAGCTCCTGAAGTGATGTCTTTCTCTGCTTCGTATGATCATCCCATCTTCCAGTTCTCTTATGCTTCCAGCAGTTCTTTCAGCTTGTTCTTTAGAAAAAGTCCCTCACATTCTGTCTAACTTCCTCTGGGAACTTCCATAATATTCAAGTGTTGTTCCTCTTTCTTCCCCCTGCTGCCCAAACGTCACCATCGGCAAGATACTCCTAAGTAACAGCTCTGCCTGGATGGCACACCTGTCTCAGTATTACTAACTAGTCCCTTTTGATACCAAACACCCATGATACCACTCATTGAATAGTTCAAGCTGAGCATGATTGAAATAACTCCTTAGCTCTAGATGTGTCACTAGTACCCCTTTTCAATGCTGTGGACACCACTGCCATTCTGTCAATCACTTGAACTTCTAGCGTGGTTTTTCATGTTTGATTTCTTAAATTCAAATTATCCCTAATTTTCTCACATTCATTCTGCCTTCAATATTAATCTTTACCTGTCCATCCATCCAAACACAGATCTGATCCTGCTTGCTGAGCATCCTGCTTACTGAGTACACAATAAAAGTAGCCTTGCTCTGCTACAAAATGCTGCTGTAGATAGCATTTCCCTACCCTTTGATCATGCGCTGCTCTGTTTAGTTTGCTTGTGACTCCTCTTCACTATCAAATTTATGTTATTTGTTTTGTGTTCATAACCTAATCCCACTTTATCTCTCCTTCAGAAACAAGAGATTGTCTCCTGCTTCTAATCAGCTAACTGATAATACCCTCCATCACCCACTTCATTCATTCTCAAGCAGTTACTCTTGTGTTGTTCACGCTTGGAAGAAACACTCCAAAGAAATATCATTGCTTTCCTTCAAGTTCCTTCTCCAAATCTGTCTTTTGACATTGTGCTTATAAAAATTCTTTGTGTAACTAAATTGCAATAATACCAAGATTGTTGCCTGTCAGTATTGTTTTATTTCTTTTTCTTCCTATGCTGTTGTTTATTTTCTTGCTGTTTCCTGTCTCCTGCGTATGTTACATGATTTTTACGCAGCATGGTTTCTGTTGGTGTTTGTAGAGCACAGGATCCAGAGCCAGGGCTCATCCAGGAAGTGGGAGCAGGAGCTACAGGAGCTCAGTCTTCTAGTTTCTGAGTCCTACTGTAATATGAACATAATTGCATTAATAATAAAAACTTAAGGTTCCTCGCAATTTTTATAATTTTGGTTTTTAATATATGCACAGGTCTGTACTATCCCCTCCATTTTCATAGCAGCTGAGTGACTAGAATGTGGTATATGTTTTTCTTCACAACACTGTTGTTATTATGACTAATAGATTGTAAACTGGAGCATAGAGAGATGAAGGATAACATTCAGAGCATCTGTTTTCCAGCCTACGACAGTATCATAGAATCACAGAATATTTAGCTGGAATGTAAGCATTAAGGTTTAAGGAGAGCAATTTCATCTCTCAACATTACAGGACATAAAGTTCTGTCAGCATCTTCGTTTTGGATGACAAAAATCTATAGAAGCCGGCACAACACCTCCTAGGCTGAAGAACTAGATGCTCAGTGCCACCATCACCTGGGATTCACTGAGACAGCCTTTAAGTACCTTAAGTACATTAAGTGCACTTCCATCCCTGGAGTTGCCCATTTTTTTTGCTGTACTTGTACTTTCATTAATGCAAACCAATAATGGTTTGAAAAGCAGATAATGCAATGACTGTATTTGTTTCCACACCACAACACTGGCCAAGGAGGAGCTGTTGTGATGAGCAAGACTTGTAGCACTGCATAATAATCCAGGAGCTATCACCTCATCATAAGGATGAACAAACCTAAATACCCTACTTCCCAGAAGTACACTCCTGAGCTACTGAGGTCGTTCAGGGAAACAAAAGATGAAGAGAGGTTTGAAGGTGGGCAGCCCTCTGTCTGGAAGTACAAAATCCCGGGGACAGGAAAAAAACTCTATCTCTAAATTGAGAAAGCACCATTCTTCTTGGATGGGAAGATGGAACGCTTAAAATGCACTCATCACATTATGACCTCTATTTGAATGAACTCAGGAAAAACTGTAATATGTAGACACAATTTTGAAAGTTTATTAACTTCCAAGAATCATGAACTGAAGTCTTTGTCTCGTTTTATATTCCTTTTTCCCTGAAGTTTCACTGTGATGCCTCTGCAGTGAAAAGCTGTATTTCTGTAAACAATATTGGGGTTGTGGCTGTTATCATTTCACACAAGACCCCTCTTGCAGAAAGAGCTTTGGAGCATATTGGACTATTTTTTTAAGCACCTTTGACAGTCTGCTGTGCTGAGTCAAAAGATTTCAAGGTACATTAACTTTAACAAAAGAATGTCCATGCCATAAGCCCCCATTTCGTTTCAAAATAACGATAGTTATTTTAAAAACATATATATAACTTAACCCAACTCCTTTATTTATTATTATTATTATTTATTTAGAAGGTTCCTCGAGCAAATCCAGATAGATGCTGAAAGGATGGGATTTGCAGGAACAGGGAGAGTTTCAATTTTGCTTTGAATTCAACATAATTGAGACTGTGGCATTTGAAAATGTGCAGTCTGAAGATTAGATCATGTAGTTTCCCACCCATTACTGACTCTCCTCCTCACAGTGCATGATGTGCTCTGCCTCATACACACATTCTATTTCATTCCACAGATAATCAAGGGCAAACTTCAGAACCTCAGGAAAAGGCTTTTTCACAGCACACAAACTGCATCTTTAGTCTTTGCATGCCAAAGGATTCTTCAATTTGTTCCATGGAGATCTGTTTTCTGTGTTATTCTGGCATTCTTCTAAGTATGTTTTCTCCTTGGAAAGAAGAAATTTCTCTAACTGTGCTCTGAATCCATTACTCTGTTAACTGCAAAATAGTTAAGCTGTGTATGCTTAAAAACAGAAGAAAAAATATCAATATTCTGTGATCTTTCACTAAATTGTTGTGGTTTTATTTATTAGTATTAATACCTTCTTACCTATTTAAATTTTACTGAACTACAATTTATACTCCCCATTGCTCTGAAATTCATACAAATTTATGACTTTGTGTACTGTTATTGACTTCCTGGGGCTTCACATATGTGCAGTAGTGAAGCTTCAGTAGTCTGCTGTTATATCACAACAGTTTTCAGCTTTTTAAATTGAACAAGTGTACTTGAGTCCAGAATGTTCCAAGAATAAGGACTTGAAAATTATGACATTTTAGAAGACTGAAAAAAAATCTCAACTGAACTCTTTTTTTGAGCATTTTCTCTATCCTCAGTCTCTCTTTGCTCCATATCGTTGGATCATAAGACATCATTCCCATTTTCCTGGAAATTGAGCAGACACTTACAGCAGTGTAAAGTGAGTGTAAAATGCCCCCCAATCAAAATAGCAGTTTTATACTCATTCTGCCTGGTTGAGCAAATATGATCACAGTTGTCTGATGAGCCACACAACCGCCCAGCATTGCTGCTCACATCGGCAACACTCCTCACCTAATGTTGAGCATGGACTTTAAGTAGCTTGTGGCTACACCTATATTATAAACAAGACATGCAAATGCTTATTTTCTTGTTCTGAGGCCAAATGGCCAGGCCTGTATACATTCAAACTTTCTAAACCAAAGTGAACATATCCAGACTTGGCTCTAACTCCCAAACCATGCCTGGAAATTTTGGAGAAGGTGCTAACTGGCCAGACACCGTACTAAAAATTTAATACTAAAGAGAACCAAATCTAAAGCTCTGGGATGTTTTCTGGTATTGTTAACTAGTAAACTGAGTTCTGGTACTGCTGTTAATAAGATCACCTTTTTTTCATCAAAAAAGGACCTCTAACTAAGCTTCAGCTAATTCTCAGTCCTTAGTTTCTTACCTTACCTTTCGCTATTTTTATTTTCTTTACAATTGCTGTGGTCTTTTGGGCTCTTTGCATCTTTCACCTTATAATTTCCTAACTTAAGTTCTGCTGTAGCCTGATTGATCAAACAAGCCAAGTGTTACATACACCATGTGTTCAGCTAGTGGGTTGTCTTAGGGTATTCCTCTCAGACTTTAAAAGTACTTTGCTTAACCTGTGCTACCAACAAAAATATTTCCTTCCATGATCAATTTTATTTGTGCAGTTTAGTCCTCTCCCTAAATATTGACCCATGAACTGTCTTTTCTTGTCCATTTAAGGTTTTCTGTGTATGTTTCTCCAGCAAATAATGAATAGAAACAGCAAGAATAAATTAATTTATCCTAAATGCCAAATTCCAGATTTACTTCACGCTGTCAGAAATGTATCATAAAAGAGTTAAATAGCAAATTAAGGTAAAATCTTTGCTGACTGTGCTGGGATTATTTGTAACCTAAATTGATTCTCCACCAGCTGTCACTTGCCAGAAAGACACCCACCATTATCCATAGAGTAGTACCTCCTGCAGAGGTGGTACTTTGCAATACTAGCCTTGTAAATAGGATCAAAAACCTAACATTTGTACACTTTATTTATTTCCCCAAGGTCCTTTTAACTCACAAACTCTAATGCAAACTGTATTCTTAGTTCATATTAAAGCTCGTATCTTCATAAACAGAAGCCCAGAAGCTCGCATATTCTAGTGGCTTACATTTACTTTAAGGTTTATTTAAACTGCCTAATTCAAAAGAAAGTACATAACCATGTTCAAAGCAGGTTAGCAAAGTTAACCACACAGCTTTGGTGTATCACTACACACAGGTGTATGACTAAATCTTCTTGAGACACAGCTTTAAAACCAGTATGTGGAATTTAATTGCAGTAGGTCAGATAAGGGTTGGAACTAAAACGGAAAAATATCCTCCATTTAGATTCAAATTTGCCGACACAAAGATAACAAATCGTCAGTTCACATATTATTATAATCCAATTCTGTTTCCTCTTTTTTTTCCCAGTTTTTTGTACACTTCCATGAAGTCTCTTAATGTTTCTTCTTAAATACTTAGACGACAACTGTCATCCAGCAGCAGCGATGGCAGCTGGTCCTACATTTGTAATGGAAACTTTTACTGATGGGTCCTTGACAATAGCAACGGATGTAATTTCTATCATAAGTACCACATATCATATGTATCATAAGTAAACATATCTTATGAATCATATGTGTTATTATTGCTGTAAACAGAAGCTAAAATCCAGAACTAATGCCACTGAGTAAGAACTGGGCAGTGAATGCTTGCTCAGAACCATGAAACTGATTTTTTCCAGAGATCTTGTCTCTAAATAACAACCTGATGTACAAAGTGCTGATTTTGGGGGTGTTCAAAGAACAGATCCACATCTAAAGGCTTGTGGTTCAGACTTGTCTCTAATTAAGAAGTGTCCTGAAGTGAACAAAGGACCACACAGTAGGAAATATATGCTTGCAGACACCAATTCACACCTGTTAATGATTAGTTTGCAGACACTACCAGATGTGCTATTTATCTGATGATCAGAGTAATTGAAATGAATTGCTCTGAATCAGTCAGATGAAATTGTCCCAGTTAAGTAGATGTGCTGTTTCTCCTCTGTTTTCTTATGGAAGAGATGGACCTGATCATTTCTTTAACACTGTCCTTTACTCTTGACATAGTGCTCCCACAAAGCGTTTGAGCTGCATGCCATACTCTCCTCCAAAAAAAAAAGACAGTCAGTATAGCTGTACAGAATGGTTTTTTAAGTCTGACCATGGATAAGACTTCATAAAGGCATTGGTTAGTGGCAAAAACGGGACACAATTTTTATCACATATCTAAAAATCTGCATTTCAATGCTTACAAGGTCAAAAAGTGAAACACTACATATGGAGCATTGCAAACTTTTAGAACTCATTGCCAAAGGAATATAGAATGGTTAGAGTTGGA
>VZSF01007665.1:665556-698962 GCA_013398295.1 Chionis minor | reverse complement strand
CTTCTCCTATCTGTCTATAAAAGATCTCTTCAGGCAGTGCAAAGACTGGTTACTGCTAGAGACAGGGTAACCTGAAGGCTGAGGAGGAGAACGTTTTCATTTCAACACCTAGATAACAGACAAATACTTGTAAGGCTTCTGCAAGCAAGAAGGTGGAACTGCAGGCAAAGACACTGTTGTGTTTGCTTTTGCTCAATTTGTTTCCTGCTTGATCTCAGAAAGAACAAATCACTATGCCCGGCAACAACTCTACAGTCTTTTTGTTCCAGGGGAAGAATAAATTAGTTTTACTGTGCCAAATTCTGGTTTGGAAAACTACCATTTACCTACCCGTGAACTTCCCCATAATGACAGCAAGCGTACAACTCCCTCCCTTGGCTCAGCTAGCATGGGCAGCACTTCTTTGTACTGCTTGACAAGGAGCACCTTTCAGCACTAAAAAGCCAGTATTTCAGAAATTGGTGAATAAGCTCCTGCTGTCTGTGGAAAAAAAATAATCAGAGATCAGAAATGCCCTCATATATTGTAAAGCATCTATTTTGATTCACGTATTTGCCATTATGAGAAGGATTCATACTGAATGCAGTTCACCAAAGCGTGAATTTTAACTGCAGGATGCACTGGCTTCTTGCTGGAAGGACCTGCCAGTTGGTTTTCCCCACTAACATTTGTCCTTACATCTGCAAGCTAAGGTCTAAAACTTCAGAAGTGGCCTTCCATTTCCTTATATCCAGAACATCTGACCATATCATTAGAAGAGTACACCCCTCCGGTATAGAAAAAAACCTTTGGGCAGTGGTTTTCTTCAATTCTTCCAATTAGAAGAGTTGCTTTTTGTGGTACATCCCACTCTGCCTGGCTCGCTATCCCAAATGCCACTGATCAGTTCAATTCCCAGCACCACTCATTTGGGGCCTCTGCGTCCACTTGGCATCTGGTGCCAAAGGGGGACTGCAAGGCATGCTAAAAGGAAAAGCTGCTGCCTTTGAGGCTTACAGGTGGAGAGAGAGATATTACACACACACAAGTTTTCTTGAAGCTTCAGACTTTGTTGGGGCTTTTTTTAAAGGGAGATTTATTCTCTCAAAATACCAGCCAAAAAAAAACCTCGTAGTTAAGTACTATTTAGAAATCTGTGGAAGCCAGATATAAATAGAGATCTTGGTATTCCTATTTGGAAAGCATATGACAAAGAAATATGCTCTCTGCACACCCAGCGTGCCTGTTCTTTCTGATGGCTCAAACACCAGTATTTCTGTGAAGACACAGCAGAGTAGAAAAACATTCTGGGGATCAACAGGCAAACAAGTGTGCTGATTAGTGTAGTCTGACTGACTATTTTGTGCCAGAATTGGGAGTTTTGTTTTTTTTTTACCTTCTCCTTTTACAGATGAAAAACTCTATTACTGGACACAGCAAGGGGAGGTCCAGTGCAGAGCTAGACATTTCTCCCCAAGCTGTGGTGGTGGTGCTGTCAGCGTTGCAGAGCTCCCATCTCTCCGGTTACCAGCTCACCTGGCAAATTACAGACCTGAACAGTGATCTTCTTTCTGCATTTCTATGTCCAAAGATTGGACAGGAATCATCCCTTCATTTTAAAATGTCTATGTACAGTGGTTATTGTTTGCCTTCTGAGATTGGACCTCACTACAAAAGCAGATAGCAAGACTCTGCCATGGTCAGTAATGATATATGAATTAAGGTAGGGCAATTGACAGTTGTAACTGTGGAAGGGTTAGGCATTAGGATAATCACTTATTGACGTGACCCTCTCATTAGTTCTTTTGATCTAATCACTGCTAGTGACTTTTCTACAGGGTCCAAAAACTTACTTCATTCTATCATATCACTTGCTCCTACATGATGCCTTTTTTCCAAGTGAATGGGAAACTCATGTCAGAAGTCAACACCTTCAGAAGTGGCGATTGATTTTGGACGATTCTGAATTTGAGAACCCACCGCGGATGCCTGCAGCACAATTGCTTCAGGTGTTTTGAGTGATGAAATGCGTGCACATGCTCAGCAATCACAAAAGTTAGGCCCAAAGGATCCTTCTTCCTTACTATTCCCTTCAAACAGGAACACTACTGCCAGTGGAGCTCAGCTTGTAACAGTGGAAGTTACCAGAAATGCCACCAAAGCTGCCTGGGGACTCCCCAGCTTCCTCCACGTGGAAGGTACCCAGATGTTCCAGTGACAGGCAGCATTTTGTAAGTCTAAGGATCAACAGAGTAATCTTTGCAAGGCCAGTCCATACATAACTGAGCTACCGACCTCCAAACTTAGATTTTAACTTCAAGAACATACCTCCCTTTTTTACTAGTTACAGGGAAGCCATCCCGTATGACCGTCAGTGATGTATGATACAGCACATCCTCTCCGATTCTCCAAGGTCTTAAATGACTCAACTGCTTTAGTTTATATGCACAGAGATGGTTTCTATGACTATATTTAGTTTTAGAGGGTCTGGAAAAGCGATATCGCCACTGGAATGAGGAAGTATTTATTCCCCGACTGGAAACACATGATGATGATGTAAAGGTGCTATTTGGAGAGCTCTATTTATATTGTTGTTTCCTGAATCTTAACGTGACTCAGAGAATCTCGGGACATAATGTGGTGCCACCGCCGTAGTCTGCGGGAATCACAGCCAAAGTTTTGCAAAAGCTTGACTAACAGCAAGTTACCACAGCACAGTGAAGCAAGGCTGAACAACAGAACCTAAAGTTTAATGACTTGACCAGTTTGTTACCAATGGATTTAAGCTGCATTATTAATGGTAGGCCAGTGACAGAATTACATGGATAATAGCCAACAACTGCAGTATGGTAAGTATGCAAGCACCATTAATGCAGAGTGAAAATTGATTTCACTAATTACTCCTTGTTGCAATTATTCTGTTTTTACAGATCAATAACTGCTTTCCACAAGCCAATTCCCCTCCTGCTTCTTGACCAGTCAGGAATTTCTGTGATAACCAGCTGTTTAGAAGTACTTTCTGTAAGGTTTACAAAGGCAGAGCAGATCCAGCTGCAGAACAAGCTCCCAGGAACAAATCTTGTGAACCCAGTCTGAACGTTTCCCCAAAAGGACCACAAACCTTTTTGTTCACACAAGAACACGTGTCCATTAAAGGGAATGGCATTCAATCACTTCCCTTTCTTACCTTTAAAAAATAAAAATAAACTAGAAGACAACATTCTGTACTCTGAGCGAAAACTGCCAGAAGCCCTGTGACATCTGTTTGATGTAGCAGGCTGAGGAAGAACACGGCAAAGGTTATTAGAAAGAGGAAGGAAAATAAGAATCAAAATGTCACACTTCAGTGATTGCACGGAAGCCAAGCCAAGCCCATTAGAAATAGCAATAAGGTAACCTGGCATTAGCATTCCTAATTTGGAATTAGTACACCTAACAGATCCTGACTACTCCTTGTTGAGCGCCTTGTTCCTTGTGCAAACCTAATGACTTTGCTATGCCATGCTTATCTCTCTCTAGATATGATTGCCTGCTTCTGCTCCAGCCTTGTTTCTGGAATTCATCCATATCCACTCTTAACAACTGCATTACTCTATATACCATACTGGTCTGTGTACCACACACGGATCAAGCAGAGCACAAACTGCTATTCTGTCAAAATGGCAGCAGCTTTACACCTGCTTTGCACAAAACAGACAAGCAGAATAGAGAATCAAGCCATGCTTATAGTTTATATGTGACCGATTATTCGCTTCTTGGAAAGTTTAATATTTAATGAAATCACAGGGTGCTATATTGCTCACTTCTTAAGGGAAGAAACTCCCATTGATTACAGGAACAGGTGGGATGCCTAAATACAAGATAGCAGAAAACACAGGGGAAAAGAGGCTCAGAAAGGGGGGGACCATAGCAATTATTTCCTTAACAATGGTTTGTGGTTCCCCACCCCACCCCACCCCCAGTCATTCTAGCAGCAGGTGGATTTGCTTCCAACAAGAAAAAAAAAGAGCTAAGGCAAAAACACCACAGCCCCCCAGGAAATTGTTTACACTTCAGGAAAAATGGGAAATAGAAACTATCTACCAAAAAATCCTCGTGTTGCCATACCAGTGAAGAGCCCTCAGTGATCACATGCAGCTGAGCCACACAGCCCCAGGTTCTCCATGGACACTGTGAAGATCAAGGGTTCCCTGTCCCATCCCAGAAAGGTCTTACATTTCTGTTGTCACACAACAGCTCCCACACCAGCCACCCATTCTTTGCTGGGCCACCTGTGCTTTTTTATGCCCCTCATAGTCCCCAGCCTCCAAGAAAAAACAGGGTAAGTCTTTCTGCTGCATCCTGTTCACCATCTCATGTGAAGATACAAGCCCCACCTGCAGACAGTATCACAGACACTGCCAGCACCACACTACTTAGCTTGAAAAGAGAAATGGAGCCAAGCTTGTACTTTAACTGGGTGTAGGCTGATTGAAAAAAAATCACTTCAAAACATCTGCTGCTTTACTTCTTCAGTACGAAATACGGCCTTTACACTAAAATTGCATTTCCCCAGCAAAAGTCTGCTATCAATAAAAACATTCAAGGTTTTACATCGTGAAAAAGGTACATATTTTTCAGTCTTCAGCAAATAGCTTTCCTTGCTCCTCTCTTGTCCTTTCAAGTTTCAGCAATCACAACTTCAGCTAATTGCAAGACATCTGCAATATAATCAGAACCAAAAAAGTGTCCCATTAGCCACAGTTTGGTTGCTGAATCTCCTCCCCAAAATATTTAGTTTAGGAGGCCAGAAAAAAAAAATCCACAATATCAATACCACTTTTGTTACTGTTGAAATCTTTCACAGAATTAAAAAACACTACTGCACTTTTCCATAACTAAGCAGCAGTGCTGGCACTGAGCAATTACTCATCATATAAGGTTCTTGTCTTGCTGCTGTCACAGGTGATACTAATTCGTTTGTTTGCCAAGATTAGAATGATAATATAACCATTGATTGCTCATATTCCTCATTACACAAACACTGCAAAATATTAATCGTATAGCATCCAGCATCACTAATGTGGCCTTACAATACTACAACAGTATTAATGCAATTGTTCACGTTGTCCCTCAGGACATGTAAAAGCCGTAATTTTTATGACTCTGTTCAAGCCTGATTTCTGCCGCTTTACTCATGCCCTCCTGTTACATACAATACTCTGATTGGCTTTTCTTCCCCCTCTGCATCTTACCTCTGGCTAATTTTATCAGCAGTTTCAACTGTATGTGAACTGATGACACATGGCTATACAACTATTTCCAGGCTTGTCACTTTCAGCACTCGATAAATCCTTGGCCTGTCTTTTGGACAGCACATCCACAACATCTAGCCCTCATCTCAAGCACAACACGGTAAAAGGGAATGTTCCACTCCCACTGAATTTTGCCTCCTCTTGCTTTTTGTCCTGGGGACAACACAGCTCAGTCCTATATCACTAGCTGTCATCTTGGACATGCACTTCTTGTAGGTCTACACATCTGGATTATGCTGAAGGTCTTGCTGAGACGGAGCTTCTCCTAATAGCTTCTCCTGATTTCCTCAACTCTGCAGGAAGATACTTTTCTTCCAGACCAGAAATATGCCTCTTTGCAGTTTCACTTGAAAAGGGTTAAGCTAAAGAGAAAAATGTGTCTGTTGTTCCCAAACAAAGCTACCTGCAAGTGGAGCAGTTAGTAACAGAATGTACACTTTAAATTCATAATTTATTTCAGCCTGTGTTAACACAGAGGGGTAGACAGGACATCCTGCACGTACTTTTCACACGGCATCTGTGCAGTCCTTCCTTTCTCAGGCATCCAGCACTGAACATTTCAGTGGCTTGCATATCATTTCCTCCAGTCCCAATAAAGAGAAGCTTGTTCTCTCCCACCCAGGCGGCTTTGGCAAAGATCATAGTCCAAGCCTGTTGCTATCACCTCACTCACCACCATCTTTACCAGCTCTCTCCACACATTCTTGCATCAAACTTATCTTCAGCTTCAAGGCTCTCAGCATAAGCTTATCTTTGGTTTCAAGGCCTTCCATAACTTACCCTCACACCCTATCATTTCTCACTCGCTACTGAGGCATCGATTCCTGCTTTTGATTGTCCCACGAAGCCTTCCGCTATCACCCAACTATCAGATTTTCCAATATGCACTTTCGTGCTCTCCTTCATCCTACCATTCCTACCGCTACTGCTCATCTCCTCCAGATTTTTCTGTGTCAGCTTCTATATCAGAACCGATGTCTGGCTCCTGAAAAATATTATGCCCTTGTCTTTTCTGCACTCCCCCATGTGCCATCTATATCCGTCTGTTATATGGATTCATTTCTATTAAGACGAACAGCTCAGACAGAATCAGCTTTCTGCTCTGTGCTGATACAGTGCCTAGCAGAATGGAGTGGTGCTCGTGTGCCAGACATGGCCTGCAGTATGCTAATGTGTACCATGATAACATGTGTTGTACGTATGCACCATGTGATGTACAGTAACACAGTGCCCATCTAATATATGGCCACACACATCTTTGCTTGTTCTGGGTACAAGTACTCTCTGCACTGAAAGAGCCAAGAGGCGAACACTGAAAGAGCCAAGAGAGCAAGCGAACACCACACACCACTACTTTTGCTATTTGAACGTAAATCTGAAATTTTAAAGTAAGATAAATATTTTAGAATACAAGTGTCCTAATTTAGTTTATTAGCAGGCACCCACCATTATAGTCTAAACTCTGGAGTCATTCTTAAAAACCTTTCCCAAGCACTCACAGATCCCCGTCTGTTGTGAAAAGAGTTATATCTGTATCATGCTTTATTTTAGCATAGCTTATCCCATTCTTCCTACAGGAAGAAACTACAGTGGTGTAAACCGTCTTTATAACTATACAGCTGCACAAGCATCGTTTCTGTTAGTCTAACTATTTCAGGTTTCATAATAGCTTAACAAGTAAAAGCCAAGCCTGAGTTTAACCCATTGAGTCATAAACTCATATAATTGTACAGAATCTTCACCTTGCATGAGAATCTACCTTACTTTTAAGTTTTGTGTCCCCCCCCTTTAAAGGCGAGCCATTGTAACACATTCTGGAGTCATGCTTGATGCTTCCGTCACACCTGTGGGGACGGCACCTTCCCACTGTTCTCCGAGGTCATGCCTACACTGCAAGCACAACATGACCGCTGCACGTGCCGACACACTTGAGTGAGTTTTACTCCGGCAGCAACAGCAATGAAACGACAGCAGCACAGACTATCGCAGACCAAAGGATGCCTTCGCAAAGGGTGCGCCGATGTCTGTGCTACTCCAGCATCACTGTTGCTGACCACCAGCCCGGCTAGGTTAGGGCAACGCAGGGCACCGACCAGATGTCTTTGTACTTGGGGAGTTTTGGGCTGCCAGGGCAGAAAACTGAGACTCTCACCCTGTTTTTGTTCCTGTTCTTGTCGTGCTCCTGCCTTCTGTACTTGAGAGCCTCGGCCCTCTGCTGCTATGGTCCAGAATGCTTGAGATGTGAACGCCATCTTCTACTACAGAAGCTGCAGAGCTTCTATAGAACTTTTATAGAGTACAGCTATAGAGCTATACTTCTGCCTGAAGTACAGAGAAAAATATCCTTTGTCTTCTGTGCGTGTTGAAAGGACAAAACCACGTTCAAATGTGGTCAAACCTATGGTACAAGGTGGTCCTAAAACAAGCCAATGGCACACATATCAAAAGCATAACCAATCATCAATGAGAACCTCTTGCTTATCCAGACACATAAACCAAGTACAGATTAACCAGCTCTGACTGCGCATGATATTTTTAATCCAGCCTTTTAGGTGATTTAGCAGCACTGGGCAAAAGCCTGAACGACAAAAAGGGAATTTTACTGCACTGTCTGCTTAAAACTGCAGAAGCTCTCATTTACACTTTTCCAGTGTGCACCAGTGAAGTGGAAAGAGCTTTAGCATGGTTCACTGCCCAGAATGCAAAATAAAACTAAAGAACAGAAAGTCTGCTGAAGGTTCAGTATGTCTGTCTCACCCATTAAGGCTCCTGTAATACTCAAAGGAAACACCAAAGAAAGGTTTACATGCTTAAAAGCTTGGGGTTTTTTTTCCCCCCCTCCAGCTTCATCAGTTACTCAAAAAGAAGATACTGTGTCTTTCTGTAGACCCTAGATCACATTTGACCACCATAACCACACACTGCCAATAAAACAATGCATTTGCAGTACAACAGTTTAAAATGTGCTCAAAAAGTACATGCAATTCTTAAAGGGAGATGGTCTCTCTGTATACACATACATAGGCATATTTGTATTTTCTAGAGAGAAGTCAAAAGTTTCTGGTTTTATAAATATTTTTGTCAAGCAAGTGACTACAGCTGGTGGAGTTAAGCTTGCAGTGATAGCTGAAAAACAGATTCCCTAGAAATTGGAACGTATTATCGGATGTCAATAGAACAACTCCCTTCGGAGACATTAAGTATTATGAGCCTGACTTACCTACCCAGAGGCCCCCTCATTCCATTCTCCTAAGTCTAAAGCAGCCTTAAAGTATTTATGTACTTACTACATGAGCACTTTAAAGCATTTTTACAGTAGCAGAAAGTGCAGTAGTGTAAAGGAGATTTGTGTCCTCATATTCTACCTCAATTTCAAGCAGATAAACATCAGTAAAATCATTAAGTACATCGTGAAAACTGCTAACAAGCAGAGTCCAAGACCAAAATAACCAATCGCAACCTCCCCTGCAGAGCTCACTGACAGAGGCTTCAACTTCAAACAGCAACCACAAATTTCACATTGTATCAGTGCTAGGGTTTGTGTACTCTAGTAGAGACCCAACAGAAGGCAACGATAGCACATCTGTCTGTCTGTGACACGAAACTCATCTGGAAGATCTCCATGGGGAGAAAGCATGCATGGGCAAGAGGAAGCTACACAGGCATTTTCCCATGGCAAGTTTAGGGTTTCATAAAATGCAGTAAGCCTGAACTTGCAAACCTAAACTGCCAAAGCCAAAGGTATAGCCACCCTGTTTTATCAAATGCATGTAAAACCTGGATTACTCTGATTACACCATTTTTTGCGATGCTTTCACATAAGGCTTTTGACAAGTCACTTGCCTATAAAGAGTCATTTACCCAGGCTCAAAACTCTGATTGGTTTTTTTTCCAGTCCTAGTTTACCTGTGTTTTTTCTGCTTGCCATTGCATAATTTCTTATTAGTATTTCTTCATTAGGTTCACATGCAGCTGTTAGCTATTATTGCACAGCAGCCATCATGAACAATAGGATCCTGTCATCCAAAGTTTCTGCCATGCAAATCCGCACCTCGGATAAGCACTCTGCCAGGACCTCTTCTGACAGGCCAAACACTTGCTTCATCTGAGTGGTGGCATTTACTCGTGGTCTTGAAATCAAGAGTGAATCTCAGACCACACCCTAAGAAATCCATATAAACTCCAAGACTGCTCAAAACAGAGCAGTAGTCACTGTTTCAGCCAAGGCTGTAGATAACATACACATCTTCCAAGCTCCACAGGGCACACAGGCTGGAAGGGCTACCAGGAGAATTGAGACAGGCATGAATTCTGCTATTCCATCATCTCCTGTTTATAAAAAAATGCAGTTTACAAACCCAGCAGTATTCCCTATTTTTTAAGAATACACTAATTAGCACACTTAACACCCTATTATCCTTGCCTACACAGGTCACAGCACATTTTAACTATTCTGCAACTTAAAAGGATACATGTAAACATCTAAACATGGATGCCCCATCCCTGGAAACATTCAAGGTCAGGTTGAATGGGGCTTTAAGCAACCTGAGTTAGAGAAAGGTATCTCTGCCCATGGCAGGGAGGGTTAGACTAGCCAATCTTTAAAGGTTCCTTCCAACCCAAACCATTCTATGAATCTATGAAACAGGAGTTGTTTTCCACTTATTGATGAATACATGACAAAATCCTACTGCAAACAGAGCAAAGGCATTTAGCACATGCAAAGTCGTCACAGAAAAATCTAGCAAGCTGTCTCAGGTAAGCCTGAGAACTTGTAATCCTTATAAGGCTTTAAATATTTTTTAATTCTGTGCCCAATACTTTAAATGCTAGTATTGTTCTCTAGCCTGACATTTCCATGCTTGGGATCACGTCAGGCCTCAAGATTAAAAACAAAATCATCGGTGATTTCTCAGAACAAAAGGTCACTCTTTACCACCTCATGAAGATAACATACGCACTTCCATCCCAAACCCAGCTAGTTTGTTCTAAGGCAAGTGCACTTCTGAAAATCAGGCCTTTTTTGTGGTTCATCAAGTCCATTGTTTCCAAAAGTAAATAGCCATTTTCCTTAATGATTGAGTAATCACTCCTCTTCCTTAAATCAAGGGCTTTGAAGGTGATAGGGGAAAGGCTGCTTGGTTCAGATAGCCTCAGTGGGAAAGAGCAGCCAGCTTTCGTGCTGTTGTATTTGCAGGAAGACTTGCTCTTGTTTTTATTATAGATAGGTTTTGTTTTGTTTCTCATTTTGAGAGGAATTATAGGAATTCAAGGGAGAATAAAGAACTACCATGAACCCCTACTACAGGGTATAAAGGCTGCCACACACCTTCCACTGGATGTTGAAATGTGATAAACGGCAGCCTAAAGACAGCAAAAGAAACCAGAGCTCAGGAAAAGGAGTAGAGTTTAAGGAGATGTGCCCTCATAGGGCTTCCAGATGTAAAAATTTCTTGCTCTAGCTCCCTTCTCAGACAACCATTAAGTTTCCTCAAGAGGACTCCCAGTTCCAGGCAAAAAGCTGTGCTCAGCAATGCAGACTCACCTTTCACTGCCCCTGGTTTGGCACATCTGCGCGCAGGAAAACAATTCACATCAGCCACATGGTCAGGAGAGCTTTATAGCCGAGTTTAAGTCACTTGTAAAACCAGCCCTTGAGAGAATATATACTGTATCTGACTTGAAAATGCAGATTATTTTTCCTCCCCTCAGCGCTTTTAAATCACTCAAAGACGGTGTTAAATCCAGGAGGTCAGGGAAGCTCAGCACTGGGTTCTCTGCTCCCACTGGAGCTCGGGTCAATGGAGTTGAGCACTGCTGACTGCTGCCGAAAATCTCATCCAAGGACCCAGTCCAAAGCAGGCTAAATTCACCGGACAACTTCTTTAAACTTCTACAGACTTTGGCTCCAGCCCAGGCTACATTAGCATCCCATGGACCAGTGTGTTTTAGCAATTTACTGCCCAACAGCTCTCAAAGTTTTCAGCGTCTCTGACTGAGCCAGAGTAAAATGCTTTGTTATTTAACATTATTTCCATAGTGCCTACAGTACATTTGGGAATTAATTTTTTTTATCCTCAGAGTAGCAGTGACTGAACCAAGCTGCTGCTTTTTTATGGATTACTTAGAAGACCAACCCTCTCAATGAAAGGAGTGCTTGCAAAGCACCAAACACACCAGACCACGCGCTCTCACAGGCTTTACATAAGTGCAGCTCAATTTGTCCACAGAATACAAGCAATTCAGTCAATGAAAAGCAGACCTGCATCATACCAGCCACCAAGAGGCTTGTGGGATCACACATTTCTGTGCCTTATGCACTGCCACATGTTAGCAAGTGACTCCTATTCAGATGCCTGCATGTAAACTACAGTTTGAAGGAAAATGCCACGTTGCAGGGGAGGATAACCAAAGCTTGGTGCTGAGGTATATGCCTAGATGTAATCCTGCTCTACTAAAAAAGTAAAGGATTTCAGCATCATAACAAGGATGAAGATTTAAAATTGTACTAAGGAGACAATGAAGAACTTCAAAACAATGGCTTTGATTGTAAAAATTTTATTTTTTTCTCTGAATGCAAAAGTAGTTGTTAATCAGTAATGTTCAAAGTTCAGCACCATTTGTCATACAATTCAGGGTTCAGTTTCAGAATCTGTCAGGTCTGACTAACCCAAGGGAGACAAAGCCTTGCTGATAGGTGCCAGAGAGGCATTAAGCTGACATATTTACAAAGACTGTGAATTATACATGAGTTTCTGTATGAACCAGATGGGTTTAATGTGCCACACATTCTTCATGTATTACATTTGGGTCTCATAATACAACAATTGCATTTTACTGTTCTGTGAATTTATGGCCAGTGGAAGCATGAGACTGATGTCCCCAGAGACTCATATCCTGCTCCTGAACAGAACAGCAGCTACGATTTTTTTCCACACCATTCGACATCAGTCCATCCAATCCTGAAGAGGACAATACCTGAAAGTACAGGGTTTTCCATTTCCATGCTCATGGGAACCTCTCTCCCTACAGGGTAGCATCTCAGCTACAAGTTTACATGTATTTTATAATGTGTTGGTACTACCTGGGGAGTACACCTATACATCCCCAGGGTCTACTACTGCCATACTAACATTCAACATAAACCATGCACTCTAGTGGTATTTCTGTAACGCCCTCAGTATCTACCTTAACAAAACCTCTACATTCAAAAGGCTGCATCCACCCCTGGGTTTCCTGACCTAGCAAAAATCCTTGAGTTTCTCAACGCAGCGCTTACCTGCACTCTCAGTGCATCCAATATTTAAGTAAGCTTTCCAAAAGGCCACTATCTGTGAGACTGTTCTGCCTTGATGCTGAGAAATTTCAGCTGCAGCTCAGGATACAGAACAAATGCTCCTGCAAAGCATATGCTAGTTTTTAACTGGCTGTATCTGATCATCACCCTTTTCTGCCAGCTCTCAAGTACTGCTAGAGCATCACCCACTTGAATGGCAAGAGCTGCTGGCAGGCTTGCAGTGAATAGACTGAGCTGCTCACTGAAGAGCTGAAAAAAGCAAAAAAAAAAAAAATCACAGCTACTGTCTACCTATCTGACACGGCTGTGATCAACTGGCATGCCAGATCCAACATCATCATGTGGACTGCCTTCATACAGTGCAGCGTGACAGCACATCACACCCTACAGACTGCTTGTAGTGGTATGGAGTGAAAACACAAGCCCTTCATAGCACAGTCATTCCAAAAGGTCTGAGAAAACACATTACAGTTTTCTTACCCTGCTCCTCTCTGATCCAACCAGCTCTACAATAGTGACTGCTGACAGTCTCTGCAGTCTTTAAACAGTGTAGATCCTCTGATGGGTCACCTGGCCATACATCAGAAGATGGACTGCAACCACAGCATCATGAAAGCAGCTTTTTCTGCTTTTTACTACACCATTTGGACATCACTTAAATTGGAAACAGATCTGAGGGATTATTCAGCTCCAAGCTTTTCTAACCCCATGGTCTAACCCTCCAACCCATTTTAACGACATCTGAATGCAGTTCAAAAGATTATGTGAGTCATTAGTAAACTGAGATAATTTCAGCAATCACACTTAAAGATATCTATGACGCACTAATGCAGAAATCTCTATTAGAGGCAGATGTGAATCCAGAGAATGGGACATAAAGGATTGAAGGGAAGTCACTAAGGTATTAAAAGTCGGAGCTGCATGGAAATAGCTTGATTAAATTAAGAAAGGACAATATATCCTAACTACAAAGGTACCTCTTCCAGAAGTGACATCAATCTGAACTACAGCCTTCTGAGGAAGGTGATGGAATCCCTACCAGGGCAAATACTTAATATTAGATATATCAGAAAAATATGCTGTAGGGAAAACTCTGCTCTGTGCAAGAGATTGCCTAGGTGACCTCAACAGCTCTGTTTTAAATGGCTATAAATGTGTGACACAATAAGAGAGTTTGTCTGTCAGACACAAACCCAAACCTGAATAGTTGTTTTCATGATGAATCCCAGCAACTTATTCCAAAGATTTAATATGACCAGTTCTTTTGGTATGCCATGATTATGCCAGCTTTCTCTCTGAACACTCTTATTTTTTTGTAATGAACTGTGACTATTACAAGAAAGGGCAGACCTGGGACTAAGAACATTATTGCACATCTGTGCCAGATAAAATATCCACTGCTACACACGTACCACTAAACAAAACTTGGAAGAACACATTCAAGTGACAACACTAATCACCTCTGTACGCTCACAGTATTTTTAGGTTTCACTCATGGTACATTAAATTACAACTGTTGTAGCCTCAATGCTTGGATGGCAAAGTAAGCAGTGGAGGATGGGAAAGGAAGAAAATGTCATTTTAGCTTTGTTGCTGGATTAAAATCAGAGAGGAGGGTGGCTGTCAAGGAAGTAGTCAGAAGTAGAACTTGCAGGAATGACAAAGATTGCATGAGGGAAAGTGACAGTGGCCACCAACCAGTATCTTTTTCTTTTTTTGGCCACCTCAACTGCTCCATGTCCATGTTTCTGTGTCTACTTACTCCCTTGTGACAAGATGCTTCAAGAAGAAACCACACAAACCACCAAGCTCTCCCACAAACACAACCCACATGAACGTCAAAGCCATGGGTACAAACAAGGACAGCCCTTTGCTCTCAGGCCAGGTTACAGTCAGCTGAGCCGAAACATCTCGCACCAGATCCAGCGTCATAAGCCTGTTATTGGATTTACTGAATTCCTGCTGGGTGAGGTATGCTTTCTACAAGGTTATGATTCAGAAACACACTGAAGGAGGCGATGCTCAACAGCTTCTAATGAAAATTACTGTTGTTTTTGTTTTCTGCAAGTGAGATACAGGAGGTACAAGGATGAGATGTGTTTGAGCCCGCAGGGTTACTGCACAGGTACACTGATGCCTAGGAGTCTTTTTCCCTTTTGCACTGCTTTTGTGTGCCTCAAATTTTTGGTCCCCATTGACCACTGTCTGATAAACATAGCATTAACAAGTCATAAGTGAAGTCATATGGGCTTCCCATAACTGCACCTAAGTTACAGTGCAAATCAGCCTAATTATATCAGCAGCCTTCTCTGCTCCACTCTGCAGAGAGTGGACCCTTCCCAGAGGGCCAGTCAAGCAGGTGAAGCAGCTCAGTACATTTCTGCATGTCCCAGTCTGCTGGAGGAGGGCAAATGGTCATCTAGGTCATGAATAATGCACCATCTGTTTATGCAACTCCAGAGATCCACTTCAAATCAGCTTGTGGTCTCCAAAACTATTTTCAGTATACTTGGCCAGCCTCTTTAGTAGGCAAATCAAAAAGCTGCTTTCAAAATTCTCTCTGCTCCCTTAAGGCTTTCACTCCTCTCTGCTATACATAACCCAGAAGAAAGGAGACATGATTTTCTGGTCACTCCAGTTTCACGCTGGTATTACTTGACTGACTTCAGTAGATTTATTCCTCATGTATACTGCTGTGACACAGTGAGGTTCAAAGATGGCTTAACAGCATACAGGGATGTACCAGCAATTCAGAAATGAGTCAGGAGGAGATCAAGCTGCATGTAGTACCATCAATGCCTTCTAAGCAGATGGTTAAGCACTAAGTATCACACAATCAGGGCTAAAGCAGCCTTTTCTTCCATGTTGTAGAGGTGGAATCCGAAATAATGAACAAGCAGCACAAGAGGGAGAGGGTGAAATTACAAAATATTCCTCCACCCTGAAAAAGAAAATAATCTTTTTAAATACTGGCTCTCAGCCCAGAGGTCTGACCCCAGGGGATATGATGTCAGTAAGCCAGTGCAATAGCAGAAGCAAACCTTGAAGTGTAATGTCAATTCCTTGCAAATCTCATCTAATCCAAAACATTTCACATGAGAAAAACTTAGATAAAAAGAAGGCAGGAGAAGAAAAACATAGCTCAACTATACAAAGTCATGCAAACTCTAGAAATAGCCATGTTAGGAAAAGGCTAAGCCGTTCATTGGGACAAGTCAAGAAAGTCATGGTGACAGCTCCCTTAGCTCCCTGATTCAAGCCCAGTGTTCAGAAACGTGCCAGTGTGGGCTCTGAACTGAGAGAGATATAGACAGCAATTAGCTATAACTTACAAGCAAAATGTTCTCAACAATTTTAAATCCATGGACCACTGAACTTTTCTTAAAAAAAAAAAGCACTGTCTTATACCTTGGTCCCCCATTTGTGTCATTTGCAACTGTATAAACGTTAAGCCAAGCCTGAAATACTAATTTATTGCATTTTTTCACCCTTGTGGATTGATTACCTGCACTTAGAGGAAGGTATGTATCTGCAGACTCCGTTATCTCACAGACCTCAGCTTGAGTAACACTGCTGTACTGTACCTTTAACCCCTCTTAAGATGAAGCATCATTTATTCTCACAGCTGTGCTTCTGTTGCTGCTTTTTGGTTCAAGGCAAACCCTTTAATTCACAGAGCAGAAATACTGCCCCAGGAAAAGAGAAAGCAGAGGAATTGTCATGCATTCCCACTCTGGAGACTGATAATAAACAAAAGCATCAAGAAGGATTCATTAGGACCTAAACATTCTTCTTCCTCCTCTCTCCTCCCCCCTCCAGACATGAGCCCTGCTCATGTAGCCAAGGAATGATCTTAAACCTTGCCTGACACAGAAGAAACAACACTGAGCAGATAAAGTGCTATTTAGTTTGCTCTGCCTCCCTACCTGAGGCCTGACAGAGCCACAGATCACTCTGAAGATCCCAACATGCAATTTGTTGCCTACAAGCCACTGGCTGGGGACTCCCTGGGCTGCAGGAGCATGCTCAGGAATTGCACCCATTAGGGAAGTTCAGCCTGTGCCTCAACAAGAAGGCTGCAGGGATGCTATCAGCAGCATCTTTCTACCACTGGGGCATTTAACTCCACTTAAACAGGACAAATACGTTTGTGCCCACCTAAGCACAATGCTTGGTGCAGAGCTGAGACCACTGCCGAAGCCAGACAGCATTGTAGTGCAGTTTGGGTTAATACACACCTATCTTCACAGGCCACGACTAACTGGAGCTGGGTGGCATCAGCAAAACAAGAGAGACGGGCGGGTTGTGACACAGAGCTGAGTGTAGCAAGCAAAAGCAAGCCCTGGCAGAGCTCTGCCTAGCACTATCCCCTTCCCAGAGCACAGGAGGAAAGCTTTGTTCCTGGAGGCCCTCCCCAAAAAAACATTCAAGTCCAGATTTTAACACAGACTTTTACCCATTTTCTACAGGCAGGTTGAATTCAGGCTAGGTGACACTGCCTGCCTGTCCACGGTGCATTTCAGCAATCAACTTGGGAAGAAGACAGCTCACGTACTTGAAAGTACATGAGGTTATGCCACACGCAGACACATGACAGGTCACTTCAAACAGACCTCACTGTGTTTGGCAAAGACTTCCGAAGTTACTCAACAAGGCTCTTATCAAGTATCTCATAGCTTATTGATGCTGAAACAGCTACTCACCACCTCTGTTTAATAAACAAAAACCTGTAACTTTGCTTAACTTCTCTTTGCATTCTTGTTCTTCTAGAGGAAGGCTAACTTTCCATCCTTCACCACCACAGCTATGTTCTCAGCAAGCTGCTGCATTTGGTGCCCAAAGCAGTTTCTGCCTGACCAGAATATGGCTTGGCAACTCAGTGTGGAGTCAGCGGTGCCAGGCAGGTTGCTTTTCTCCACTCGGAGTCTTGATCTATGAAGTTCACCTCCACAGGGAGAGCGTCTTGACAGCACCTTTCTCTGGGAAGTTCAAGCTAGCTTGAAGAAGAGACAGTAAAGGGAACACGCTGCTTTGTTTAACCTTTTTCACCCCCGAAGTATATAGCTAGCACTTTCACTTCCAAGAAGGGTTCATTGATTCTCTGCATCTTAGTGTTGGAGATGTTCACAGTTCCCACTGAAGTCAATCACATCTTCCCCCTGCAACATCCCTCCCTTTTCGCCCTTTCCCAGTGTGATGCAAGCCCTGCTCCGGGTCCTCCCTCAGCACTCTCCTCCCAGCTGCATCTCGCTGCCAAGGACCCCACCACAGCAGCTCGTCCTGGGGGCAACTGCTGCCCAGTGCCTTCTGGGGAAGCAGTCCACAGCCCGGCAGCGGGAGGGAGATGGGGAAACGCAGCCCACGGCTGGCGAGAGCAGGCAGGGAGTTAGAGCGCGGCAGCCACAACCACCCAGCTACACCCTCTTTCCCTTTCCGTTCTTTGCACGCCCGGCCACGGCAGCGCAGCCGGCTGCCCTGAACACTCACTGCCTCCTGCTCTGGCTCTCTCCCACCCTTTATTCAGCTGGTTTCCTCGGGCCAAATGTGCCAGCCTCACGGGTGCTTTTCCACTTTATGTATTCATCTATTTTCCCCCATTTCTAATGAGGGAGGTGTCACGCTCAGGCCCCCGAGAGCAGCCCCTCCCCTCTTATCATTTCACTGAAACACATCCTCCTCTTCCAGGCAAATGTTATCTGGTGTTTTCGAGAGTTCTTTTTTCAAAGGCAAGAAATGCCAAAGACCGCAACGCCCTTTTCACCAGGAGGCTTTGCCCAAAGCTAGGCATAGCTTGCCTCGTGGCTGTGACATTCAAGGAACCCGCAGCAAGCGTCTAGCTCCTGCAAAGGGGAGCAGAAGGAACACTTAGGTGGTTTCTACCCCTAATCCCGGACCTCAGGGACCCACAGCCCTCTCTACTCCCTCCCTCCCTCATACGTGTCCTGTTTTGGCACTGCTTCCAAATGAAGGTAACAAGCCAAACACAAGCCACCAAATGGAAGAAAATCAGCCAGGCAGAAAGCAATGTGATACTCACTGATCTGACTAAAGCTTGCTGCTGTGCAGACAGCAGTGGCAGCCTGGCACAGCTATGGCCCACTGCACATTTCCATCACAAATTCCACTCTCTTTATCCCACTTCCAGTATTTACAGCTTAACCATAAAAACTGCTCCTAGATGAAACCCAGCAACAAGGCATCAGCCATAAAGCAAACTAACCCAAAACCAACAACAACAAAAAATGAGTATTTGGTTAAAAAAAACCAAACAACCAACAACAAACAACCAACCTTAGTCTGGCCACTTTTTTTTTTTCAATCTTGTGGAAGTGCCAAGACAATGCAAGTGAAGAGGTTTGGCTTTCCATTTCTTGTAATGCTGCGTTCAGTAGAAGACCAGTTTCTTTGGGAGTTTTGGACAGAGCAATAACTGCTGGACAGAAAGCAACTTCAAACAGCTGACTTTCTGCCAGTTGCAAATCGGAAGGCTTTCAAGTCTTCAGGTTTCAGGCACGTGGGAGTTCATTTAGGGTCATGCCTGGGAAGCCTGGCACATTCCAAATACTGATCAAACTCTCATGGGTCAAATTTGGAACATTTTTTTATGACCAAAAATTTCAGAGACAGCAAGTTCTTCAAGGCTGTGGATCTTTCAGCACCTCACCTTAAAAGTAAATCTGCTTGAGTGTTCCCAGATACCTCCACCACATAGAAGTTATCTCCGCACTGATGGCTAACAAACTGACTGCTTATAGGACAACTGCATCTGTTCCACCGCTTTTCACCAACAGAGAGTGCCTGCCCAAGCAGATAACCTTCCTCCTACACTTAACCCAAAACTCCCACTGCTGTATTGAGGCAGTCCACAAGGACAACAGTGTACAACACGCCTGAGGTGAAGATTGGCAAGATTTTACCTCCCTCCACCTCCCTCCTCCTCCCCTAATCCAAGCGATACCTCATTTTCTGGAACAGCCTTGCAAACTAACACTGCCCCCAATCACTCACCCCTGTTGATGTACTTCAAATCAACGGGCTCCAACACCTGCAGCTATCAACAGCATTGAGAGTTTTCCTGTCACTGTAAAACTTCTTGTGGGAGATGTGAAAAAGTACAGGAGAAAAGGATTTTTACAGCTGTGTAAAGGGCTACAGGATCTGTAAAACTGGGAACCAGAGACACCTGGACTCCTGTCCCCACCTACCCAAAGTGTTCTTTACCTGCTCCGCCTCTGCAAAATTCAATCCCAAGGAAGAATGAAGACAACCAACTGAACTCAGTTGAAAAGAGTTTGGGTGGCATGAGCACAAAGGGAGACACCAGCATGAATACAGCAGTTTAAATTCTTCTAGGAAATCTAGAGACAAATCTCAGACTATTCCACACAGGTCTTTTTTCTGGCTTGCATGTCTGAAAAGCAACAGGCCAGTTGACAGTACTTTACTCCTACCAAAATCAACATTTGACTATAAATATCTTGTTTTGCTGTAGGGCCCCAACTTTCCACCATCTTGCACTCTGTGAAGCAATTTACAGTTGCTAGAACATTCAAAAGACGACACAAGACCAAAGATTGACAACTCTTGGCATTTTGAATGAACTATTCTCCAGTTCCTTTAAACAAAGGATTTAAGGCATATTGTCCCCCACATCATCCATGGTATTTTAATTAATATCCTAAATACTGTCCACATCATCTGTCAGAGTCTTGTAATTACAGGCTTAGAGACTGGGACAGCACAGCTGCATTAAATCAGAACAGAGGCTGGTGGTACACAGTTCTCCAGTCAGAGCTACAGAGTCTTAGTCTGAAGATAATTTTCTGACTTCTCTTTCTCTGTGGCCATTCCNCCCCCCCCCCCCCCCCCAAGAAACTACACCCACTGCTGTGAGCAAACTGAAGTAGCACAGTTAACCACACCTTTAGTTTCCCTAATATTAGCTTCAGGCCCCAACAGGCTTTAGAGTGCCAGGCAAGCCCAGGAATAAAATAGAGAGAAAAAGACAGAAAGGAGAGACTGGAAAGGTAATCTTATTACTAGATATGTATTCCATGAACAATAGTCAATTGCAAATTCATATATTTTTATTTGCTGGCAGGACTTGAAGAATACAATACACTCAGTTTCTCCTGCATTTACAGCTGTAGTAACTTCACAAGCCCATTGCCACAGCACAAGCCCACCTGAAGTTTGTTCTAGAGATTTTTGATCCACAAAGAATATATACATATATTTACACTCATTACACTCACAACGGTATAATCCATGGGATCTGCTTCGTTCCTACATTGAGTTCCAACTGTAAGCACCAGACAATCCACACAGAATTTAGGCTAGCATATTTAGATCAGACGGATGGTTATAAAAACCTACAAATATCTGTCATCCTTGCCCTGGGGTCCAGAGCTGCAGTACAAACACCTGACACTTGTGACCAGGAAATTTTATCAGCGTGGATACTATCTGCTAGGAGGACTCTGAAAGCATGCAGTCCTCTCAAATGCAAGGCCAAAGTCATGTCCTTAGTGCCTTGGTAAAAAAAAAAAATATGTAATCTTTAGCAAAAAAAGAAACCAACAAACAGTTTTATACTTCTGTGCTATCAAATAAACCTTACAGCGCAGGCACCCCCTGTATTGTTAACTCTTTAATGCACCCTTTTCAGTGTCAGGAGATGCAAGTAGTTCCTCCCCAAAGTAAGCAAAAGCCTCAAAATCCACTCTTTGCTCATTATGCTGAAGAGTTCACAAGGCCAGTTAATATCACACTTGCATTATTTCTAAGACCCTTTAAGGGAGGCTTTTATTTGCCATAATCCAATTCAGCACTTAGAGCATCACCCCACGATTTTCTTCTGAGCACCAAGCAAAAGAAATGTTTTCAAATACCCTGGTATTTACCGACTTGGCGAAAATGCGGATGTAGCCAGAAAGGGCAAGACATCACATGTGGCCCCGTGAAGTGCAATTCCATCTAGCACAATTTCCTTATAAGCACGATTATACCCAGACTGCACATGACAGCTCCAGCAACTACCAGCACCCTGCTCGCTTTCACCCAGTGCTCTCAGGTGATTCTGCCTGATGCAGGAGGTCCTAGGCGAGCAGCCTACAATACTGAAAAAATGACATCCAGACTAGATATTAAGTATCTCCCTGCACTTGAGCACTATTTAACAGCAGCTACAAATCTGAACTTGCTCCCATCGGCTTAAGCCAATGCTCAAGGTTGTACTTGCAACCAACATTACTTACGTGTCTGCTATTGTATGTCTTCCAAAAAGGCAGTTGCTCCAGTCAGCACGGAAAGGCCCTGCCTGTTTGCTAAAGAAAAGGGTTTCCCAGTATGCAGAGGGCCATAACATACACTAAAGACAGACTCCATACTTCATTAAAAATAAATACACAAGTCTCCCAGCTGCTGAGCCATCACTGTTCATAGCAAGCTGGCTTAATACGATTTTTGCAGCATCTGTTAAATAAAGCTCCAACACTGGAGAGATGATTACTCACATTAGTAACCCGCAGAATATTCAGTACCAGATACAACCCTCAAACTCAACACAGCCAGGGATCACTCAATCACAGCTATGAATCTTCCCTGGAGAAGGGAGTCCCTCCAACAGCCCTTGCAATTCCTTCACAAGCTGCCCCATACACATTTAAAAGCGACTTCAACAAGATGAGCGCAGAGCTTATCTTCAACTGGAAATCAGGTTTCCCCGCACTGTCCCCACTCTTCTCATCCCACCCTGGTTTTAGATCACCTGCCCAAAAATCCAGGGAAAAGCCTTGCCCAGAGTGACAGAGATCAGTCCTCTTCCAGCAGCTCAGAGATACTTGTCACGATCACCGTCAACTCAACAGCGTTCAGCCAGTGGGACCCGTGGTGAAAGAGCAGCCAGCAGAGGACCCAGCTTCTGTCGCCGTCACCAGTTTCACACACAAGCTTCAGTACGTCTCTTAATAGTCCTGCACTGCCCCAGCCCCAATCTGTAATTTTGGGAGCCCCGAAAGATGAAACCAGCCTCAGGAAGGCTGGTAAGTGCAATCTAAATAAAACACATAAACCTACCTTATGGAGAATAAAAGCTCAAGACAGAAATCCTCGAGCCTATTCTCGTCATGCCACTCTTGCTTAGAGCAGACAGGAGTCTCAAACACACACCAAGGCTATAAATGCAACAATTTTGTCCCCACCTGACACCTAAGGGGTGAGGTCTCTCTGCACACAGATGGCAGCAGGTGCAGTCACAGCAGCTGCCGTAACATCTGTGCACATCAGGCCTTGTGAAAGATCACCTTCACCTACATGAGCAAATCTGTAATTTCAAACAACAACAATTACGCTACCAACACAATTAAATTTCTATGAAGAGCTGTGCTACAGCACTATAATCAAAGGCATAAATAAATCTGTTAGCTAGCATCAAATCTCACAAATAGGCCAGTGTTTATGAGATAGAAGTGAGACGGCTTGAGGCCGCAGACTTTCCTCATTTTAGGCAGGCATACAATGCATCAAAATACCTTTTCCTAATGGTTAGATGGTGGGGTCCAGAAAAATTAGACAGAACTACATTTCAGGTCCATGATTCCCTCAAGCTATAGTCATAGACCACGTCCAAATGTATTTTGCCTAGTTTAGCAAAGATGTCACCCCTGCAAACCGAGCATCTCAAGACACAGATTTTTAAGCAGAATTCTTCAGCAACATGAATAGTAAATCCCACCGGCTAATCAAGGATACAAAATTCAGGACACCTTCTCATGTATTTGGTTAATGCTGTATCTTGTTTCCACAAACTAGACTCATGGAGTGCTGCTTAGTGCTCTGCCTGAGAAACGAGTCTTTATCACAGCATCTCATACTGTTTAACCACAAAGCATCTTTCACAACACTAAATTGTCATGTTCCTTCAAAGCAAGCAGAAAGTCACAAAAGGGTTCTGCAAGCTCCATCACGCTCATTTAGGGATGGACTTGCAGATGCTATGGATCCTAAGCACCTCTGCTCCAAATATGTTCCATCATATTTTTTATTCATGTAGACATACTGCCTTAACACGTTACAGAAGCACAACCGTATTGAGTTGTGGAATCAAACCGATGTAAGCATATCTTTGTTTTTGATGAACTGGTACAAAAGTAGTTTACAAGCAAATTCCTACTTACATGAATTATTGCTCCTGACAAATATTCCCTGCAAGGAATCAGGGATTTTCTCTTCAAGGAGACTACTGAAGTAAGCAAAGATTGGCAGAACCATGTCCCAGGACTCCCATCAATCATTTTCTAAATTGACAGAGATGCCTTTGCCAAGAGGACGCAGATCTGCAAGGCCTGGGTCCTCTCCCTACTGCATGGATAGCTTTTCTTTTGTGCCACCACGTGTTCTCAGTAACGTCACCATCAATTTCAGCTATTTCCTTTGATCCAGTAAAGCTTTACTGGCATTTACAGTGGGGCAAATGAGATCAGAATCCAAGCTTTTACATGCATCTTTCAGGCACATTTCTGGCATTTATTTTAACATGCACAAGCTTGGCTGCAACTGTTCCAGATGTTCTCCAAGCTATTCTCTCCCTCCTTTCCTATCCCCACATGAAACAGTAACAGTTGCATTGTCTATTATGGGCTGAGGAAGTGAAGGAAGGGGAGGGACTTCCAGGAATTTTTAATTTATATATTTTTCACCTTAATGTTGGTTTGGGTTTTTTTATTTTTATACATATATGGAGCTATATGTAATGTACATGTAGACACCAAGAGAAAGAACAAGTGCTCAGTCTAGCCTCTGGTTTCACATTTTTAAGCAACACCACTCCAGCCAAGAAAGGACAGCTACTATTTTTATAGTTCTCTCTCCTTGCTTGACTCTTTGGATTTTGAAAAGCTCTCTATATTAAGGCTTCTCATTAGCCATGTGAAACCCAATGCCCTAGAGACAGTATTTGATTCAACCATGACCTCCCTTCTGGGCATTTCCTGGCAAAAAGTGGCCAGATGGAAGAGCTAAAGACTGCCAAACATTCACTGCAAGGAAGTGCCAGAACAAGGGTCTTTATTGCTCATAAAAGCCATGGAAACATCAGAATGCAAAACAAAGTTGCTACCTTTTTTTCATCCACACCTGCTTCACTAAAACTGTGACTGCTGCTGCAATGAGATTGAAGGCACTGGTTTTCACCCCGAGGTTAAACTCTGGCATGGTAGCAAATGACAAAAGTAATTTTACTCCCTGTGTGAAATCATGATGTTTATTCTTATATTACCAAAGAGTTCCTCACACCATGTTCTCATTTTCTGTGCTCTTCACCATGCTTATACTTGGGAGTTCGGCCTGATAAATAACAACTTTCATCATTAGCCCTGGCTGTGCTCAAAGGATGCTATTATCTCTTTCCAAAGAAAAAAGGCGTGTGTGTGTATAAACTCTCATCCTCCACAATTCCCTAAAATTCCTGTTACCCTATGGGTCAGATTGCAGACCTGCGTGCTAATAAGATCTGGTGTTTATGCTACCCTGGATGCCAGGTTCCGCCATCTGGAAGTACAGCTATAAGAGGCATCCGCAGCGCTCAAGGATAATTACACTTACACTTGCCAGGTGCCTGAGTCTTGTCCCACACTGGTCTTCAGTGCCAGCTGTGCAATGCAGCAAGGCCCAGCCTCCTCTGCTCTTCACCATCACATTTTTAGCATAGCCAGCTCCTGAACAGCCACAGAAAAACTCTTTAGACCTTCCGAGAACTTTTGCTCAAAGGCCTCCAAACTCCCAGTGACCCAAAAGCCAAACAGGATTCCTCCCAGTGTCCACAACAATAAACCACCTAAATTAATACATCAACCACCTTTACACGAAGTACAGTTGTACCAATACAATTAGAGCTGGATCACACCAGTAGCATGGACATATTTATACCAGATGAATGCTTTAAACGTATATGCAACTGATAATACATGCCTGCGTGGGAGTGGGAATAGCCTGTACTAAATACAGATGCCAGCACAACAGTGTTCATACCAGGAGTCACACCAGCTGGACTTCTAATGGGCACTCAGCAATTATTACATTAAAGAAATCATACCCCTTGCAGTCATAATTACACCGGTACAAAAATCTATGGGCAGACCAGGCCTTAAATCAATTTAGGGAACCTACACAAGGGATTGCTCTTGTTCAATTACACAGCCATTTAAATCAATTTGTTCAAATAAAGACTTAAGACCTGAAATCATTTTTTGTCACCTGCATGCATGCTGACCTTGTAAATTAAGTCCCTGACTTTGACAGCTCACTCTTATGAGCTAATAGTTTATTATATGAATAATAAACAAATAGCAGCGGGGTAAATGCTTTGGTGGTTTGAGGAAACCAGAACAATTCGTAACAACTCCGGATAACGCTGTGGCAAACCGATATTAACAGTGCAGGGTGTTGTTGCATTGCAGTGGCCTGTGGGAAACACCCGTCTTGGCGGTCTTAGAAATTTAACTCCATTTCCATCCTCGGTGCTTTGCCACTGCTATTGCTAAATGGGCAAAACCTATTGCACAAAGAAAAGGACAATAAGTTGTAACATGCTTCAACACAATTTACCTAGTTCTCTGACAAAAGTAGACAGAACAACATGTTTAGCATCTTGCAGAGTTTTTACCCTGCCTCCATGAGGGGCTGTGCTAGACTGATTATCCATGTCTGGAGTCATATAGCAAATCTCTCTTTCATGTAGTGTCATCTCAGGCATAAGAGGTCTCTTTTAAGAAAAAAAAAAAGAGGAGAGAAAGAGATAGAAGAGATGCAACAGTGCGAAGCTTGAAAATTTAGTCCGACATATTTTTCTTTCTTAACACTTATCTACACATTCTTCCCTTATTCCCCTATTATTTAATATTCTTCCAAAACCTGAAACAACAGAAGCAGGACGCAAGCCCTTCATCTGCAGAGCTGCCACTCCGAGTTCACTGGTCTTTACCCATACCACTGAGCACTCAGCAGCACAAGTCCCGACATCCAGAAACAAGACAAAGTCATGGAGGGAAGGTCTGCTGAAGAGGGATCAGACAGCTCAGTACCCCAGCAGGTGTTACAGTGGCTGTTGGAATGAAGGCACAAAGCTATGCAGAAGAGCAGCGTAATAATAAAATACCTGTTTTCTGCTGTTTCTCATGTTACAGGGATGCAAGTTTACTCCAGAAGTTAAATAATTACAATACTTAGCCTGGGCGCAGCTCTAACAGTATAAACACAGCTTTTATCGGGACCTTCTCTCATCTTCTCATAGAAGAATGCTACGCTACACATTTTCTGTTTGTGTAACAGCATCCACGGCACAGTTGTGCTGTTTGCACAACAACCACAACAAAAAAAGTTGCACAAGATGCTATGTGATATCCACTCTACCAACTGTGTCAGCAAGGGAAATACAAAAGGTGGTCCTCACTCGCACAGCCACGAGACGAGACACGCGTGCCTACACCTTCAGCAGCAATGTAGTAATACCTGCCTTGGTCATGAGAGATGATTTTACTATTTCCAGCCCTTTCCTGGTTAACACCACATTAGTCAAATCTTCATCAGCCACACCAGAAGCCACACCTAAGAGAGCTTTCAGCCATTTTCAGCACCAAATCAAGATGACAAGGCACTGCTAATGCCAGTGCATTGCTGTTAACACTGACGAGGATGCCCTGTAAGGGCCTGCAATGGAAATAGCACTAGTGTGCACTAGCCTTTGAACAGCTGAGTTCTTCCAGCACCACAGACAGGAAGAAAAATAGCTGTATTCGCCACCATTGCTAACACCAATGTAAGACCAGAATAGCGCAAGAAGAATAGCATTCAAAGTACAGACAGAGGCCTTAAGGACTCGCCTACATAAAGATTAAAAACAAGACAAAAGCCCCCTCTGACTCACATATTTAAAAGAAAGTCAGATTTCTCATCAAAACATCACTGCCCTGGCTACAGCCTCTGCCTAACAAAGTGTGATAGATCAAATGCCGGCACAGGCCAGCGCCACCCTTGCTTCCTTCCCTGCTCCTCCACCAGAGGTCTGAGCCCCTGGCAGCGGAGCAGCTGGAAGGAATGCGTCTGTGGCATCCCCTTTTGCTGTTTAAATCACAGGGAGAAGTAGGGCATCCAAGGGCTTGGGCACGCATTTGTTTCAGCTAACTCACCTACAGGGCATGGTAACCTCCGATAGAGGAGCAGAACGCAGAAGGACCTCAACTTTCTAAGCTGAGAGCGCTGCTGCTTTCCGCATCGCTACAACCCCCAGTTGCGCGGCCACAAGACTAGACCCACAGCAGTCCTCAAGAACTTCATCCCGTCCTGCTCCAGCTGCCACACTGGTCCGGAGACAGCAACACAGCAACTTGTCTTTGCAGCCTTTTGGGATCCCGAAGGCCAGGCACTCTGTTGTAAAACAGGGAGAAGACTGCAGCAATGCAAACTGACCCAAGCAGATACAGGACTGCAGTGATGGTCTTCATGCCTGACATGGTTTAACACGACCACTTCAATCACAACTGGCTGTTCCTCAGTCCAGGCAAATTTGGGTGCATTATGAGCTCTGTGCCCCAGTATCCAAAGTTGGTTATCCAACTTACCCTACCACTGCAACAATAGAAGCGGTGGTTACTTTCAGACGGAACAGGACAACTGGGAAAAATGAAATAGTACCTTTGATTTGAAGACCAAAAAGGAAACCAGAGTTTTGTTTGGGGCTTGCTTTTTTTGGTTTTTTTTTAATTTGTTTTGGGTTTTTTTTATTTGTTTGGATTTTAACCAGTACCTGAACACCAGTCTTTACCTTAGCAGTCTCAGAAGCCTAATCCCACAGTATCTCTGTAGGAGTTTTTACAGGAACACCACTGGAATTAAAGGTCTGCAGTACTAAAAAGAACAATGGAAGAGCTAGGTGACATTTTCTGTGGTATAGCGTCATCACTCAAGTATGAAGAAGACCAGCAGCCGATTGCCAGGAGGCTCCCTGGACTGACTTTCTCATATGTGCAAAAAAATGCACATAGCCTTTGCTAGCTCTGCTGATTAAAGATAGACAGCACTTCATCTGACTTTTTCTTTTGCAATAAGATGACCATAATTCACATTTAATATGCTGCAAAGTCATCTGCCATCCAAGTACAAGAGCGTGTTCTGCTGAAAGTCACTGCTGTTAGCTCAAATTTAAACTCAATATTGCAGGACAGATATTACATTGCTATTAATAATATATAATCATGATGATGTTTTCCCTTAATAGAGCATAAGGATCCTAACCACTTTACAAACTCCGGATCAAGTTCTACCTGCTGCTACAATCCTTTAACTTCTGCCTGACTTGTACGCATGCAGAGGAATGTAGAAATTAATTAGAGATTGCATCAGATCTGAATTACTTCTCTACAGCTGACGTTCCCCTCACTTCAGGAGCTGATCCAGAGATACATTGCCAGTGCTTTAACAAGGAGTTCTCAAAAACATCATTGGGACAGCAGGCGTGAACTGCAAGCCTGTGTGATGCCCATGATCCCTGGGAAGGGGTGGGAATGTGAGGATCTGAACAGCACTATTTAGTTTTCTCTCTAAAGATGCTCTGTCATGACCACAATCAAGTATAGAAGCAGCACTGGTCAGCCAACAAATTTAAGAGCTCCTTAAGGGGAACAACCTCTGGAGGGCTGGGAAAGTCATACTCTGTATAGTCCCCAGGCAGAACGGACTTCTACCATGCACTACTGCAATATAAACATTTTATAAAAAGTAATACTATGTTGATGTGGTTGTATGCACATGCAGTGAATATTCAGCACACAGCTCAGTGTTCCTGTCCTTAACTTAAGATGAAAGAGTAAGCAAAACCACTGTAAATAGAATTAAGGATAACATCTCCCGAAACATGCTTTAAAAACATCTGGTACTTGGTTCTTCACAAAAGCAAAACATTTGCTCCCCAGAAACACTTATGTGAACCTCAGGAATAAGTTCTCTTTAGCAGAGTTTACTTGACTCAAGCACCAACAGGATCAGACACACAGAAATGTCTGTACCTTCAACTTTGAGATGAAATGTCATCAAGAACTTCTCAGCACCACCTGCAGTAAGCCACTTCACCTGATGTGGCAGCTATTTAGTCATGGAGGGCAACCGTTTCAGTCAGGATCTGAAGAAGGTCATATTTAACTAAACAAAGGGGAGGGATTACACTGAAAAGTCATGTATTGACAGTTTTGAACTAGGTGGTGTGTAATATCATATTGTCTGTAGCAGCAACTCTTCTGATGCTAAGTACAAATAGGTATTCTGGTGACATATTTTTTCCCCTGTATGCAAACACATCTCCCATGCCTGATCACGCTTGGGATATGACTGTAGTGCAGATGCACGCAGACAGAGGAAAAGCAGATCACTTCTAGCAAGCATGCCAAACTTTTCAGCTCAGTGAGAAGGGAAAACGCCCTTATTCAACCCTAGGACTATTTTCTGTGCTTACCTAAACATTCAGCCATCTTTTCTTGACCACCAAGCAGCAAGTCAGTCTGGACATTAGTTTTGCATTATGCTACAGGGAACAAGTACAAACAGCAACAAACAAAAGAGCTCCTAAGCAAGCAGAATAGACAGGAGGCAGGAAAGAGAAAGGGTCGATCAGCCCCATTTTATAGAAGCAAACAAGGAATTTGATTCCTTTCACACAGAAGTGACAGAGGCCATCAGTGTATTTCACAAAGCGCCACGGGTTTTATTCATGGTTTCAGCCACTGTCCAAACCAGCCTGGCTGAACTTGGTCTGTTCCAGAGACTTGCCCACCACTGGTCTAGCTCCTGAGATGACCAGCATTGAAAGCCAGACCCAGATCAGGATCCTGTTTCCAAAAGAGACAAGCAACAGACACTGAGAGGAAAAGTTAACAGGGCAAGTTTAAAGCCATCTTTCTCCCATTTTCTCCCCCCAACAGCTTCCGGGAAGCCACAGTTTGGGGGCTTCCTCAACTGGGGCATGTATTCACACATTGGTGTTTTAATAGCCATTTATGGGCTGCCGTGCCAAAAACATGTTTTGAGCAGCAATACATCTCCATGTAAAACACACCAGTGAAAACAAAGCAACCAAGTTGCCCCCCATTACATGGTCCGAGTTAAACACAGCTGCAGAGACACCTGTTTTACCCCATCTTCACCTCTGGAGTCCACATCAGAAATGGGCCAAAATGGATTTGAATGCGCACTGCAAATTCACAGTGTAAACACAGCTCTAGACAGGCAACAGAAACACCGCCAACTGCCTCCTCAGGCTTCTACTTTTTGATAATGAAACCTCCCCCCAAATGAAGGCAGCTTTGGGCAACAAGGCAATTAAAAATAAAATACAGGTACATAAGAAAAGTCGGTCCTTGTCTCTTCCCAGGCCAGATATGCCTCCTCTCATATGGAAGCCAGACCTGCATATATTAACAAATAACTCATGTCTATCTTAACCTTTTCCACTGCAATGCAGAACATCATGTTTAGACATCCTGAAGTCTCCATCTACAAAAAAACCCTCTGGTATTGCTGTCTATGTCCTATCACTAGCCACTGCATCATTTTTCTTGTGTGAAATCTCAAGAGGAAAAAAACACCCACAAAAAAATCAAGTTGAAAAAAAAAGACCCACATTTTCTCCTTATCATAGTACGGAATGTCTTCCCAGCTTCTGCTTTCCTCAGTCTATACAATATTGCCCTTGCTTACCAGAGGCTTTTGAAACCCCTACTTGATGAATGCAATTGCAGTCCTTCCCTCAAAACAGAGAATTCAGTGATTAAAGCAAAATTGGGTACGGCAGTTCCCAAGCCAGGAAGCACAAGCAGGACCAGGAGAAGGAGCTGCCAGCAGGGAGGTATTCCTCTCAGCACTTTAGGAACTACTGCTCTAGCCCCCTGTTCGCACCTGCATGAACATGGAAGAACTTTCATTGTTGCAGATCCAATGCCCGAATTAAAAACACCACAAAAAACATACCACCCACACAACAACCAAACAGTAAGAATTTAACTCTGAAATAATAGGGGGAAGAGTAATTTATAGTCCAAGAGATATTTCTGTAAATAATAATCCTTTAAGTAATATACTAAAAAAAAATTATCACATCAGACATTATCACCTTCTAACACATTTAATCCCCATTTAATGACCATTCCACACATTTCCACATACCTTTCGCTACCGCCAAAACATACAAATAACAACTGTTGGTGAACGGGAAGAAACCAAATTAACCAGAGGTGGAAGGGAGCTAATGATGGCATGGTACTAAAGAATAGGGAGAAAACACCTTCTCCCCCTGCCCCAGTCTGTTGCTAGCAGATTGCATCAGCAAGTTATCAGTAACATCTCATCTACATCAATTGTCAGCATCATTCATAAATTCAGCACATGTTCAGGAACAGACTTTTTTTCTTCTTTAGCTGCAAATATTCAGAGGGGTACAAAACATAGTATTACTTTAAGCCCTCCAGAAAAATCACATCAATTGTGTTTCTTTATTATTTGAAATTTTTTTGTTCTTGTACCAAACACCTCGTGTCTGCCTGAAACCTCATGGGACTCTACCTCTAACAGCACTGAGAAGCCAGGGCACTTCCATGAGCAACACCTGCAGGAAAGTATGTCACAGGAAAACTGACACAATTGTCACCAAATTCACACATGTCAAACATGAAACCGTGTTACCTTGGTACTGTCTTTTATGTATGTTTTGTGGGCTACGAGTATTTCTACATTACAAAATCATTTGCACATCATTCTGGCAAGCAAGTCAGGCTTCTTCTGCAAGTGTTGTACCTTCAGGAAAAAGCCAAAAGTGTATTATAGAAGACAAGCAAATGCTCTGACTCAAAGACAAGCATTTCCAAATACAGAAAGTAACACTCAACTAGGCTTCTAGACAAATGCCTACACTGTACTGACAGGTTTTTTTTCCAGGTACTACCTTAATTCCCTCAACTGCTTAATTTTAAAGGCTGGAAACACTAGCTGGCTGTGATATTAGCGGCATTTGAACGGTAACTAATTCTAATGAGTACGCCAGTAGCAATGTAACACTAGGACATGCCACATGTGTTTCCGAGGCTGAAAGCGATAGCCACCGGCCTCCATCCCTGCAGCCCCACAGCCAAACCAGCCACCCCGACCCGCTCACCTCAACCATGACCCACGGCTTCTCCCCCTCACCGTCACCCTTTCCCACCTCTATTTGTAAGGACAAGCGAGGGACCTTCCTTACTCCGCAGGCTGCTACCAGCAAAATCCATCAGAAAGCAAGTACTTAAAGGACCGGAGCGGGGGAAGCTGAAAGAGCGGAGCCCAGACTTGGAGAAAGCGAGATGCAGCCCAGTTTTTTGGGGTGGGTTTTTTTTTTTTTGCATGCTTGAAACCAGAGCGGCTTACAACAGGACTTGCCTACTCTCGCAGTCCCTCCTTCCCTTTGTACGTGATCTTAATTAAACCTCGAGTGTTAAAAAAAAAAAAGAAAAAAAAGAAAAAAGAAAAAACCCGACAACGTTTCCTCTGCTGTCACCCTGTTTCCTGCCTCCCTCCCCGGTGTGCAGCCGGGGACCCGGGGGCACAGCCGGCACCCACACACCCCCCTGAGCAGCGCGGGTGCCCCCACGGCGGCAGCGACGCTCCGCTCCCCTTGCCGGGCGCGGGCAGGATGAGGATTTTTTATTTTTTTTTAAAAAACCCTGACCTTCCCCTTTTCACCACCACACGGGTGACACCTGCTCTTCTCCCCCCACCACCCCACCCCACTCCCCGGCCCCGCCGCGTGGGGCTGGGTGTC
>VZSF01007665.1:628774-665022 GCA_013398295.1 Chionis minor | reverse complement strand
ACAGGAGGGGCCGCCGGTGATGGCGGTCGCGCCCGGTTAGAGGCGAACTGGCGTCAGCCGGTCGTGCCCGGCGGCTTTCTGTCCGTCTGCTCCCGGGGACAGTTCTCCAGTAACGGGGTGCCCTAAAGGATGGGGGGGAGGGGGGGATATGCCTTGAACCCCGACACCGGGACGGCGGCTGGTGCCCCCCGGGGAGGTCCCCCAGCACGCCGGGCCAGCCGGGATGCCCGGCCAAGGTCCCCACCACCCATCCCGTAGCGGGCAGCGGCTCCTTTCCTCCTTTTCCAAACATCAGCCTTCCCGCACGTAAAGGGGGCCTACAGGAGAGACGGACAGGGACTTTTTACAAGGGCATGTAGTGACAGGACGAGGGGTGACGGCTTCAGACTGGAAGTGGGGAGATTTAGAATACGTATTAGGAAGACATTTTTCACTCTGAGGGTACTGAGGCACCGGAACAGGTTTTCTGGCAAAACTGTGGGTGCCCCATCCCTGGAAGCGTCCAAGGCCAGGTTGGATGGGGCTTTGAGCAACCTGGTCTAGTGGGAGGTGTTCCTGTCCATGGCAGGGGGGTTGGAACTAGGTGATCTTTGAGGTCTCTTCCAACCCAAACCATTCTATGATTCTGTGATCATGTCTCTTCAGATTTACTGAAACATTGGTTCATTTAGGTTGGATATTAGGAAAAACTTCTTTACCGAAAGGGTTATCAAGCATTGGAACAGGCTACGCAGGGAAGTGGTGGAATCGCCATCCCTGGAGGTATTTAAAAGACAGGTAGACATGGTGCTGAGGGACATGGTTTAGGGGTGGTTTTTGGCATGGTTGGACTCGATGATCTCGAAGGTCTCTTCCAACCCAAGTGATTCTATGATTCTATGATTCTATGTTGGAAGGACCGACCAGTGAAATTCCACGTGCAGAAGAGCAAACCCCTGCTCTTCCTGCATTTGCCCCCAGCCGGGATGAAAGAAGAGCACCTTCTACCCATCCGAGGGCTGCCAGGTGGGCCCAGGAACGGCCAAGGAGTATAGCACCCTGGGGCCCTCCACAGATTTGTGCGGAGCTCGTTCTCACAGAGGTGAATCTCTGCCCTGGCTCTGCGCAGATCAGCTGGTCTGAAAGCAGGGTAGCTCCGGTGAACACCGCACTGCTGTCTGTCTCGCTCTTTACAAAAAATAAATTATGAAACTTCCCGATTCCAGTTTATGAATAAGAATACAGATGTTGTTTTTCCACATATTGTCTTTTTACCAATTCCTAGGAGAAAGGAAGAGAAGGGTGAGGAAGGAAAGGGAGGAAGGAATGAGAAGAGGGGAAAGGGGAGAGGAAAGGGAAAAGGAAAGAAAAGACAAAAGAAATTAAAACCTTTTCCTATATTTGAATCCTGGAGGCGTTCCAGGGACAGTGTTGCAAACGTAACCCACCAGTGTTCGAAAAATCAGCCTTGGAAGCCAGCACTCCTTTCCCATACTCTGTAAAGAGGTGTGGGGTTTTTTTTTTCCTGCCACCATCTCACAGCAAACACTTCTGTATTACAAAAAGCACAGACGCTGAAACGATCGCCACGAGTCAAGCATGTTTTACTTTCCATGCACTATTAGCGCTGAAGTGAAGGAGAAGGATACTCTTTGGCTTCTGACAATTGAAACGTGATCCAGGTCCATTTGTCAAATAACCACAGTGGTATTACCTTTCTTGAAAATACAAAGATTGCATTGGGGCTCTCCATCAGCCATTCAAACCCGTTTATAGCTGATGTTGCCAGGACGAGCAATTTGGAACATCTTTCTTGTCTTATTCGCCTGTCTGTGCATAATAATAAACCCTGAGAAAGTAGCTGGGTTACAGAAACAGGGTAAATATGTGAAGGTCTAAAAGAAATAGATGCTGTATGCCTATTTCATCATTATGTAGCTTTTATTATATTAGTAGGCACAAGCCACTTTATGAAGATCTCTGTAAGGTCATTGTTTTGAGAAATTTTCAGTAAGGCACACAAAATGGGAAATAAGGGCTACAGAATGAAACTGTTACACTCTGCTAAGTCCATTGTTTTCCTAGGGACAATTTTTCCTTACTTTACTTTTTAAAACGTGGGGTTTTTTCCAGTTAGGTTAACACAGCTTTGCAGAGTTAAGCTGAGTGAATGGCATCTAACTCTCAGTGGTCCAGAAGCCAAGTCAACCTCTGAACACATTACAACACCAAATCTGAATCACTGCATCCACAGTGGCACTGTGTTCCCCCTCATTTGTTGCAGGGACTTTTGGGGACACCCCATAACCGCTTGCACTGCAGTAGCGTGCGATTCTTTCTCAACTAATTGTGTGAAATAGGGCCACCACGCTGCGCTTGCCTGTCCTTGTGAGCACTCAGAAGGACTGAGGGAAGCCGATGAAGGACCACCAGCATTTCGGTAACGCAGACCGTGGTCCTCACTGATATGTAGGTGGCTGCAAACCTCAGTGAAAGCAGATTCTGCCCTCAGATCCACATCACTAGCACTGCCAGTTACTCCTGACTTGGAAGTGCTCTCGAATCTGGGCAAGATTATTTGTGCAAAGCAAAAAAGGTTAAGGTGGCAGCAAAGTGCTTTGCTTTGAAGATGTGTCTAATCAGGACCGAGGTTCCCTGGGCTGTGTATTGAACTACAAAGCCCCTGGTGTTCTGTATATCTTTCCACTTTTAAGCCTGCCAGCCTTGTCAGGAGAGCTTGCATTTTGTTCGTAAGGTTGCCAAAGATTCCTTCAAGGAAGACACACACGCACACACAGATTTCTCTCACAGAGAATAATTTTGTTCATTCTTGGTGTTTTTCTTAGCCTGAAATAAGTTATTAGCATAAAATTGCATGTAGAATAAAAATCCATGAATGTCTCATACATCCTTTTTCTGTTTCTAAATTCTGCAAATGAAAGCAACCAGCAGGAAACTAATAGAAGCATTGCAGTCACTATTCTGTTCCTTTTATGTCCTTCAGTTGAGTTTTGCAGCTCTGGGTCATTATACGGTACAATGTACATATAGGTACATCACCAACTTTCTGTAAGAAATCCTAACCTAATAGCTCTTCTACAGAATTCTGATACAGTTGTTTGCAGAGATTTGAAACTGTCTTCTCAGATGGATTTCATATATTGTATGAAGGTTAAGGTAGTTCTGTAGAATTATATTGGTTTCTTCTTAAATAAATGTTGAGATTTTAGAAATCAGAAATCCTTGATTTTTTTTTACTTTTTTATTTGATTATTTTAATTTATCTTCTATTTAGTTTTGTATTTAGTTTTATTATTATTAAAGTAGCTAAGAAGTTGAAAGTACTACATATAAAAGGATGTATACCGAGTATAAAAGGATCAATCAAGCATACATGACATGCAAATACTTCTCATCTGTTGGCATAAGTAAAACACAGGAAGTTGGTGGTCTTCCAGATACAGATAACACTTATCAGATAAAAGTCCTCATTTTACTTTCCGAATATGTGAAGGTGTCTTCCCACATATTGCAGAGTTTTCTATCTAGAGCCTGCTGAAGTCAACAGAAAGATGAAGATCCGTCTGATAGAGTACCAGGATCCCACACGGTTTCTTTCTTACTTCTCTGTACTTAAAAGAAAATCTGGCCTTTTTCAGACTTTTTTAACGTTTATCCTGTCAGGCTCCACAGCTGCGTTTCTCAAATCTCTCATACATCAGTCTGAACAACAATAGAACGAGCTGAATAATACATAGCTTCAGTGAAATCCTGAAATGGAGCTTACTGTCTCTCCAAATACTTCTCAAGTTCCAGGATTTTAAGATTAATTAGATAATTTCCTTTTACATAAATCAGTGTCTTCAAACATGAAGCAGCTGTGAATTTTCATTAACCAGTTGGCTCCTTCTGGGGTATGAGGTTTGCGATCACCACTACTGGGCTTCTTTTGTGGCTTTGAGACTTGAAATTATTTGCATGGAAATAATAGATCTTTGGAGATGAGGAAAAAGTGGTGATTCAGACCTGTCTGGTTCTCCCACTCAGCTGTACTGACTCATCCACAGCTTGAGTTTGCAGCACGAGAAAGGACGTGTGAGCTGAGTTGCTCAAGTCCTTCTTTACATCTAATGCCACACAATTGGCAGTTTCTCAGGCCGACAGGAATTTGCTCTTGCAAAAAGCCATACGCTTCGTTTTAGTGTCTCTTCGAATGCATTTCCACTGAGACAGCCCACAGAAGTTCTTGCTCTGGGCTCTAAAGGCAGGAACTGCTTCAAGGTTTGTACTATTAAATGGTCCAAAGTGCAACGGCGAGGACTAGAGAAGAGCAGACCACATATGCTAGCAAAGGGTTCATAATACGTTCAGCCCTCCTTTGTCCCAGTCAGTGGGAGCTGTGCCCGTGCCTTGGAATCTCTGAGCCTGCTCAGTACATTTTCCGAGTTTATTCCTTCCTGGTTTCCAGAGCCTTTCTTTAGAGGATGTGTATGACAAGCATGAACGGGCTGTAAGGAAGCCAGCGAGGCTTCCAGAAACGACATTGCTAACAAGGTACTTCTGAAGTCATTGGTGCTCCATTCACTAAGGCACGGAGGAGGACCTAAAGAAGTACAATTTCCACTCTTTGACAACATGGATCTCCTGTGAAGAAAGACAAGTGCATGTATTCCCACTTAACATGCGGAGAAGCTGGGGCTCAGAGAAAACAAGCTCAATGTTTTTGTTGTTCTCTCTTGAGTCTTTTTGGGTGCTTGAGGGCAACTAGGCACCCAAAATGGGGCACTCGGCTGGCAGACACTTACAGTTTTGGCCTAGCTGGCTTTTCTAAGCTCGTATCGGTCACAGCTCAGTAAGACGAGGAAGCAGGTAGAGAACCTGTTAGCAAAGATGGACGTGGGATCCCTTAATGAAAGTAGGGAACAGGCACGTAGCTGCGTGGGTACAACCATGTCCCGTGGCAGTGTAATACATGCTTAAAGCTCACATCAGTCATTCCCTCCCGAAAGGAACGTGGGCATATGTGCCAGGCAGCACACGTACGGGCTCTGAATCATCAGATGTGTTGCATGCTATGCACCCGCAGCTCAAATCCCTGACATGCCTTCAGCAAATCAGACATACCTGAGACATACCTACAGCACAACACTGGTAGTGGATCCACACAGGAGGCAGAATTCCTGCCCGCAATAAATTTGGCTTTCTGTACACGTGTGTCTGCTGTTTACCGCTCTCCCCAGGCATCCAGAGGCCCTGGACAAATGCAACGGACTGGGCAGAAGTAGCTAAAGCTTACTAAGCCGCCTTAGCAAATGCATGGTTACTGAAATATGTCAGTAGACCCATGGAGAAGAGGATTCTGGTGTCAGTACTTTGCTGGGGGAAAAAAAAATATAGCAGGGTGAGTAAGTCGTATAGAAATTCTTAATTCTGAAAAACGGTTTTGAGCCTAAGCAGTAGTTTGTGTCAGATCACACTTGTTAAGCGCTGTGCAAATAGCTGTAATACACTGCCAAAGTGATTATTATTTTAGCAATAGAATATTGCACATTGCTTGCAGGGCAGCCGAGATGTTACTTTAGGATGAAAATAGCAGAGAATCACCACTTTATTAGTCATGCTGGAGTGTGTGAAAGCAAGCACGTGTGATTTCAAGACTCCTAACCCTGCCTGTGCAGCATGGGTTTTGAAAAGGTTCAGTTTCGTAGAAAACCCCTTTTATATATGGGAATGTAGCACAAAACTGCTCCGTGCTGAAATCAAGTGTCCTCTCCCTGAAAGCAGCCAGGATTTCAACAGGACTTGAAGGAAGCCTGAACAGAGACAGTTATGGAATAGGTTTTAAAGCAAAACATATCTATTGCAGGCAAATTTTTTAAATGTTAGGCATGCTAAATATGCTGATTTGGACAGCCTTCCAGGATACTGCAAATCAGTTCTACTTCACAATGGAAAACCTGCTGCTGTTTGACAAAGGCTCAGTGATTCAGGCAGGGTAGGCAGGAATTTCTACCTGTTGCAACAAGCCCACGTTCTGTGTGCATGCTAAGAAGATACAGAATCCCAGGAGGATGTGTTTTCTGGGAACAGATGAACCCTAATTGCTTCTGGAGAGTGCTCTCTTCTACTGCAGGCTTGTGTCCCGCTTCTGATTTTTACACATACTTTTTTTTATGATACTCAGTACAGAAACTTGGACTTTTCTTATGATCTCTCCGAAACCAGATTTGTTAGCTTCCTGGACACACTGAAATGCCACTCTCCTCTTTCCCCTCCTAGGTTATTGGAGGGAAAGGTACTGAGGCAGTGGTATTTACTGCAGTACCTACTGAGTCCCAGCCAGCCTGAAGTACGATCCTATGATCCTAGGCAGGCTTCCCCCTTTGTTTCCATTTCGATTTTGAATTTATGGCACATACATTTGGAGATGTGGATTGGTACTGTGATTATTTTTAATCTAAACAAGTAAATGCAAGTCAACAAGACTTTTTTTTTTTTTATGGATTGGGAAAAAAACAGTGAGAAAAAACTTTACGTCTACGCCAGTACCGTAGCACAAGCAGGGTTAGTGCCGTTTGCTTTCAGACATGGGTGTGTCTCTGCACAGCTATTGATCCCTTAAAATCATGCTCTTTAAGGCTGTAACGCTGTTATATCTCAGGCTTTAGAATTGCCAACTGTACCGATGCAACCATGCTGAAGTCTGGCCTGCATTACCTGCTCTGTGACCTTGCTTCATTAAATCAATAATGGTAAACCATGTGTTCTTTATTTGCACAAAGGATAAATTCAGTCCAGTCTAGTTTCTAGGCTACCGGCTTTTTGCAAATTCCCCTTTATCTGCAGTAGTAAAGCCATTATTTTGGGGTCTTCCTGGAGGTTCTTTCTTCAACCCAGGTGAGTATTGAACCTGTATCATGTCCATCGTGAAGAAGGTAAGCATTGTCCTTCTCAGGAATGCAGTAATGTCACCAGGTTGGATCAGGGAGGCCAGCCCATCCGTGGGGTCCCTCAGGTCCCCATCCATGTGGGGCAAGGAGAATACGCTGTCAAGTGCTCCAGGGGATCGGAAACTTGCAGCACGGTTTTCCTTATAACAAAGAAACAATCAGGTGGTTTTCTAATTTTCTCCCTCCTAAGAGCCAAAGGTATTTCTTGGCTTTTTCAAAGCTGGAGACTTCCTTGAAATCAGGCTTAATCGCTTCCCCTTCCTCTTCTGCCTTGCCCCGTGCCTGCCGTCATTCAGAACAGGTCCTCCCCTGGTGTGCCCGAAGGAACACCGTAAAAGTCAACAATTTCTGGTGTCCAGGCCTGAATCATCACCGCCAAAATGAACAGGAGAGAGCAGCTCTCTCACGAAATCTGCAAACTGAGGCAGGCAACTGGGCACTGGTTTTAATGAGGTTACATTTTTGAGATGTTCTTTGAAATCGTAACAGCTAAAGACCAACTCCCAACTCAAGATAAACAGATAAATTTCCACACCAGAAGTTCTTGTTAATATTTAAGCAAAGCTTAATAGTCCTCTTGAAATGAAAATAGGCTCTTTCAAAGGAACTTTTTTTAAGAGGAGAGTGTTTCTTCAAAAGTATTTTAACAGCTCAGATCACTATATATCACATCATCAGGCTTCCGGCATTGATCATTAGGAATAGCAAGGACACTTTAGCATTTTAGGAACTGATGCAGCAACAACAGTTTATTAAATAAACCCTCATGAAAGGACTTTGTGATTTCTCATCAGAGTGAGGGCTGCAGTAAGGAGCCCCCCGTTGCCACACAGCTCCCCTATAATGCACAGGATAGTGTAGAGCTGCATACATGCCTTTCCGATGTTTAAGGACACATCAGCTTTCAATGTGGGACAAGTGACCAAGAGTGGATGAATGAGGACCGCTTAGTAATAGGAGAATTATTTTTTTTTTAATATTAATGAGGCTATGCTATAGCACTCAGCATTTCTAGTATTAGAAAAGCATAGCAACAAAGAAAGTAGGGCAGCTTTATTAAGGACATTATGGAATCACAAACCTAATGCGGTACACATTGGGCTGTGTCCCACATATAGTCTATGTGGGACACTGTAAAATGTACGACTGTGCTCCTGTTGTTCTAACAAGAGACAAGACAAAGGCGGGTGCTGAATACAGCAATGCAATCACTGGCAGCATCATTTGAATATTTCTGTCAGATGCATAATTTTTATTATTTAACATGAAAAGCTAGGCTGGCTTTAATCGCATTTTCAAACCATTTTACAAATCCAGGTTAGAGCGTTTACCCTCAGATTTTACACTTAACCGGATTTGATTCCACAGAAAAATAGTTTTCAATGTAGTAAATGTTGTGATTGGGCAAGGCTCAAAGGCAAGTCAAAAATAAGCACAAAGCACTTGCCATGAAATCATGCACATCTTGAAAGGAGAGATGCTTGCATTTTCTTTCATTCATTTCACACTTAAAAAAATGCAGGCATTTCGGGTCCCAGTCCTGAAATGGGAAGGAGAAACTCTCTGATTTGAGTGTTGGAATGTGACGTTCTCATCTTTGCGTTGTTTTTATCACTTCATATATCTGACCAAAGATTCACTGCACTATTCATCTGGCATAGAAAATGGCCCATAATTAAATTGTGACTCATTTTCATGACAATTAAGGAGAAGGAGACATTAACTTTTTTCCCACAGCAAATGCCCTAAGCCTAGATTCAAAGCAGTCTCATGTGGATGCAAATCCCGCTCTTCTCTGTGTTAAACTCTGCAAATAAGCACAGTCACAAGGCTTTCCAATCCTGCAGTTATGCCTTTCATTCAAGGCAGACAAACCTGCCTTGAGTCGGTTCCCCCACATCAGACTTGCAGGAGAGCCAAGAAGTTTTAGCGGCCCCCAATGTCATCTGCTATTTCTCTTTATCCCCAGGCAGCACATCATGCAGTGGTATTTCTTGTGAAGATTGAGGGCCGCAGGCATGCTGCACCCAGCATGTTTATTTTGGAAAAAAAAAACCAACAAAAAACAACTACCAAAATACCCCAACCCAAAATCAATTCTAAACAGTCTCGGAATAATTTAGAGGCAACAGCTGGGATCAGGGAGTTTGGTAACCTGCACGCCCAGCAGCATCTCAGCAGAAGGGCTTGGCTGCCCTTGGAAACGCCGCAGAGCCTGAGTCCTTCCAGTTCCTGGAAGAAGATGCAATTGCAGTGAGTGGTGCAGTGGGATTTTGAAACTCTCCCGCAGGCAACCAGAGGAGTTCTGCTGCGTTTGGCCTGGGCTGGTTTAGTACAAAACGTGGGCAGGACGTGCAATGCTGGAGTGACTCTGAGAGTCAGACAGCATGAGGGAAGGAGCAGACGAGCCCCAGGTAACAAGCACCGTAGTGAATAGCATCTCTTTACCTGGGCTGAACTGATGCATCAAGGCTGGTTTGCTTTTCATCCTCCAACTTCCCAGGACGCCGAACTCCAGCTCTCTGGTTGCCTCCCTTCAGTCGCAGCAGGTCACAGTTCCCTGCACATCCTAGAAATCTCGCCGGTCGCGACTTGCTGCTCCACAGAAATCTTGGGCTCTTCCAAGCATTTCTGGTCAGACCTACCTGACAGTTTCGGCCATATCTCTCCACCATGAGAGATCTATGGGGAATATAAACGGGACAAGACAAGGGTGGAGAGGTGGATGTTTGGAGATGGGACGGGCCAGGCAGAAACCACGAGCTCCTCAGAAAGGCAGTGCAGAGAAACGTGAGGCAAAAAGTACGTCTGCTGGAAGCCTTTTGCAAGGGAGAGCTGGGGGTGGGTGGGTGGGTGGAGGTGAACCGAAACGGCAGCCAGCAGCAACAGGGTTAGCAGGGTGCCTCCTTCCTCCTCTCTGTGTGACCTCTGTGTGACCACAGAGGCATGAAAACTTGCTACCTCCTGTTGTGAAAAATGAGGTGCGGGGAGCGATCCATATGCGTGAGATTTAAACAATCTATTTTAATTGTCACTTAAAGATGAAAGCAAGTGACCTTGGTGAAAGTTATCAGGTTTTATTCCTGTTTTGAGTTTTATTTAATCATTTTTCCAAAGAACAGTTGATGCCTAGTGGTTGGTAACCACTGAGGTTTCTTCCATAGCACCTGAAACCTTTTGTTATATTTCATACTTTCCTGTTTTGCTAACTTAGAATGTGATGTGTATGTGTTCAAGTACTTAAACAACTGAATTTTTACTCGAATGATTAATGATTAGCTTATATTAGAAAATGGCAAATTATATTTTGTATTTACTAGGCAATTCAATTTTTTTCTTAGGAGTTATGTTGAATTGCCTTTGGACAGAAATTAGGCTATAATAACATACAGTAAGGCAGCACTGGTTTTCATTATCAAATAAAGCTACATTAAATGTTTCGAATGTGAAAGAAGGTGGCAAAGCACAGTTTGATTTAAAGTTAACTGAATTATTAAACAAAGAAAACTGATGTTCGTGAAATAACTGTTAACCAGTGCCTAAACAGCCTAGAGGGAGTAGGTATCAGCCCTGGTATCTCAGTTTATTCCTAGACTGGTGTGTAGGAAAGAGACATTTCCAGGTTTTTTTAACCTGTAATTAATTTCTCATTTCTAATGAACAAATCATTGACCAAGTTAAAATGTAAAAACTGAAATAAAGGAAATACACTTTCCTCAATATTTGCCTTGCAATAAAGGATCCAAGTGAAAAAACCTTGTGCATCACTTCAATAGACCGTTGTTCCAGGAATTTGCTGACTGCCTTGGCTCCCCATTTCAGAGCTCTGCCTTTCTTTAAAACCTTATTAGCAAATGTGTTACTAAAACATTGAGCTTTTAATGTGAGCAAGGACTGGACCTCGGGTCTTCCCTCCTCTTCACAAGCAATCACCCTCTCCTGTGAGCTGCAAGTTCATAGTTGACTTAGGAAAGATGGAAATATTCCACAGGGATTGGGAGGGCTCCACTGGGAGGGAGAGGCTGAGAGCTGTTGGGAGCCTGAATGCAAGAACAACCTCCCAGAAGGTGGGAGATGTGATTTCATGTTTCCTTAGGGCAGATGCCGGGGGGTTGAATTTGATTCTTCTACAACTGCAGAGTTGCCTTAACTGCAGAGTTTGTGCATAAGAGGGGAAATACCAACCACTTCCAGACTTGCGGAGGGGGTGATGAGATGAACTCAGACCTTATGAAGCCTCCAGATGCAGAACAGGTTGGGGAAATGCCAGTTTGGGCACCCTGCTGGCATTTAGACACAAGACATGCAGCTCAGCCTTGTTGGAGATGCGCATGTTCGGCTGCATGGACAGCAGCAAAAAAGCCGTGCGTCAAGAGTGATGCTTCTCAAATACAGAGAAACTTGCTTCTTTCAGGAAACAAATCAAAAGACTAATCTGTGCAGTCGCCACAGTAGCTCTTATTTGCAACCAAATACAATTAGGGATGTTCAGTATTTTCCCCTTTCTGTCTGTTCACGTTGTCATGTCTGATAATTTAATTTTGTTTTTAAATTGTGGTGCTTCCACAGATCACCTCCTGCTATCTTACAGGCTGTTAGTAGTTTCCAGGCTGAAGGTTAAAAAGCTTTGACCCTGGGGATTCAACCATTGGAAAGTTAAGCGCATGGAACGGTTGGGAGCACAGAAGGCTAAAACTGGATTTTGTGATTGCCAAAAATATTAAACCCAAGCAGGCATCTCACTCTCCTAAATCTAGCACAGAGTATTTTCCCATGTCACAATCAGCACATCCCAAACCAGAAACCAGATCTTTTGACTTCCAGCCCAAAACCTCTCCACTGGGCTATGGTTATTGCATCTGCATTAATTTTGCATTCCCACATCTGGTAGAAAAGCACAGTTTTAAAGTCTTAAAAACCCAGTGAAACCTTCATTAACACCAAGAATCTTCCAAGGCGCCCTCAACACTGCTGACTGACTCCAAGTTTACTCCTCTTGAATCAGACTTGTCCCACAGCCAGCTTATGTTGATCATTCACAGGAAAGAGGTTTCTCTGGGTTTTTTGTAATGCGTTGATTGGAACCACCCTGTTTCCACCAGGGGAAGTAGATGATTCATACCACGGGACCTTCTTTTCCACGTAGTTCAGACACATTCGCTACTTCCCTCTGCTGGAGGGAACCAAGATTGATTCTGGACAGACCAACCTACTGAGAGATCCCTCCGAGGTCAAGGAGACTTCCAGAGGTGCCATTCAGGCTACGTTTTAGAAGCACGTAGACTGCTTCTAAATTAGACCTCAGCACTGGTTAAAGCAAGATACAAAACTGAGGATTTGGACTATGCAAACCAAGATGCTGAGGTCAAGATTTCCAGAAACCAAGATTTCCAGAAACCAAGATTTCTCGTCTCTCCCACTGCCCCTGGAAAACATTTCCAGCCTTTGCACTGTGCTTGCTTTCTTGATTAAATACAGAAGTTGCCTGCATGCTCATAAACCTCTGGGGGAGGAGTACCACTGAGTTTTAAAGAGTTTTAAAAGCGTATGATGGTCTAATTTCCTCTCATGACTCTCAAAACTCTCTCCTAATTTCCCATCAAATAACTGCCACATTAATGAAATTGCAGCTTGCATGGCAAAATGGGATCTTGCCAGTTTCTGTGCCTGTAACTGTTTAGTCTTCCTTCAGTTGGCTTCTGAAAGCCTGGTTCAAATGGATTATTTTTTTTACATTTAGTTCATCTTCGAATTTGGGAGAGCTTTGCCATGCCTGATGTACCAGTATAGAAAAATGTTCTCAGTAGGAAAAGAGATATATACCACACACAGTCATTACCTTTTAGCCAGCCAAGCCTGCTGGATTGCCTAAGACAAAACAGAAATTACCCGGGCAGGAACACTCAATCAACATGTGGAGGAAATTTCTGTGCTCTTCGCAGAAGATGCAAGGGAAGGGGAGGCACAAGAGAGAAGCAGAATTTGCTGCCTTAGAAAAAAAAGATGAAGATGTTCAAAAGAAATGTCAAGTAGGACAGGAAAAGTGGGAGACTTGAAAAAAACTCTGCCTACAAGAGGTCCCCAAAAGAAACGGCATAAAGCAAGCGCTGAACTGTAGAGTTACTTGGAGGACTGGTCTGGCACTTGCTCACTTTTTGTTTCCAGAGAGCAAAACTCAGAACAGTTTTTGTCAGAAACACAGTGTTTGGGGCATCTTTTGTCTCTCCAGGAATTCACTGTTGCTTCAGAGTTTCATAAGTAGCTCTTCCAGTTACTCAGAGAGTCACAGAAAAACGCTAAGAGTCCTCTCCTCCCCGACCCAGCTCTTTTTAATTGTTTGCTGGAAACTTTTCATACTACCCATCGCAGAAGTCCCGTCAAACCTCCCTTCCAAACGAGCTGGACTCACTGCAATTCCCCTAGGAAAGAGGCGAGTTTAATATTTGCTGCCGGTGAGCTGGACTGCTGAGCATTTTGATAACCTCCCCTCCCTGAAGTATTCCTCTTCCTTCCATCTGCAACGGGCTCGCCTCAACGTCAGCACGTGGGGAAGAGCAAAGGAGCTGGAGATAACCTTATGCCTGGGGACCGCTCTTCTCCCTTCCCACTTGAAATCAAACCCCAGCTCTTTGCAACAGCAGAGGCTCCGGAGAGGCAAAAGGGGCTGGGGTTCATGCCCCTTCGTGGACGGGTCAGGCAGCAGCATGCTGGCGGCGGTGCACAAGGGCTGCTTCGCGCAACCCTTGGCTCAACCATGAGCCCCAAGGCAGCAGCCATGCAGCCCTCCCAGCTGAGGACAAACTCATGAACCCAGAAGCCTCCCAAAGCCCCTGGCAGAGGGTTAGCCCAGTGGCAAAACCCCATCAGTCCTTCCCTTGGCCGTGAAGCCCAAAACAGAGGCTACCAACAACCAAATAAGTGCGGGAGGAGAAGAGAAGCCACAGCTGGGACACAGAATGCAGCACCTGGCTGTCTCCTGCTGCCTTTGTATGGGCACCGTGACAAATCAGCATTTGAGGGAGGTTTTTACTTTTATCCAGGACCGTCTTGCCAGGTCATCTGGCAGACCGGTTGGTGTTTCTGCGCGGGAGCTACAGCTGGAAATTTTGGGCTTCCCTGGAGCGCAGGATCTGATCAGACGTGCACTGGGTGCTTGTTAAGTGCAGCCCTTCCCGTGCGTGGGCACAGCATTGCTGCGCGGCCGTGCCGTGGGTCCAACGCTTGTCGGCAGCACTGTGTGTACTCAGCACACAAACACCATCTGTACAACACACACACAACACGCTCACGGCTTTCCAGAAGCCTGGGGGCTACCAAGGAGGCATTACGGCGCACACGTGGGCACCTTTGTACCCAAAATCTCCTAGGGAGAAAAATAACAATCCTCAGCATGGGTCTATCTCCACCTGCAGACAGGCTTGGCCATCCCTCTTGAATGGTGCCTCTGCACATCCCTGTATCCGTAATTCTTCCGGCGTGCAGGCTGTGCTCCAACAGGCTGCATGTGATGCCTCTTTTCAGCCAAGCTAGTGGGGCCTGTGTTCTTTACTTATCTCTGACTGGCTCTTCACCTACTTATTACATATATATTAGCACCTTTTCACTCCACAGAAATAATTTTTAATGTGCCTATAGGGCTGACTGTGTAAGGTGCCACATCATGACAAACAAGGCATTTTCATCGTCGCGTAGTGCCGACTGCTCTTCAGCAGCAGGTCCCAAAGCACTTTATAAAGGAGTCTGGAATCTCCAATTCACATACAGGGACACCGAGGCACAGGCAGGTGGGGAATCTATGGTCAGTCTCAGCTCAGCCGTAAGTCCAGGGATAGGAACAATGTCTACTGGATTCAAACCCCATATTGTATAAACAGGGACTCCTGGGTTTGGTTATTGGGGTTTTAAACCCCTATTTACCACTTACTTTCACATACCTCGTGTATGTTATATCTTTTCTTTCCCCAGTTGCAGAGGGCCCGCGTTGTGCACTTCACCCTTCCCTCCATGGCGAAAACAGACGGGAGCCAGCTGACAGCAATCCGTTGCTTCTTTCTAGCACACATGTGATTTCTGATCGAAAGCCAGCAGCTTGGTTGGCAGGAAAAGACTGAAAAATACCATCGCAATTAATGTGGAGAAACTTGAAGCTACACCACTACCAGCAATTCCGCAGAATGAGGCATAAATGTGCAAAAAGACTAAGCGATGCTTTGCAAGCCATATGGGTGGTTTTTTTCAGGGACTACTGGACAATTTTTAATAGACCAGTTGGATGGGCAAATTGCTGTGATTTTAGGGCAGAGTATGGGATGACATCGCTGGTGGAAAAAGGAAAAGGAAGGTGGATACCAGAACCACAGAGGGTTTAATACCACTGGGTTAATGCAGACAAAACCTCTTTAATGGCAATCTGCCTGGGTTGGGGTTGCGGAAACTCAGCCAAATTCAGAAGCAGTAGAATGAGATCAATGCAGAGCAGAGTACCAATTAACATCCCTGGTTTTCAAGATCATCCTTCATTTGTCCTCTAAAATTTCCTTTGTCTCTGTCACACTTCAATAGACAGCACTGAAATTTCCCTTATAAGTTATGAAGCAGTTTGCAGCTAGCAGGAGAAGCAACACCATATACATTAGAAATCTGTGTTAATCATACATATAAAAACAACTTCCAAGTTTAAATATGTATGGTTCCTTGCCTTACATCAGAGATTCACTTGAGAAACAGACATGATTTGTTAAGTAAATGCTTTTTTAATTCTCCTCGGAGATACATTTCCTAAAATATTGTGCATATCCTTGTGTATATAATATGGTCGTGTTAGGGAAAATACAAACAAACTGCACTGAAGACAGAAAATGCTTAGATCAGTGTCTTCCTCTGAGAGCCAGGCAGCTGGAGTTCCAGCATCTCTCTTCGTTCTCCTTCCCTCCGAGTGCCCCGGCAAACATTTAAAAAGCAAAGTTGCAGCCTGAACACAGAATTTCATTACTTTAGTTGGTTTGGTTTAGCTGGTTACGTCAGCTCATTCCTGTTTCAAGGCAGGTCTCTGCTACAGGGCTGGACGGGCCAGCCAGGCTGAGTTCTATCCCTTGCTCCTTTACCTCCCTCCCTTCCTTTTTTTATGAAATCTTTTGCGTTTTTGCTCCCTATGGGGAAAGCTGGAGCAGCACTTCAAACCAACAAGTGGAGACGGGGGTGACTGGCCCGCAAGCAGGGCAGGAAGCCCGGCTACACCGCAAACAGGCACCGCAGGCTTACGGTCACTGAGGTCCACTTGCCCGTCTGTCACGGGGCGAGTCTCGCTCAGCAGCCATGCCTGCCAGCCTGGAAGGTGTGACACGGCCAGCCCAAGCCTTGAGCGAGCCATCAGCCCTCTCCTACCTCTGCCAAACCCTCCCCTGCCTCACCGGGCTGCTGGGGGGCTGCATTTTGCATAGCAGTGTTTTTTATCTCCCATCTTAGAATCGTAGAATGGTTTGGGTTTGAAGCGAACTTTAGAGGTCATCTAATCCAATCCTCCTGCCATAGCGTTGAGGTTTCAGGACACCTTTCACTAAATCAGGCTGCTCAAAGCCCCAGCCCACCTGACCTTGAACACTTCCAATGATGGGGCATCCACAGCTTCTCCGGGCAACCTGTTCCAGTGTCTCACCGCACTCATTGTAAAAAAAATTTCTTTATGTTCAATCTAAACCTGCTGTCTTTCAGTTTAAAATCATTGCCCCTTGTCCTGTCACTACAGGCCCTGGTAAAATCTTTCTCCATCTTTCTTATAAGCCCCCTTTAATATATTGAAAGGCTGCAATAAGGTCTCCCTGGAGCCTTCTCCAGGCTGAACAACCCCAACTCTCTCAGCCTCTGCTCTTGGGACAGGTGCTCCATCCCTCTGATCATTTTTGTGGCACTCCTCTGGACCCGCTCCAACAGGTCCATGTCCTTCCTGTGCTGAGGATTCCAGAGCTGGACACTATTCCAGGTGGGATCTCACCAGAGCAGAGTAGGGGAGCAGAATCACCTCCCTCGACCAGCTGGCCACGCTTCTTTTGATCCAGCCCACGATATATTTGACCTTCTGGGCTACGAGTGCACATTACCAGCTCACATCCCAGCTTTTCATCCACCGGTACCCCCAAGTCCTTCTCCTCAGGGCTGTTCTCAATCCATCTTCAGTAACAGAGCACTTTGGAGGAGCAAAGTGTGACTACCTTGAATTGCACGGGTATTCACAATGACAGTCAAAATAATGAGGAATAATGGCTGGGAGTATTTAGCAACCTGTCCATTGCCAGAAGTACTGCACAAAATTCACATTGCTTCAGGACTGGATGTTCTAGGGTCTTTACATATCCTTCCAGAGAGATTTCACCTAAGCAGTGGCCTGCTCTAGATAGCCATTTTTCTCTACATTTTCCCTAATGAGCACATCAGTTCAGGTCACTCTGGCACGGGCAATGCACTCCCAGGCACTATTTTCCCAAGGGAGGTGGGGGACATCCCAGCCACGGACAGGTCATGCAACAGCAGGCTTCATGAAGGTGGCAATGCTAATTGTTGTGTATTAATTTAATTAATTTTCGTTAATTGCTCTGGTGAGAGCAGCCTGCTGTCAGCTGTACCTCCTTCCTGTGAAGGGCTGAATCACTGGATTTGTTCTGGGTAGGGACCAAAAAATCGATTGCCCTGAGCAGGGGTGTCCAAGGTGACCAGGGTGATGCCAGGGACAGCGGTACACCCCAGGAAGCAGCACAACACAGCCAGACGGGGATACCCAGCCATCCAGCCCCCACACATCACTGCCCTGGGAAGGTTTTAGGGCTGAGACTTTGTCTTGGGGAGCAATTGCCCATACCAGAGGGCTTTGAGCCGCAGTGTGCCCCACGGGGCTTGCATTTGGGGAGCAAGCTCTGCCTCTGCAACTCCTCCTCCCCATCACTTGGCCACCCGGCACCATACCGAGGGGTTTGACCCCAAGCTTGGCTGGGCCCTTCCAGCATTTCGTTGAGAGGGGGGGTCCTTTGCCTGCCTATTTACTTGGCAGGGCTTCAGCTGTGCACAACCTTACACACATGCGTAGCCCTACATAACGCGTCTGGCCAGTCAGTCACCGAACTACAGATATAAGAGACTGCATAAGAAAAGCATAAACGTTCAGAGAGCACCAGACTGATTTTTCTGCAAGCTATCACTTTGCTGCTTCTTTGGGAAAAAGGCTTGTCTACATAAATAAGGGCAACTAATTAAAGGGCGGGGGGGCAGGAATGGGGAGAGGTGAGTTGCAGTCTCCATTCTGTCCCACAGCCAGATTCCACTTTAAATACATTGGGTTAATGTCTGGGGTCAGCCTTGGTAGCAATGTATACATAGCAATTCAGCTGGAAATCTAAAATGCAATCAGACCTGGTGAAAGTAAGCTTATTGGTATTTATTTTTCATTAAGTGCATGACCTGAACAAAGCCACTGTTACTTTTTTCCACACATCACCTTCTGTTTAAGTTTATAGCAATGTTACTCCACCATGCTGCAGCCATCATATCATCTTACAATTCTCAAGAAAGAAATTGTATTTGATTTTGTCACCTGAATTTCATTTATTGCCAGAGACAGATTGCTGGCACTTCTGCACTTTATTGTAGATTTATATGAGAAAGGCTTTTGACATGAGGAACAACGAAGGGTGAGGATTTCCATACAGAGCAATATTTCTAGAACACTTTATCATTCATAAAAATTCACCCCAGCCAAAAAGTAGATTATTTTTATTTATTGATACAGTTGGTAATTCTTGTATTTCAGAAATGTAAAGGAAAGTGCTCATCACACATATATATATATTCTACTCACCTGCATTGCATGGACACAGATCAGTGAGTAGAGAAATGGTTAGAGAAACAGATGAAGGATTTGCACATGTAGAGCAACAGGAGGGATATTTTCTCTGTGTCCACTGCTCTGGGTGAGCAAGGGACACAGAATTTGTTTGGAGCCTGCCTGCCGCACAACTGAGACATGGACATTTTGTCCCAAATCCAAGGGTGAGGAGACGCAGCAACCTGCAGGTACCCTCCAGCAGGGTCGGTGGGATTTAGTTAGGGGTTGCTGGATCCAGCAGCCCGAGAGAGGAGAGGCCACCGGAGCTCCACTCCCCCAGGTCCAACCCATAGCACAACTGAGAATATATTCCCAGTAGGCACACACACACAAATACAGGTCTGTATACACCACGTACATACATATATACACACAGCCAACCACACAGAACAATACAGAAACACTCAGCATTCACACCAGCACATGCAGCACCAGCAGCCTTGTCCTGTTCCCTTCTCAGCTGGCTCAGGGTGAAGATCCATTAGTGGGGAAAAATAAATATATATATAGGTGTATGAATACAATGTAGATCCCTCCGGTAGCTGCCCATAGACACTCATCCTGCCCAGCAGCTGGCACTGGATCCTCTCACCTCCAGTTGGTTCCTGTGCAGACACACAGACACACACACAGAGGTCTCCCAGCAGACCCCAGTTGGCCAGGGCTCCTTGGGTCGCCGGCACCTCCAGCTTCCTGACACACAGGACACATGCACAGCCAGCCCAGACTTACGGCCACTTCCGTACCCGGTTCCCTGGCCTCTTACCCTCCCAACCACCTAGTCCATCTCAATATTTGCTCCTCATCACACAGAAACATACACCCCCAGACTGGCTCCATTTGCCCTGACATACACATCCAGCCTGGCTGCCTGGCTGGCACCATGGACACCTGGGTGCCCGCCAGCCCCAGTCCTACTCCAGCAGCTAGCACTTGCACCCCGAACACACAGGCACACACTGATAGGGAGAGCTTTACCCAGGAAAAGAGTTTAACAAAGAGACAGGACAGACTGTGCCGGTCAGCAGCAGACAAGCATCCTGGCCAGGCCCTGCTTACCTGTGATCTGTCCCTTTTAAACCCTTATCCCTCTGTTTTCCCATGCTTGTTCCTCCCTAGACCACCTCAGTCCCTCCCTGTCCTCACCTTGGGTTCCTCCCCAAAATCCACTGTAATAAGTCTTGTGCGATCCTAAAACGCTCATCCCCGGCACCTCATGAGGAGTCCCCCAAAATCCATTGTAATAAGTCTTGTGCGATCCCAAGATGCTCATCCCCTGGCACCTCATGAGGAGTCCCCTTCCCCTGGGGCAGGGTCAGTCCGTGAGATGTCCTGGAGACAGCTGAGGAAGGAGGCAGGGCAGGGACATTTTTGGGCTCCTTCACCTGCTTGTGTGGAGATGAGCCTTTTATCACCTAACCTAACAGTGCAGAGAGACCAAAGGTGAAAAACAGGAAGGGAGAGGGAAAGGGATAAGATATTCTGGAGGTGACACCAATAAAACAGGGAAGAGCCCTTGAGGCTGCGGTGATGAAGTTTTCAGCCTCACAGCCTCCTCCAGTAGCTAAGGGGAGCCAACGCAGCCAGCAGGAATAAAGTCTAATGCTCACGACTGCAGAATTCGCAGTGAGCCAGGGAAGGGACTTCACTGTGCCGCGCCATTTTCCTTCCGGTTCCCAGCCAGGACTCTCTCCATTCACCAGACCAGAAATGTTCCCTCCCTCCAGGGTTCAGTAGCTCAGCATTTTGATAGCTTCTGACCCAAAAGTATCCCTGACAACCACCTGCAGAAACAAACAGCAGAGCATTGTAACTAAATGCTGGATAGCCTTAGAGTAAAGTTCAGACTTGCATAAAAAAGGCATCTTCTCCCAACACACCATGATAATAGCAATTCCGTTTTACCAAAGGCCAATTCTTTCAAGTCAGATCTTCCCAAGTATCCCTTTGGATACACTCAGGCTCAAAAATGTGCTTCATTCTTTCTGGATCTGGAAATAAATGCATTTAAAACAATTTCAAAATCAGTCAGTAACGATTTGAACTCCAGGCTGCAGTTTCCATCCCCTGGGTCTCTGCAGGATGAAAGACCTCTGGGCAAGGATCCATACAGCACCAAGCACTTCCATCTCTGCTACGAGCTCTAGGACCTACAGTGGTTTGATAACAGTAACATTAGAGCAACAGAAGACTGTAACCTAGCACTATAAAATCACTCTTCTTGATATAAAATGTGTTGATAACCCTCAAAGCCTATCTATCCACAGTCATTTTTCTAGTTCTTCCACCAGCAGGACTAGTAAAGCCTGGTTCCTTGTGTTCCCCGTGCCCTCTTGTGCAATACCTTCCCATCCCCTTATGCCCCCCTCCAGATCCCACCAAAATGTTCTGCCCCTTCTCTGTCTCTGCCCTCTCACTGGGAGACTATGTGGTGTGACTGGTCAGGGGCAATGCGAATGGTGCCTGGAGGGGATTGGCAGACATCAAGCTCTGATGAATTTTCCCTCTAGTCCTCTGTTCAGCTAATGGTTTTCAAAAATCTTAAAGAACAGAAGCTGATGAAACTTTTACCTCTCTGGGAAATTTAGCTGAAGGTAACAGAAAGTTTAAAACTTTTGGCAGAAAAGGGAATGGCTGGAGGGACATAGCATGACTATATGAAGCTCAATTATTTGGGAAACCAGCGAATAAAAAATACTGACTTTCCAGAAGAGGCTAGGAGAGTATTCCTCCAAGAAGGAGACGTTTTTTAAAATTTGGTCCTATCCCTCTGCAGGAAACAAGCTGTAGAAAGGGAAAGGAGAGCTCCTCTAGCATAGTGAAGACCACAGCTGGTGCCTACCAGGTATAAGGAGCTGGAAAAGGTGTAAGCAATGCGTGACAGCATTTGTGTCATTTCTCAGCTGCCCCCCAATCCCAGCAAGCTGTGAGTGGCCAACACGCCTTAAAGCAGCTCTTCAACTATGCAGGGGCAAACAGTCACGCTGCCCCTTCTTCCTGGCTGGGTGTCACATAGATGGCTCTGCCGTGGGCGCAGATAACTGAGTGCAGATGGGAACTTCAGCCTAAAATTACCAATGACTTATCCAGTCAGCCTTGCTCATAAGCCAAAGCCATGCAGAGGGAACTCCCAGGGAACAGCAAACTTTCCTGATGGAGAGGAAAAGGGACATTGAGATCTCGACATCCCAGCCTGTTCCAGTTTGCACCCCCTCACTCTGACCGCTGGATGGAGGGTGCCTCAGACCCCCTTCTCTTCAGGGAGAGGATCCCATAAGTGCATCTCCTTTAAAAAACAATTTTGAGTGGATTAGTGAATATTAGCTTGCCCAGGCATGGTGATTAAACTAAGCCTGAATCAGTATTGCCTCCAGAGGCACCTCAAGAAAAGCTTATTGCTTCAGTTTTCTCCACTTCCATAAATTTCAGAGCAACCTCAGGAGAAATTAACACAAAAATACCTTCTCCTTACGTTCTCCTCTGTAGGGAAATACTTGGATTTCTGAGATTCTTTTTTTCAAAAGATCTGCAAATAGACTTACCGCTGACCACAGTCAGATCTCTCTGTTGAGAAGCGAAAAACTAAAGACAGAAGGACAGAAACTCCAGTGAATCAGTTGGCACAGCACGCCTCAGGTCCGCAACACTTAGCCCTGCCACACATCAGGATAATCTTCTCAGAAATCTTCGTCCAGGGCAACATCTTCATAGCACTTCAGATGTTTCACTTTTCCTTTTTTTTTTTTTTTTAAGTTGACCACCTGTCTTTTAATTTTTACCCTTGCTTCCAAGGATGCCGTACAATCCCATTTCCCCTCAGATTCGATGGAAACAGGGGCATATGCCATCCTCACGTTTTCTGGATGAAGTGGAAGTGCAGCACCCAGCACTAGGCAGGGCATGGCAATACAAGTCACTCTACCTCTGGGCGGTACCGCAGCTGAATTTAAGTGTTCAGCTGCACATGAAATACATGTTTAATAAAGAATGAGGGACTAAGGAAGACAGCAGGACCAGCGAGCACAAGCGTTGCATGGTGTTGCCATCTTGGATTTTAAACCAAGATGCCAATTAAAGATTTGAATGAGGTCAACTGCAGTGACCCAACTAAACAAGATGCAATTAATAGCAGGGTGACCTCTCTTACCCCAGACCTTCTCTTCTTCTGTGTACACTTACTGCTCCTGGGGCAAAAAAAGAAAAACAGACATTAGCACTAATTAGTTCTTACTTAACATGGTTGTTTAAATAGTTAACTCTTCTCTTTCCTTCTGGGTTTTTAATATATGCACCACACCCTCTTTATGGTTGACAGGGAAGGATTTGAATGGTTTTAATGTCCTCCTTTAGCAGGTCTTTTGCTCTGTTGTCACAGAGAATGCTGTCTAAAGCGAGCGGAGTGTCACCATACAATTAACACTCACATGCAAGGAATGCTCTTGAGGAAAGTCCTGATCCTGAAGGGCATCCTGTGGGATATATTCTATAAATCAGATACGTCTAACAAAATCTATGGCTATTTTCTGCTTCCATGCAACACACCATTCCCTAGAGAAGCTGGTACTGTGATGGTTGACAGCTAAGAGGAACAGGAATAATTGCAGGCTGCTGCCAGTTCTGTCCCAGCAAATCTCCAGCAGCAGTTTACCATTGACTATCGGGAAAATTTGCTTGCTTGATAGTATGGGAATGGGATATACAGAAATAAAGGTTATACCCACTGATAAATACCAAAAACATTCATAAGCAAATGAAATGCTTAAAAAAAAAGTGTAAATAAAACGCCTGTGCATTCATGGCACTGTCTGTTGCTGTGCCCGTGCACGAATGTGTGTGTTGAATGCACACCTGGCTGGGAGGACATTGATCCTTCTCCAGCTGAAGCTGGATCTGTGTTGATCAGGGACTCTCTGTGCTGCCCGAGGAACTGGCTGCTAAACTACCTATCTGTCCTTCATATAAACAAGTGAATTTCTACGCAAGTAAATTTATATAGGTGGCATTTATAAGAGTAAGTTGAACAAAGAGTCCTTATTGTTTGGCAGGGATGAGACAGTAGTGGCATGTGGAGGAGAAAACCTGGCGACAGCCCCTCAGCTGGGGTAAATGCTGCAGGGATGGCAGGTGAGGTAGCGTCTGGGAACCGAAGGTGTTGCCGGGTATAGGACAAACACACTGCAGAGAGGAGCATCAGGCGCACAGCTAAACACCAGGGACATGTAACAACCCAGAGAACCCGACTGATCATTTTCATGACAGCTTTATGTACTAGGATGCTTTCAGAGGATTTTAGAGTTGCCACTCTGTGCCCATCACCGTGATTCTTGGGTTCGTGCCCCCATCACAAAAAAACTTCCCTTATCTTCACATTTAGGCTTCATTTTTGTTTTGAAAAGAGAACTTGGGTGAGTGGACCAACCTCACTCACCTCAGAATATTTTAGGTCTTGTCACAACCCCACCGACCAGCAGGCATCTCAGCAGAGAGAAACGTCAGTCCAGAATTTAAAAGCATTTAGTTTGCTCCTGCTGCTTTTCATCTATTTTCTCTCCTCCTGGTGTGTATTTTTCTGTCCTGCTGGCTGTGGTGCCGCATACTAATCGAGCAATACTTGGCCCATCCCCAGAGGAAGTTGCACGCAGGTTTATTGGGGAACAGAGGAGCGAGGAGGAATTCTAGCACATCCAATAACTCTCCTACCGATGGGATGCCTTCAGGTAACAGCAGATAATTTGATCCCAGCCATTTCCTATTGTTATACCTCTGCTGAAAGAGCACTACCGCCAAAGAATCGTATCCAACATCCTCTCTCTGATCACATATACTGCAATAGCTTAAAAAACTATAACTATATGCGTTTCTTAAAAGTGCTTAGAGATGGAGGCCTGTCCTGCTAAATCCCTCTCTGCTTCTGATTCAGGCAACCTGCAGATTTCGTTTCTTGCTGTAAACACGCACGGGAGAAAGGCTGGGCCGATCTTCCAATACAGATAGGAAGCGATATCCTTCAGGGAGTGTAGGAAGAGTGGCGGGAGGTTTTTATTTTCATTCTTCATGGGATTATTATCAGCTCCCACTAGTTTGGGATTGCGTAGTCAGTATGATTGGCGAGAGAAGCCTTTCGCACCTCGATAATTTCCTTTTCATTGCTCAGGCCAGCACAAAGGTGATCGCGAGGTGGATGCTCATATTCGGCTGAGTGAGCAGAGGAGCATATTTGGTGTTCCAGGTCAGGTAACTACAAGTGGGCAAACCCCAAATGAGAAGCAGGTAAGCCCTGTTTATTGTTATTTACCCTCGCCTCCGCCTCCCGGGGTGGGGTGTCGCCGGGCGGAGCGGCAGCCGCATCGGAGCAGCACTGCCGCCCTCTCCCGGCCCTGCGCGCTCCAGCGCCCCTCCAGACCCGCCGCAGCCCCAGCGCGGGCGGCCACTAGCAAACAAGGAAAACGTAAAGAAAAAAAGAAGCAGCAAAGAAGAAAAAAGAAAAGAAGAAAAAAAGGAAGAAAAAAGGAAGAAAAAAGGAGGAAAAAAGGAGAACAAGGAGAAAAAGGAGAAAAAGGAGACAGGAAAAAGGAAAGGAAAACAATTTTTCACTGAGGGGGTGGTCAAGTGTCCTGGTGGGGACGGTCCGGGTCCGGTCGGTGCGCGTCGGTACAGTACCCCTATTTATACATTCCTCTGCCAGTACTATTGTTGTTATTGTTTTGTCGATTTTTCTTTGTTGTTCTGTTAAATTGCTTTTTATCTCAACCCACGAGTTTTTGCCTTTTTATTCCAATTTTGCCTCGCCGCTGCGAGGTTTGGGTGAGCGGCCGCGCGGTTCTTTGTGCCGGCTGAGGCCAAACCACGACATCAAGCATTGGAACAAGCTCCCAGGGAAGCGGTTGTGGCCCCAAGCCTGTCACTGTTCAATAAGCACTTGTACAGCACTCTGAGATAGATGGTTTCACTTTTAGGTTGCCCTGTGTGGAGTCAGGAGCTGGATTCAATGATCATCATGGGCTCCTTCCAACTCAGGATATTCTATGATTCTAAGTATTAGTATTAAAATTGAATTCAACTTAGTTATAGTAATTTAAGTTCAGGATCTCAAAATACTATGCAAATGCTAACATTTAATGAAAACATATAATGGAAATAGACATTTGTCCTACCATATTTTTTCTCATTAGATATTTTTTAAAAGAGTATTAAATTAAAATAAGGGCAGAGTGTCTCAACTACCGGCAATTAAACAGTATCAGACATACTGATTCTTGCCTCTGGGGCAGGGAACATGTTATGCCATGGACCATATAATACAGCAACGTAGGAGACAGACAGAGAAGAGATACAGAAAACGTTATCTCCATTCCACAGGTTCAGAAGAGAGACACAAGATGACTAAAAAGAACACCCAAAGTCACTTGTGGACTGGACTGAGCTGGGGATGTGGCGCAAAACCATAAGCATTTTGATCTGCTCCAACGCAGTATTTCAGGGAAGCAGGAGAGATGTGTCCAGATGTCTCTGTGCCATTATTGATGCAACAGTTTGCCGTTTTTACAGGTTGGGCTTCTGGAGGAACAAAGACTTTCCTCCTTCTGTCATAACTGCCTGGAGGTTCTCCTGACCTTTTTTTCCCCTCCCATTTTTCCAGGTGATTAAATTGTGCCGTCAGAAAGCGTGACTATAATGCCAAGAAGCCACCAATTTTAACACCACAAAAGGATAATTACGTAATACTTCAGGCCATATTAGTTCCAGCACGGACTGACCCTCAGCCAGGGATGACGGAGCGCCAACAGCTCCCAGCGCAGTGACTGACAGAACTGGGACACGGCAAATCGCACTTTTGAAGCCCGCAGCAGAACAAGAGGTAGGAGACAGGCATTGCATTAAAAGCAGTCATGTACTGTATTCTTAGAACAAGGGATAAAGTAGGACGGCCCATGACTACTTCCCTTCCAAACCATTTCATTTGAAATATTTTCCACCTTCCTCTCAATTCTTCTCCTTTGGTAGTCCGTAGCAGACAGCTATCTGTACTACCAGTGTAATGTAATTTAGACTCTTACACTATACTACAGATTTGTACTCAATTAAAGAGATTTTGCTACCTGCGAATATCACATTCATCAAAAGAACAGCTTAGGCGATGGATGAGTAAAAAGACCGCTTTTCTTCCCCTCAACTCAATGCTGCAATCGAGGCTCGGTGCATTTTTGTTGTGTTGGAGGTCTCTGTGCTGTATCTGTAAAGACGAAGGCACAATCAAGGCACCCAAGCGTACAGGATTTTGACACCCCACACCCCCCCGCCAAACCTTTGCTCGCATCTCCACGAACTGGCGGTTTGTAACATTCCCAGCTGGTACGTGCCTGGTGCTGCCCCAGTCTGAGCAACTGGGACATCACAGGTAAGATCCTGAACAGGAAGGAACCTAGGGCTAGCCAGAGGTAAACATACAGCATAGGTGAAATTCATGCTGTCCCATGAGTTTTCCACCTGGGCAGAGAGGAATCTGGGTTCCATTTCTCAGCTTCAGGATATTTCTGTATTTTTGCCAGTTACTATTTAGCTTTACAAGACGACTAAAAAAAAATAGTTGCTCCTATTCCCACGGGTCCCACAAACTTTGCACTCCTTTTCTCTCCTGCGGTGTGACTCCCACAGGCAATATTGCGCCTGTGGGATGTCCGACGGTCTGAGGCACAGAGCACTCCCTTCGGAAGGGAGTTTGAAGCCATCCAGAGTGGGAACTGAAGGGAGCCCAACAACGCTGGCTTTCCAGAACTTATGGTAAGCAAATGCTGTTACAAAGACAGTTACACATATGCACCCGCCCTTACAAAGTTTAGGGCAAGCTCCTGCTTCCAAGAGATCATTTATCTACCAAAAAGTGAACAGGAAATTTCCTCCTCTAGTCTTGAGTGAGACCCTCAAGAGAGGGGTGAAGTACTTGATATTTCCTATTGCCACCAGCTTCCACCAGGCACCGCAGATGTGGCAGCAACACGTGGAATAGAGGGCCTGGGTCTCCACTCTGGGAAACGAGGTTTTGATAACCCGAACTCACTTCTTCTGTCATTACTATAACGTATTTCAGTTCCAGAGGCATGATTAAACTCTGAGTTGTTGAATCCTGGTGACCCAGCCTGTGTATTCTAAATCTAGTTTCCTGTTCCCGTGCCTCATTAAAAAAAAAAAAATCAGTACTTGTTTGAGCTCATGCTGACAGCTAAGACTGTAAGTAATATTGAACTAATATTTTTATTTTCAAAGTGTGCTTTGAACAGAGAAGCCTTAATTCAAAAATTATTTTAACAGTTCATTTCCTAAAAATAACTAAATCACTCTTTCCAAACATCACATCCACACACAAGCTGACTCACGGCCTGAAGTTTCACTGAAGTCATGGCAAGGCCACAGTGAATTCAATGCAAAAGTAATAATCTCAATTTACATAGAGACCACCCTCCATGGAAGAAAACCCACCAAAACCTACACAATAAAAATAGGAAAGAAAATTTGTAGGATTATCTAACAATCAGTCTAAATGCACAGGCAGTCTGGAGAAAGGATATTTAGGTCTTTAAGTCTTGAATCGCTCTAGAAAATTCTATAGCAGGGATGGAATTTTCTATTCCATTGCACAGGGTGATTTAAAACATAGAAAGGTAATTACAAAACTTCTATTAGGTTTTGCTTACAGCATGGTCAAAGGAGACTATGATTTAACTGAGACTAGAATTTCAGATGTGTTTTTACATGTTTTTAGTGCTGCTCCCTGCAGATCCATCCTGTATAGATCAGGTTATTTGCAGATTAAGTGCCTGGAAACAAGAGAGGTTACAATATGAAATACATTCAAAAACCTGGAATTAATTTTATAACTTTTGCTAAGAGAATTAGTAACACACAGCACAATTGGCCCAACATCTATGGATCTGCTTTTAATTACTACTTTCTACTACAACAACTTTCAGTCTACTGCCATGTGGGTTTCCATTGATCCACGACAACGGAAACGTCACTCTGGCTCAATAGTGTTAAATACCATTTTCAGAACAGGAAACACAAGCTTTGAAGTGACCAATGAAATGGAGCAATTATGTAGTTCACTATTTGTTTTATGCAGTTTGAGAGAATTGTTACGAATTCCTTTAAGCACTACAAAATGAAAAGTACTATGCATAAGATGTAAGTTAATTTAAACCTGCGTTGCCATAATTATGTTAGGCAATTGACAAAGTTTTGATATAATCCATGGCATAGAGGTCCCAAAGCAAAAACTTAGTCACTACATAAAACATCACTTTAAAATGCCAGTTACACACTGTAAGAATCCTAGTATATCCGTAATCACATATCACTAAAGCATAAGTTGATGAAGTTCTTTTACACACGTCTTGCCTCTCCCTTCCATCACAGTGCTAAGCCTCTGTTCGCTGTGCCCGCACTAACAGAGCTGGGAGACTGAGTGCGGGAGAAGCAATCGAGATTGGAGTGTCAATGAAGGCACCAGATGCCACTGATGCCTCTTCCACACTTCAGTCCTCAGGCACCACAGCAGAACCAGGAACTCTCCCGAATCCAAGGTTTACTAGTAAAGACAGATTTGAAGAGGCACAGCCATTTCCCTAAGTGATAAAAATAAAATGCTGATACATTCTATTGTCAACTAAGCTGTAAGATCAGAATTACATAGCATTAATGTTAAGCTTTTTTATTCTAGTTATACCATCCTTCAGACAGATCACACTCAACTGTTCATTTAACCTAGTACAGATCTTGCTTTATTAATCCACAAAGTTCCTTTCCAAAAACTTTTAATTCAGTGTTAATGAGAGCCCCTAATTTAAGCTTCTGCCACTCCATTTAAAAAGTGATTTTTAAGTATCATCAGAAGATAGCACTTGCGTAATAGTTCACTGCAAAGACTTCCACTGAGAAGAAAACAAGAAGGTGAAAAAAAAACTAATAACCCACCTCCCTACCCCCGTACACGCAGGAAGGATGCACATCCATGCCAAATAAAGGCTTGTAATAGATTTTATTTGTACAAAAGCAATATTCTAGCATCATTTCACAATAAAAAGGTAAGATCTGTTTGGTGTTATACAAACATGGTGTATCAACTCGGAGTGCAACAGGTAAAGCATACTGTAATACTCAGTATGAAAAGTATGAGATACACTGTTGTATTTAGCCAATTACTCCTGGTGCCTCTGTATAATTTCTTAATTACAGGTGCTCTTTGCTTCATACATGTCAGCAGTATATTTTGGAGTATAAAAACCTGAAGTGTTAAAATACACTGAAATGTGGCTGGAAAAATCAAACGCAAGACCAATTTCTCACTAAACAATAATACCTCTACCTGATCACTGAAACAAATGGCACCTTGTACGTAAACTATCTGTTCCATCATTCTACTCCCCTTCATATGAAAAAAGTAAAAAAATTGTCTTGACATAGAAAATTATTCCATCTTCTTGCTTCTGCGTTCATGCAACTTCATTATCAGGTTTCCAGATATTAAACTGTAAAATGATGGGTTACTTATCGTGGGGCTTTTCCACCATCTTCAGTGCCAATCTTCCAACCATTAGCAAACTGTATATGGGGAACCACAGAGTTAAACAACAGTAAGAATAATTTGTCAATCTCTCTTCAAATATTTCCCAAGTAACTGGTGCATAGAAACAAAAAAGATACAGAAAAATGATTCACTCCATCTCAGTTTAATTAAGCAAATAAGAAATCACCCATAGGAGGTTAAAAAAAGAAGTATATTGTGTTGTACCTGACACCAGCGATCAGCCCTGCAGGCATGAATTTTCCAGAATTGTAAAATCTTGTTCCCATGACGGCAGTCAGTGTTCCAGATGTAACTTAAACGACAGATTATACAGCCCAGTCAGCAGAGATTCATGTGTGAGAGAGATGCTACAGTTCAAAACTAACAGAACAGAGAGAAGTAGTTGTAAAAAGTAAAAGTAAAGTAAAACGTGAAACAGGGTTGTTCCATGTGAGGACTACAAGAGTCAATAAATTCTGTAAACCTTGGAATGCCTCAGTATGTGAAGAGTAAATATTCTAAATCAAGTTCTAGCAGACACTGCACTCCATATGCTTCTGCACATACTGTCCTCAAATTTCTTTGCCAAAAGTTTTTTGCAGACTGGAAATAATCTATGCTACACTGTTCCGTAACTCACTCCTTCCCTGTGCACAGGCAAATCAGTAAGCCTGTGCACATAATTCCTCCACTTCTCAGAAAAGGGAGAGAGCGTTTTCAAGTCTGACTTGTAGTAACATTCTGAGAATTAACTAATCTATGTTTGGAAAAGACTTTGAAAAGGAAGTGTGCTATGTAAGTGCTAAGCATTACCAGCCCATTTTAGCCCTGCACCACCTTCACTAAAATCACAGAGTTAAATCTGTCCACCCTGATGCCTTGACACAGAGACAGAAGCCAGGTAGTTTCACTGAGACAGTAAAATAGACAGGGCAATCCCTGGAGCACTGTATTTCACAGAAAGACAGAATACCAAGAAAACTATATGGAAAACGTACTGATTAAATCCTTAACCTTAGCATGCATCTGCTATCCAGTGGTAACAGCTACACATTGACATGTTCCGACCATTCTTAATTTCTACCATTGCTTCTATGCGATGGCTGCTCCTGCAGGACCCAGCTCATCTTCAACCCTAGCCATGGCATCCTTCCTCCCTAACACCACCCTAAGTATTGTCCTTGACATCTAACAGTCTCATATAACTAGATATGTAAAAGGCTGGAACCACAGTCTAATGCACAAGAAGGAACTAAAACCACTTTAGTATTCAAATACCTGAAGGTCTAATCAGTAGCTAGTCTTCAAAATACGCACACCTCACTAAATGTAATTTTGTCTAAGACAGCAGTAGAATACACCTTCTCCAAAAACTTCACAGCATGAAAAGGAGGAGGAAAAGACCCTATATGCTACTGAATTATATAAATGTATGTCTTTTGCATCTGGGAAAATATTTCTGTTAAGCTTTCTTTATTTGCAGTTTATTCCAGTTATTTAGGCTTTATCAGGCACAGCTTTTGACCTGTCCAGTAGATATGAAAGTGGACTGCACTGTCGACAATGCTGAAGCGGAGAAAAATGCGGGGCCTTCCCCATTCACTGCTGACTTCCATATATCAAAGAGCTAGATCTCGTGTCACTGCTTCAGTCAACAAATGCTATAGTCAGCACTGACTAAGCAGTGACTCTCCATAGTCAGCTTCTCAAAGTCAGGGACAAGGGAAGCTCCAGTTCTGAGAAGAAGGAAAAAAATACTGCGTTAAATCTCCCCAGGCATGCGACGCCTTTGTAATTCCACATATTTGTCATATATAAAAATAAGCCAATCACAATCTCTGCCATTCTCAGCAGTAATAAAGTAACCTGCTAGGGATATGGGCAATCTGCAGGGCAATCACTCTTCCTGAAATGCTCCAGCTTCCTGAAGGACGCTGAAAGTAGGATCCAGCCAAAAAAGAGGACACACAGAGGTCAGACATCAATTTACTAGCAGTTCCCTTGCACTATGATCCTTCAAACACACCAGTATGAGATAGGTGCACAGTGGGAGCCACCAATTCAGCCAAGCCTGGGGTGTGAAACATAGCTAGTGCTAGAGAACTGTCATGCACTGATGTCTTCTACAGATCAAGAGAGGAGAGGAGACTAGTAACACAGATTCTGGCCAAAGGATTTTACATAAAACACACAATCACAGGTATCTGAGATACAGCAGCCTAACAACTGTCAGGCATCAGCTGAGCTGCAGGAATTATCTGCATATATTTTCTTAGCCTGCTCAACTGTAAGGTACCCTAACTTAGTAGTGAATGAGGAAAGTTCAAGTCATGTTATTTTGCAACTGGCATGAGTTTTAGGCATGCACAGGTTAAAGTAATCGTTGACAATCGTCCTAACTTGATCGCAATCCTGAGCTCTATATAGTAAATGGCAGTAAGACAAAAATTGGATTTTGGAGATTCACACTATACTACATGCACGATTTTAAACACAAAATGCTTATGTGATTTTTTTGCTGAAGGATGTAAATTAATGGTATTTGGTTTATTTTTTTTTAAGCCACATATGCGTTTTCCTTCACAACCTGTAGGTTTTTTGATGTTAAGAAGACAAACTCTAACAATAAATAACAGGTATTCTCCTCTCCTGTTGTAGGAGAGGAACAAAAATGTAAGTTTGAACTAAAACCCAAAGCACTTTATATTTCTTGCAAAAGGAATGCAGGAATGTAGTGAGAAATCACTGAGTAAGACACATCAAGACAAGCAGTTTTCAATATGCATTCTCAATCTATCCTTAAAAAAAATAATTAAATAATGCTAACAATTCACGTTCCAGGGAGAGCACTGGATTTTGGCCACCAACAGAGATTTTCACTAAAACACAAGTCTAAAGACTGGATTAAAAATAGATTTAGAACACCATCAGTTTAACTTTTCTGCAAAGACTTTCAGGCACTCATTTTAAGTATCCAGTTATTTTAGGGTAAATAAAACTCTTCTAATAAAAATTGTACATTACTTACTCAGGGAAATCCAAACATTATTTGGATTCTGCGAGAGCTGGTAGGCACCCAGTCCAGCCAAACTCCCAAAGAAAAGGCCAGCAGCTAGCGACGGGACGCTACCTGAGTAAGTAGAAGATAATGCATTTATTAGAAGCTCATAAATAAACTTGCTCATTAGCTTATCTGTCTTTAAAACACCAACAGTAACAAAAAAGATGGACATTCATTGTTACAAAGCAGATTAGAGAGAGTTTTTTTTCTTTAAGATATTAAAACCGTGCTGATATGATCCAAGAGATATGTTGAAATACTCTCGCACAAGATACGAATAGTATTAGTATTTAATTCTTTAACAGCAAAGCCATGAACATATTTATGATGGAAAGAATAGTGAGAAAAACAAAAGAATTGGTGTTTTCTTCGTGCAGACCAAAGCATATTGTTTCAACACAGTGACTCCTGAATTTCTTGAAAGGCAGTAAAGGGATTAAATAGTAAAGGCTTAAGATTAGAATGAAAAAGAACACCTGAATTAAACTGGACAGGAGGGCAGTCAGACAAATAAGAAGTTGCCAAAGAAGAGAGCGGAGTCGAATAAGAGAGGCCTTATCTCTTAAGTACACCTGAGATCTGATCCAAAGGTAACCACAGACTTTGGAAGAAGGTTCCCTGGACTTGCCTAGACATTGGATCAGGCCCTCGGTATAAATGATCATCCCGAGACACCAGAAATAAAGAATACTGCAACCAAATTGGCGATTTATAGATGACATCAAGTAATGAAGTGGCATGACCACTGCAAGTGGTAAATGCCCTCAATAAGGCTAATGGAGAATTCAGGACTTGATGCTACTGAGGGTGGTTCTTTATATATTCTTTTTTTTATGTGACCTTTAAAAGGACTCAAGATTGCAAAACTAAGCTGGTAAAGATCTCCTCTCAATGTTACAGGAGGATAGCATATCGCTACCAGAAAGTAATAATTTTTCAGTTGTCAACAAGGCAGCTGTAACATTGCTTCAGATCCTGGTTTTGGTATAAAAGCAAGAGCTAAAGGTGATAGAAAGCACCAGATATTATTGTACATGTGCAAGGAAACGATACACACCCTAGTTGTGGCTGCTCTGGACAGAATACAGTGTAGCAACCAACATGTAGTAGCTACAATTCTTCACACAAGCCTGGGAGCCAAGAAATGTCCACCGTATCCTTGAATTTTACCTCAAGGCATTGTTTAAGCAGCTGTGGCACATACACTTATTAGGACAACTACATCACCTCTGGCTCAGGAAGTACTCCAAATGCTGGGACCCAGAGAATTTACTAAAGGAAGAGAACAAATAAATAAATCACATTTTGCTTGCCCTGTTCTCATATTCTTCCAAAGTCACCTACGGTCGACCACTGCCTGCATGGCTAAATAGATCAGGTTGTAAAAGAACAGACCACCACCTTAGGTTTATGGATGAGAGTTCCATTTTCTTTTGGTTTCTCCACATTATTAGTAGGGATATGATAGCTGCCTTTTTTTTTATTATTATATTTCCTTAAAGTCACCATACAAGTTCCTGTTCCCCCTTCAAAAACCCTGTGACCTGGATTCTCTTGCCTCAGCATGACCACGTTCTCCCATCTGGGAACAGAGGATAAGAAAGATACCTACCACTTCATAGACGTGGTGCTGAGGGACATGGTTTAGGGGTGGTTTTGACATAGGTTTATGGTTGGACTTGATGATCTTGAAGGTCTCTTCCAACCCAAGTGATTCTATGATTCTATGATAATGGCCGCAGAAAAGTGTGGCTGCAGTTAGTTACTTAAGTTCTCATTATTGTCCTTCCCGTCCTTAACTCCACTCATACCCCAAGGGATAAAGAAAGCCAGTATAAAGCAGATTGGAACAGGCATTAGCATCTATGCAGTCCAATGCACTGGTAAGATCCTTACTGCCATCAGCCATGCAGGAACACACTTTCATATCACTAACACTAACACGGCTCAGGGATTTTCAAAGACAGTATTGCAGCAGGGATGAATCCACAGTTCCGTCTGGAGGAGGGCAAACTCAGAAAAAGGTCAGGAAATGAAAGCAGTAGGTCAGAGGGTGAGCTTATGATGCAGAGCCCAGAAAAGGAACAAACTTAAGGACAGATTTGCATTGTTCAGCTCGATTTGGAGAAAGGATCGTTCTGAAAACTCTCTGCATTTTGCGGTGTACTGTTACCATCCAACATTAAAATGAGAAGAAATCTTTAAGGGGGAAAAAAATGGTGATATATGTCATTTGAAGCTACAGAACGCCTGTATTTAAAACAGCAAGGGAGAAGCCTTTCTGAAGCAAACTTACATCAGTTCACCCAAAAAGCACACCGCAGGGGCAGGGTACCAGCGTCCACCAGAAAGCAGATTGTGGCCTTATCAGCCCAAAGCACCAGCTCAACCCAAAAAGCACCACACCCCACCAGCAGCAAGTTATCAGCACACGGCACAAACTGACAAACTTTCCATCTGCCTGAACTCCCAGACAGGAGGCTTTCCTAAAAACCCGCCCGGCTCACACAAAGTTGGTGGGGGGGAGTGAAGGAGGTGGAAGCACCTTCCCGCACTGTACCTGCTTTTGCGTAGCCGATGATCCCTCCCGATGCCACCAGGGCGGCGTAGCCAAAGCCGAGCCAGTCCACGGCCATGCTGAAAACTGAGAGAGAGACTGGGGTGAGCGTCGGTACCTCTTCATTTTTTAAGGAAAAACAACAAGAGGGGGGGGGGCTTTTCCACGAAAAAGGTCTGCCTAAGTCTTAAACCCTAAATCCACTCCAAGAGATGAAACCCGATGTGTTGGGAATGCAGGCCTTGGGGTGGGGGTGGGATTTGGGG
>VZSF01007665.1:603478-618187 GCA_013398295.1 Chionis minor | reverse complement strand
TTTTCCGCTCTTATCGCGTCGCCCAACAAACGGGAAGCGCGGCCTCGGCGCCAGTGCGGCGGCCGCGGCCGGGCGGGGCGCACTTCTTTGCCGGGCGGCCTGGCTCTTTCCCGGCGTGCCCAGTGGCTGATAAAAATGCGTCACGGCGCGGTGCGGCTCGGGCCTGGGCCCGTGGGGCGCCTCGGTCGGGGTCACCGCGCCGGCCCGAGGCGCTCCGAGAGATTCCTCCCCCTCCAGCTTCTCTTGTGAGCGGAGTTAATGCAGAAGGGGGGGGCGGTTTGTCCTCTGTTTGGGTGAGCAAGTGTTCACACAGCCGACTTTTGTTCGTGAATATCTTAATCCACTTTTTTTTTTCTGGTACAAACATAATAAGAAAAACGTGGAGTAAACGGGCTGGTAAAATGCACGTGTGATCCAATTAAGGAGGTGTTTGAATTCTGGAGGGGAGGGGAAGCAGTCCCCCTGCTTAAATAATAAGCTGGCTGTGAGTGTAGCCACAGTTAAGGCAAATGTAAAAATTATGATGTTAATACATGCTGTTTTAATTGCTTTTTAAATATTTTTTTGTTCTTTAGTGAAAAGATCAAGAGGCGACAGCCAAGATCAGACGGTGGAAGAGTACAAAAACGTGGTTTTGCGTAGAAGTCTGATAACTGCTCGAGAAACAGTTGCATCACTTGCCTTCTGACTGTATTTCGCAACAAAACCGCGTTGTAGTGCGTGCCCTCTTCCGTTAAATCCGCACGAAAAAAGAGCGGTAAGTTTAAAAAAAAAAAATCATGCAGCTGTAAATGCAAGAATTAGTATTCCAGTGTTTAGCACATGGAGTTTATGATTATGGAGGAGTTAATTTCCTTTTAAGGGACATAATGCTTGACTCAAAGGAACATCACTATATGGGTATTACTATTAATAATGATCTTTAACAGAAAAAAATTGATGCTGATAATTCCTTATAATGACCACAGTTAGGCTTGATAAAAGGCATATGCTAACCTTACTAGTATATGACTGTGTTTAAGGGCTTGTTGGTACTTGACTACCTTCTTGGCTTCAGAATGGGTACGGGGACAAAGTGCATAGTTCTCATGAATAAGACCATGCATGGATGCTCTAATTATGGTATACGGTTGTTCCATGTTAGGTTAGTCTAATCCATTTTCCCTCTGTGGGTAAGCCTTTAAGGCATTACAAACACTCTGTTTGTTGTATTACATGAATGTGGGTTTGACCAACCAGTATGTAAAACATTACCAAAATTCTTGCACGGAAGTGGGAATTAAAACATCAGCAATCAAGATACTTCCATAGAAGGAGGAACACTGGATGTAAAAAATCAGCAGTGGTGAATGAAAAGCTGTGTGTGGAAGGAGATACAAAATATTTTGCAAGTGAAGCTGTTTTCTGCACTGATTTATATTGGTTGGATGACTGGGGAGGGGGGGAAAGCTTAAAAAAGGATAGCAGATTTAACAAAGAGGTACATACCTCTTCAGGAAAGTATATCCACTGGTTTAGTGATAGCAGTAAAAGGTCATTTGTGGCTGCTAACTCACTAGCAGTGAGTGAAATGTGTATATGGAAGAGGCAAAAGAGAGAAGACATAACTAAGAAAAGGTGCAGAGAAAGATCCCATTTACCTTTATTGTGCCCTTCTCCCTCTCTTACCTCTTGTTCTTTGGCGCAAGGGAAGTACCACTACTTGTTTTTGGCTGTGTAATTTGTGGTACAAGTAAATCAACTTTTAATTTGGCTAAAAGGGGAAAAACTGAGGGGTTGCACAAAACCTCTCTTTGCCTTGTTTTTAACTATTTTAAATGTGGATCTCCTCAATTAGGATATTATTAGGTATTTCAGAAATAAGGGTAAGGTATAGGTGACTTAAACTCTCTGTAATTTTCTGGTGCTTTGGACAGTGGGAAAACTTTGTGGACTGTTACAATTCAAGAAAACGAAGATGGCTTCTCATCATAATCCCATTGGCCGTATGTTGTTCTTGCCTCCACTGCTTTAGCAGTAACAAGTCAGAACTTAACTTTCTAAGTTCTGGATTAATGTTAAAAACATAACGTAGGGTGAACATCTTTAGAAGTAAATTAATCTCAAGATCTTTTTTTATCTTCTTGTTCCTCCCTGACATCTTTCAGCTGAAGGAGTGCAGTAAGCTCAACCTGTGCGGCCATATTCTTCGAGGAAGGCAGAAGCGAGTTTGAACCATGGCAAGCCAGGTAAGATAATTTGGTCAGAAATTCAGGCTTGCAGTGCCTGAATGGATTCCAGAACCATACTCAGAATTCCTAGTAAATGTAAAGCTGAAATAGCTAGCTTGCTCTGAGTTGGGTGTTCTTTTAGCCCTATGATTTCTTCTGGTAATGTGGTAATTGGTGGCTGTCCTTTGCCACACTTAATTGCATCAACTGAAGCAGGTTGGGGGCATAACATTAAGCTTTGCAGTTTGGATTGTTTGAGCATGAGTTCTTCTGAAGGACCTTGCACATAACACTCTCTATATAAGATATATGTAGAGGTGTTCTAGAGGAAGAACATTAAAGCCTGCGTAAGTAAAAAATGCTGCGAAATGCCGTTCTTATTTTTGGAAATCCTTGTTCTTCAGAATCTTAAGCGAGGGAGGCAACCTGTGTTCATACGGCTGTTGTTTCCCTCCTCTTTTGTGTAGCTGACCCACTTCCTTTTTACATGGTGGTTTTTTGGGTTTTTGGTTTTTTTTTTTGAGGCAATTTTTATGCCTCTTTCTTCCTGGCCTTGCATCTGGGTTTGAGTTTTCCCTCAGCCAAGCTAGTGCCTGTTCCTGGTCTGCTTTCTCCTTATGTTCCTTTAAATGGCCTCCTGTCATTGTTCCTGGCCTGGGAGAGTGACTCACAGCTGGGTAGTGAGGAGAGGCGTCTCACAGAAGAAGAATTCCTAGGTGAGGGGAGATAGGGACAGGTGAGATCCCTTCTAGGCAACAGTGATTATTTCCCTGCGTCTTCATCACTCAGTCTGTGCTGCTGCAGGGTTTTTTGAGTCCTGGAGCTCGAGTGGAACACAGTCCAGTCCTGAAGCTAATTAACATTTAGGATTGGCCAACATCGAAGGGCTCTCTGCTTTTTCCCTAGTTCCAAGAGGAAGCTGTCAATCCTTTAGCCAGCTTGAGAAGTCAGGGGAATATGGCTGTTCATACAATCCTTTGGCTCTGTTATTTTTGCCAGGCATTTTCCCCAGAGGCTGCTTTCCCTCATGGGAGGCGGAGGGAGAAATGGGACCCCAGGCTTCTTTCAAGGGCAAGGTGAATATGGGGAAATCACCTGTGGTGATGGGGAGTGGGAGGGAGGAATGTAAATGAGGCTAAATGCTATAAAGGTGATTCTGTTTTTTCCCAACAGGACTTGATGGCGAAAAAAAGAGAATGTCTTCAGGCCTACAGCTGGTGGAGAACACCACAGAAGAAACGGAAGAAAAAGAACAAAATAAAACCGGGAAGAATAGAGTTTGTCCCTAGTAGTAGTTGTTCAGCCAGGTAAAGACCTTTTGCGAGGTGAAGCTCTGACCCCATATCTATTTAAATTGATAGTGACTAGTGAGTGCCATCACTTATTTTTAAAATCCTGAACTGGCACATCTAGTGGCTGTATACTAAATACTGCTTATGGAAATGTATTGCCAGTAGAATAATGAAGATTTTTTTTGTAGTTAGTCTGTCCCGTAATCACTGAGAAGTGGTGGCAGGATAGTCAGTAGGTCTTTTGAATCATGGGTGGAACTTGAGTTAATAGTTTTTCTTACTATTTTTGTGTCCTGTCCCCCACCTTCCTTTCAGACAATAATTATTTCTTTTAAAAACCAACTTCTAAAAGTTTTTTTATAAAATGTGTCTTTGAAATGATCTTTTGCGAAGGCAGTAGAGTGGGCCTAGAGAAATGGAGAACTTTATGCTGGACTGATGGCATTGCAGTTCTGTACATTATTTGACAGAGTTTTGTAGTTAATAACTCTCCTCAAATTTTTCTCTCCTTATTTGTCCAGTGATAATTACCTGCTTGTGTGTTAGGTACCTTAATACTGCAATCAGCTACCTTTAATCTCAAACTTGACAATTGTTCTTTTATCTTTTTAAAGACCGGATTATTCAATATTTGTTGGGGAGCTTACTCCAGAAGTGGATGACTTCCAGCTCTATGACTATTTCCTAAAGCGGTACCCCTCATGTATTGACTGCAAAATAGCAACAGACCTGCTGGGGTATTCAAGGTAATGCCTGTGGAAATTTGTAATGCTGTCAGTATGTTTGCTTTTATAAGTAATATACAAGAGCTTGTGTTGGAGCTGTTTCTGCATTTTCTCAGGGGCAGGAAGAGAGATTAGTCTCTAGCATTTTTTTTAACAGAACAAATGCTTGTGTTTTAAAGTTTCCTGGTTAGTTTAAGCAGTTAACATGATAAGCTTCCACTTAGCCATATGCATATCTGCATGAAAGGAATTAGATGGTGGGAGAAGGGACAGCTGTGCACTGAAATCTGTGCTGCTGTGCTTACATAGAGCAGTGTGTCCACTTAGTCATCTGCAGTACTGAAGACAAAATAATTCCCTTTTTACATGTGGGAGAAAAGCATAAGGCCTGGCAAATCTTAGGGGGGGTCGGGAGACTGAACCTATTAATATGAGTAAATAAAGCCTAGCAGAATTGATACTGGCCAGGCAGTGAGTCGAGCAGGGATAAGTGAGTTTGCTGTTCAAACAATGCTAGCTGTAATAGACAAATGTGAGAAACTTAAGAGAAAGCAAGTATAAAAAGAATGTTAGTACTGAACAGTTTTAGAAGTGGGTTACTACTAACTGATAAATTAACTCCTGTAAATGCAGGAATATGGAACCTGATTACTTGCGCAGATAGCAATTAAAATGTATTGTTTGCTGGCTTTAAGCAAGTTGCATCTTAATGCTATCAAAGAACAAGCTTTTTGCTTCTGGCCCAAGTTTTTAATTTGGTGAAAGCATCTTCTGTGCATGTGCACATGCCAGAGAGGCTGCTTAGGTAATAGAAGCTATAGTAGCTGCTATCATCTGGTTTTGTAGAAGACAGAAATTGAATTCGTTAGCTTTGTAACTGTTATGCATACTAGAACTTGTTTTCTCCCTTTTGAAAATTGTAGAGGGTATGCCTTTGTCAGATTTGGTGAGCAAGGTGATCAGATGAGGGCACTGCAAGACTGCCAGAATGCACCAGGTCTGGGGGGAAAACGAATCCGGCTGAGCATAGGAATTTCTAAAAGGTAACAAATGAGTTGTGCGTTGATACAGTAATTCTAAATAATCAGATTTTTGTAGCTCTGCCTTTGTAAAGTCTGTGGCTCTTGCTAATAATAGCTGTACACGTGATGCAGTCTACAAAACCAAAAATACAGAAGCATTATGTTTTGACTCCTGGGATTCATCAACCTCTTTCAGGATTGCTGGGGGAATTCAACTCTTTGAGTCTAGCCAGATTGTGTAACTTGGGCTTAGTTGCTGTTGTAACCAGCCTTAATTCTTACAGTAGCCAAGTTGAATGCATTCATAAATACTTCCTAGGTTTGGGCCTGAAAAAGGTAGAAGGGATGACAAATGGGTTTGTATGCTAGGGAGCTTTTCTTCTAGACGTTTCCTTCTAGTTCAGGCAAGGTAGCACACTACTGGTTTTACAGTAGGCTGGCAGAGGAAGGAACTCTTAAAAGGGAATATACAGAATTTAGAGGTGGAAAAGCCAAAGGAGATGTTACTGGAACAGTTTGTTTAGAGTGCTATTCTTTGGTTTTTCAAGATGTTGGGGCAGCAGGGAATTTAAAGTTGATTGCTTTTGAGAGGGGTTTTTTTACTCTGCTGGCTCAGTTCTTTCAGTTATTTAAGGCAGTTCAACTGTCTGAATTATAATACCAAATTTGATAAACTTTGATCCAGGATATAGGGAAAAATAGAACTTCAAATAAAACAACTTCAGTATATTCATGAGGTTAGCTTGTATGTTCTGTTAAATAGTAAAAATAACAGGTTTTGTTTCTCTTTACCCTGGATAATTCTGCAAATGTTGCCTCTTAGCTTTAGAATGGAAATGCTATTTCCCGAGAGAGCACTGTCCAGTACTGCTCTAAATTATTTTGAAAAGAAGAGGTCACAAAGAAACAGGTTTCCTCACTTCTGCTATCCAGAAGAATGTCAACAGTATTTTCAAATTTCTTCCCTACAGAGATGTATATAGGAGAGAAGTTGGAAGCAGAAGTGTGAGACATTGTCTAGTCATTTGTTTACTACAGTACAAGACAATAGAATATCTGTTTATTAGAATGTATGTATGTGTAGCTTTACAGTAATGAAACATAATGTAGGTATTAAAACACACATCAGTAATCTGTATCTGTTTCTGAATGGCTGAGTACTATGCTCTCCTAGCATAAGAATATCCAGCCATCAGAATAGTTTGTCACTATGTTGCTTACATTGGAAACTGAGCTCCTTTGGTTTGTGTTCTTGACAAAAAAGCCTACATCTGACTTTTCTGTGATAAAGTGGAGATGCAGAGAAACTGGACGCTGCAAACACAGGAAGTCTGCTTGTACATAATCAGTGAAGCAGTATCCAAGCATAGAGGATTTTTTTAAATGTGCAGCTGGGTTATCTGAGTGTATTTCATGTAGTGTACCTCTGTTTTAGTACAGACAATGCTTGTGCATTGGCTCTTGTCATTAGTGTGAAGTTTTCCCTCAGAAAAAATCTACTCAGAAGAGGCAAAGTAGTGAAAACTAATCAACTGGCCCTCTGGTCTTAAGAACGAATGAGTTGTCATTTTCCTACTGGATAGTGGCAGTGCTGACTTCGTCTGGTAGCTACACTTTGGCAACTGTTGAATGCTTCATGGACTAAACATACAACAGGTAGAGGTAGACATGGCAGACTGGCAGGCAGTGTCGTGTGCTCCTCGGATAATCTGACTTCACCCCCTTGTTTCTGGAAATAAGGTTTAGTATTAACAGAACAAAAGATAGAAGGGCTAATTAAGACTGAATGCATCTTTAAAGGAGCTGTGCTCTCTGGTCTTAATAAATTGGTTTTTAGCAGAGCACAAAGATTTATCAGCAGCTTGCTTATACAGATACTAAAAATACTCAAAATGAATACAAATAAGTGTCATGGCTCAAGTTAATCCATGAGGTAATTACTTTTAGTATTGACAAAGGTGAGAGCATTTGCTTCTGTATTAATGAGATCTTGTGCTGTGACTTAAACTGTTGCTTAGGCAACTACTCAGAAAAGCTTCCTTTTAAACTTTATAAAACGTAAGCTGGCAAATTGTTTAACTTCAGAACTGCATTTACAATTTATTGTTTGCAAACTCTAACTCTATACAACTTCTCATGTTTCAGACTGAAAGCAGAATTCCAGCGGTACCAGTCATACAACTATAATGATTATTACCAAGACTATCAGAACTACTACTCACAGTGGGGTTATGATCCTTATGCTGACTACAACTACAGCTCCTATACTCCCTATGATAGCATGCAAGCTGTTGGAGACTGCTCTTTAGGAGATGCTGTTATGGCTCCTGCTGTTTTTGAGGTAAACTTACTGCATGCTTGCTTTAAAGAAAAACCACACAAACATAAGTTGTACAGATTGTGTAAGTGGAGGAAAAAAAGAGTCCTAAGACTGAAATTATGCTTTCTGCTTAGTGTGGAGGTTAGCATAGTGGGCTTCATTCAGCAATAGCTTTGATTTAAGCACTTAAGTAGTGCATCTGTAGAATTAGATTTGTACACTGTTATTTGTTCGCGTATGCCAAATCACAGTTACGACAGCATAATTGTGTAGGCTCCCTGTCTTCCTCTTTTTCTGATGTACTTTGCTTGAAGCAAATTAAAGAATTATTGTAAGATGGTTTTATCTTGGATCACCCAATTTATCAATTACACCTTCCAGAACTGCTTTCCAATCTAAACTATACTATGGCTTTCTTAACAAAAAAAAAAAAGCCCCCACAACAAAACCAACAAATAAACCCTTCCCAACAAACCCAAAAATCCCATGTCCTTGTAGTTGTGGGAGGAAGGAGTGATTTGTGACTACAAAATTATTTTGGATTTCTGATGCTTTCTGAAACAGATTATGGTTAAACTTGGAAGACTGACTTTCTTTTTTTCTTTTTTTAGGAAACTACAGCTATGACTGAAATCAATGATGACTTAATAACTGAAGGTAATGATGCTGCCACTTGAAGTTAGCCATACTTGTGCCCTTTAACAATATAAGTCACTGACTATTGGATGAAGGGTGTCTTGGAAATTCAGCTGAGATGAATGTAGTGAGATCCTGTAGGGGTTGTAGCAGAGAGATGAGGTAGGATTTTAAAGCTGATCATGCACACTATGTCAGGTAGAATTGGGACATTGTCAACAGCACTTCACAGTAGGTTTCTTTCCACCTTCATTCTTGTTCTAAAAATCATCTAATACAGAAATGTGATCTTCGTGGTGATTCTGCTAAGCATATTCTATGTTGAAGTCATTAATAGACAAAAGGTTCATTTTCTAAACCCTGAGGTAAAAAGCTTATGTTGTGGATCCTAAAAGGATTCAACATAGACTTAAAGATCTGGTACAAAACTGAATTATTTGGCCTGGAAGGTTTGCTTACAGTTCCTCACATAGAGACATCTTATGTTACTGTTTAGAAACTTGATCCTGTGTAACACATATTACAGTAGAAATGAATTAAATGGATTTGGGGAGAGTTTTGTGGTTAATTATCTTTAAATTTGCTGTTTACCTTGGGAAAAACAATACAGTCCTAGCATTCTAATACACAAATTCCAAAAGAAGCTGAATTTGTCAGGCTTGTTAAAATTCTAGATGAATAAACAGCCTATTACATGTACTATTAATTTAGTAAACTTAGTTAAAACATCTTATTAGGCGTTTAGTGCAGGTTTTTGTGTGCATGCCTCCCAAGACCTGATGCTTGTACTTAACCAGGCTTTTATTTTCAGATCCACAGCTTTACTTTGATGTTGATGAAATGAACAGACAATTTATGGAGACAAGTGAAGAACTCTATGATTCCCTGATGAATTGTCATTGGCAACCTCTGGATACGGTCACTTCTGACATCCCCCCTGCTATTTAAGTGTCTTATATAGCATGACCGTTATGACCAAGGTGCTAAAATTACATTTCTTCTACATTACTTTAGATCATAAGTTTTAAAGCACAATGATAGGTTGGGTTTTTTTGCTATGCTTTTGACAGTTTCTGTAATTTTTTTTTTGATCATCACTCTACTCTTGGAGCATCTTGAAATCATGTAAATACTCTAGAAATGTAAAGAGTTCAATGGGGTCTAAAGATAGACTTGCCTGTGTAAATAAAATTTTGTTTCTGCAAACCTGCCAGCAAGGGATTTTACTTGCATATGTGGAGCACATTCTCTTCTGGCTTATGGAATTTAGCTGGAGGCAGGAGCGGGTATTTCATCTGTCCTTGGTACGGGCATCAGGACACTAGCAAAAACTAGCTCTCATGGGTATCCAAGTTACCTAGGCAACCTTTTACAAGCTCTGGGCATGCTTGCTTAAATGATCTGTGTATTTGGGAGATGCTCCCGGGTTTTGCTATAGGAACAATTGGGCCCACTCATTCCCCTTAGTCGCCTGGTGCTGACTGTACTACTGTTGATCTGCTAGGTCGGATAGAATTGCTTTATCAATACAGTATTTTTTAAACATACAGAAGGGCAAACTTTCAGCTGCCATAGCTGCAAACATTCCAAAGACTAAGGATGATCCCTACTGACAATTTTATTCCTGTCCTTATTGTTAGTCTTCTCAATGGACACTTTACAGCAAAGTAAGTGGTGTAACAAAATACATGTTCTTAAATCTAAAAATCCTTGGAGAAAACAACTTTCTGGTTTAAAGGAGGAAAAATAACCCATTGGGAACAAAAAACCTATCCTAGTTACAACTCTTCAACTAAATTGCACCCTGTCTTACACCTCTGTAATTTGTTCAGTCTTTGTGTTCAGGTGTTTCATGGTGATGAGGTTATAAAATTTTAGTAGGATGACAGTTTTCAGTATTCAAGGAGATTAGGGGAGATGGCAATGAGGAAAGTTCTGCTTTAAGCTAGCAACTTCTGAGTGGCTTCCTCTGTTCTCATCTTGAAGGGTATAAAGTATTCCTCAGTCATAGGGACTACTTAAACCTGTGTGTATGCAAAAGTATTTATTACTTAATGTACATAGTAATAAGTTAGGCTGGAAACACACTGCTCTTCCAAGAAAAAAAGTAGCAGAAATTATCATAAGAGATGTAGAAGCTACTAAAGCTAGTCAAAACCCTTTGATGCTGCCATGTGTGGTTTGGGGGCAATCTGAACCATAACTACTATGATGGCAGATAGGCGTAAAGGTCTCTGGCTTTTTTATTACTTGCTGTAACTAAAGTGGTGGTCATAACCTATATGCTGTTCTTAGATTTAAAACAAATACTCTATTGCAGGATGGTGAGTCGGCACTGGCAGGTCTTTTCTAACTGTTGAGCAGAATCTCCCTTTTCACAGTTTAATTTCAGCTAGAAATATTTTCGAAGTCCTAGTATGAAATGCAGATGCTCTAAAACAGGAAAGGCTTTTGGAGTAGTATAGGAAGTTCACTCTTCCTGGATTTTGTGCATGTAGGAAGAGATGGAAAGCAAAAAAACCTCATCTAGGCAGGGAGAGTAGCATCATAATTTTAGCAACTGTTGCCCTGCTTTGGGGAGAGCTAGTTGCAGGGTAGCTGGGAACAGGGATTTCTTAAGTGAACATTTCCCCTGTGTGAGCTGGTGGGGTTTTGGAGGGTGATGGTAGGGAGATCATTAACAAGAACGTGACAGAAAGTGGAATAAATGAAGCAAAGAGAATCTGTGTGGGAAAAGGGGGTACTTGTGTGCATGTATGGAATCGTTTCAGGACTGCAGTAGGGAGGAGACTCAAGATACTGTATGTGGGCCCTTTTAATTTGAATGGGAGTGTTAAAGCTTCAAAACTACAGGATTTGATGCCACTTCAGTTGTGGTGCGTAGCTGTGGTGCTTGAGCTTGGTAGTACAAACTGGTCTGCCAAGCAGAGGATTTTCTCTCTAGCAAGTACTACCATCATGAGCAGCAAGACAGCTTCCACGTCTGTGCCTGGGTTATATCCTGCTTTGAATTGGCTTGCACAGCATCACTGTACACCATACTGAAGTTGCAGCAAGCAATTTGTGGAGACCTTTTGTTGTGTTATCAGTTAAAAATGCGATGCTAAGGATGTGCGTTGGCTCAGCAGAAATGACTGTGGAGTAGCTATGCTGGGTTTTGGTGTTTGGGAGGTTTGATAGGGGGCTCATGTAGCTATGGGATTTCACTTAGACTGACACTGTATCACCGCAGTGCATAAACCTCCAAAAAGCCACAGTCTGTAGCCACCTCATCTATGCTGATTTTACCTGTTAACGAGGTCTCTACAGGCCCCATTAGAGGCTGTTTTCAGACACGCATGCACCTTCTGTTCTGGGCTGTAAAGTGCCCATACAGTGAAAGCACTGTTTATGTAATGCAGTGGAAGAGGTTGCTTGGGCTATTAGTTCTCCAAACCTAAGAAATGTTGGGGGTGTATTTTCTTCCAGTCAATAGACAAGAAAAATGAGGGAAGGGAGAGAGTGTGGTGGTTGCAGCCCATGTGACGCTGTTCTAAAATAGCTCTCTGACCTCTTTTTCTGTCTCCTGAGCCTTACTAGCCAATTCCTCTTTCCAGTTAGGAGTGTGTATGTGGAATCAAGGTGGTGCGCGTTCTTCACTGTGAAGGCATACTGAATGCAGAATTTCTTCCTGTAGTGGTGTGTTGCCCGTCAGTGCCAAATACAGGAGAAAGTGACTATGTCAGAACTGTTAGAATGCATTGCTGAGGCTTTTACAACTTAGAGCTGTTCTACATCTACCAGCCTGTGTTAGCTAGCTTATGGAAAGACCTGAACACATCATACAGGTGCCTGCCATCAGTTACACACAGATCTGATTGCAGTTGGAGCATTCCAAAAAAAAAAAAAAACCACCCCACCAAAAAAACACCCACAAAAAACCAAAACACAAGCCTTAGAAGCAACTTTTTCAACACCATGATATTTCGCTTCTTCCAGTTGTGTTTTTCCTGTTGTACCCAGATGGAATGTAGCTGTTTGGGGTTTCTTTAAGCTCGATGAAGGTTTTTTGCAAGAATATCTAGTACTGGTTTTATAAACTCTTCATTGCACCTCGCTGCGATAGATAGTGCCTTTACTCAAAACCTAATTTCTTCAAGAAGAGTAGATGGTTTGAGGGGCTACTAATCCTGCAGTCAGTGATCAGGGAGAAAGAAACAGGCCAAAAAGGGTAGAGAGTACTTAAAAGGTTACAAAAAAAAGGTTAAATAGTACTTAAGCCATGAATGTTTCTTTTTGCAGGGATGCTCTTGGACCAACAGCTTCTTTCTAGCGCTACCTCAAAGTAACTTGCAGATATAACTCACAGGGAAGATTGATCAAATGGTGATGATCCCTATCATTCTGCTGGAGATAATATATTTGCCTTTTGTTTTGTCTCATTTTTAATAACATTTATTTAACTTCAGTGACTCATGTCAATAGACGACGTTTGACTACATCGACAAGTATTTCTGAGTCATGAGTGTCATTAAAGGCATGTCACCATATGGAAATTGTTCTAAATAAGTAAAATGGAAGTAAAATAAGTAAATAAAGCAGCACTTGAATTTACAGAGCAAACATAGTGTAGCTGCCTTTGACACATACATGGAAGAGAAAGTCGTGTTTACAGGTTACCTTAATATACTTAGCATGCATCAGAAAGAGGGACTTTTGTTTTAAATTTGCCCAGCTCTTACATGTCCAGTGCAGGAGTGATTTTCAATCAGTTCCCCACACAGGTGCCATTTCAGAAGTCAGCATTATTACTGATGAATGTCCGTTACCAAAGGACACAGTTTATATCCCTTTGTAAATCTTGCTCTTCCCGTAATGGAAATACATCATGATACCCTTCCATTTCCCCTCCCCTAACTTGGAAAGTAGTGTGATAATTGTTTCCTGGACAAAGAGAGTTACAAATCCAGGCTAAAATGCTATCTTTCTTGATGATTATATTGATGTAGATCTTTGACAAGCATGTAGTAGACATAGAACCTCACCCTACAATTGGTCCACAGGTGGAACACACCAGCAGTTTACACAGGATGAGGTGGTTCATGCAGGCAGCTTCTAAACCCACGTGTTCCACGTCCTGGAAGGGGTTGTCTATCACTGCAAGTCATCACACTGCACATCAAATTATATTTAGGGGGGTAGGGTAGGAGAGGAAGAGACACTGGAGTTCTGAACATGCAGTTCATGAGGAGAAACATCTGGAAAGCAATTCCACTCTGCTGGGATTTTAGAAATGGTTATCTCCTTTAGACAACCTTGAAAGCAGGACTAAGAAATTGAGAAGGAGCAACTCATGTAGGAGAGCTGGGAGGATACCCAGGAGATTAAAAAAAGCCAGTATGAAACAAAGACTTGACAGTACAAATACTCCCCAGTAAAATTCCTTCTAAAAGCAGTTCCTTCTCTGCTGTTCCTGATGTTTTTTCTTCAGGCCTTTGGCATCACCCTTCCTGGTTTGAGTTCCCCCAAGTACCAGTGTTTGATACGCAAACAGGTGTGTGCTGTGACACACACTCTTATTTTTGGTGGAGGGGGTGTGTGCTACATCACAGCTCTGTCACTACCAAGTACCTGCGTCTCATTAACTTTTTAGTACAATTCTGGTTTGGTTTTTTTTTTTTTTAATGACTTTTACAGGGAAGGTGGTTGTGACTTTGTGCTCCGCTTCATCATTCCCAGGGCAGATCAGTGCTTGGAATGAGATGTAGAGCAATAGATTTTTCTCAACTTCCAGCAGAATAAAAAAATCGAAAGAAACTTAAAAATATTTTACATTTTTAAAATTTATTACAAAAACGCACTCTTTGAGGAGGAAAGAGCCGCGTGGAAGCTTTTTTTCCCCACCTGCTTCCAAGCTGCCGAAAGCCAGCGGTGGCGGCCCTGCCGACTGCCATCTCCCTTGCTTACGCACACCCGATTCACAGCGGCGTCCCCGGGGAAGGCCGCGCGCCTCCCCGTGCCGCCGGTCCCGCTTTCCCGCCGCCTGCCCCCCGCTGCCCCTCGCCGGCAGGGACACGGGAACCGCCGTCCCTCGGGCTGGAGGTTGGGGGGGAGGGCACTCGCTAACGGCCGGCACAGGGTAGGCAAGCGGTAACACCGCCGCGGCCGGCGGAGCGCCGGGGGGAGGAGGCGGAGAAGCCCGTCTCCGCCGCCGGCGGGGCTGACCCCGGCGCGGCCTGACCCCGTCACAAACCTCCGCTCCCGGCATTCCGGGTGGGATTTTCCCCCGCTTCCCTTGGCTTGGCGTGGCGTGGCGTGGCGCGAGCCGCGGGGGCACGCGGCCGCCTCGCCTTACGTTGCGTCGCGTCCCGCTCCCGTCGAGCGGGCGGTGCCCCGGCGCGCGGGGGCTGCCGGGCGGTCCGCCTCTCGTGACGCAGCCCGCGCGGTTTAGTGACGCGCGGCCGCCCGGGCGGGCGCTGTGTGGTTGGTCGGCCGGAGTGGGGGGAGGGGTGCGGCGGCTCGGCC
>VZSF01007665.1:543691-602407 GCA_013398295.1 Chionis minor | reverse complement strand
CGGGGACCCCCCCCCCCCCCCCCCCGCCGTTTAAATCGGTGCCGGGTTGGTTACCGAGTGTAGTTACTCTTGGAGGTTTAAGTGCGTCGCTTCGGATATTTGCCTTTCTTGACAAGTTTCACATGGCAAGTGAGTTTGTGAGGGTGCTGTGTGAGTTAGGCATCTTCCATTGGTTTCTTTTTTTGGGGGTTTTTTTTGGTTTTGTTTTGTGTGGGGGTTTGGGGTTTTTTTTGTTTGTTTGTTTGGTTTTTTTTTTTTTGTAGGATGCTGCATGCAGAACCCGCAGGTCTGCCTCTGGTAGTTTCTTCCGTCTCTTGCCTGCGCCTAAATGTGCTGATGCAGTGCAAGCGAAATATTATTCGTAAGGCGTTTGTTCTCCTTTGTATTGTAGGGTAAAAGTAGATGAATGGCAAAACCCAGTTCGTAAATAGTGACGCAAAAATCCCGTGCCGTTTAGGGTGGCTGGAGGGAAAGAAGCAGAGATCTTTCCCAATTACCGTTTGCTAAGAAATTTGAAGATGCCCAGAGACAGTGCTCTAGAAAGTGCCTTCCACGTGTATTTAGGAACCTGAAGTTGCCTGTTCAGCCAAAACCTTTACATTACTAAATCGGTAACTAGGGGATTGAATACTAGATGCAAAACTGAGGGAGTGTTATGCACGAGTTGTTGCTCAATTAGTTTTTATTATTTCGGAAGTACTATACTTAGCCTTTTGTAGCGTATGCTGAGCAGCAGCCTTGTCCTTGTAAAGCTGGCATTGTGATGCTTCATACAAAGGATCACTGCACTTGGAGAGCAAATGTTGAAAGCTCTGATGCGAATTGATAGAATAATGTTGAAATTACCATATTGCCTGTGTTGATACTACGTGGATTACTGAAACCTTAGACGTGAATTTTAAATAATTAGTGTAGATGTTTTTCTGACTCTTCCATTGTCTGTTATCTCTGTGCGTTTTCCAGTAGGTTTATTTAAACAATGTGCCGAAGCCAACACGTGCGGGGGATATCTGTGGGATGCTGCCAGGAGACTAGATGCTGCAAATTGAATACATAGATCAAATTAACAGTAATATGTGGGGGAAAAAATTTTAATGATTAAATAAATAGGTCAGCTGGTATATATCAGACACATACGTTTGTTATAAGGCATAGCTTTTTAACCCTATGTATTACAGAAAAACATGAGCTCTGGGTAGATAGCTAACTTAAATTGGAATTATTTGACAGGTATTCCTGTTTTCAATATAATGTCCACTCTGTGAGTATTCTATGCTTTAGTGCTAATTGTCTTTCGGTAATGAGTCTGGGAAGACATGAAAGTGCTCAGTGCACTCTTGACTTGAGGTTATACCTCTGATTCTGATCCCCCTCTCCCCTAACTATTGTCAGTAAGTAGGTTCATGGAAATACTTCAGTCAAACTGTTCTAGGTCTTGTGGTCAAAACCACGGTCCTGAAAACTCTCAGTGTCTTTATCATCAGGCTCCAAAGATGCCTAAGCCCTGTATGCAGTATAGCTAATAGCTTTAAAGATTCTAGGATATCTGATTTTTTTTTCCACTTGCATGAGAGGCGATTAGCGTGATGCCTGGCTCATGAGTGTCTGCTTTCTGGATGTTGTTATTTTGCCACGGTCTCCTGGGGAGTTCGGTCAGCTGAGAATTCTCCGATCGTGCCTAACGAGTGCTGCAGTCAGTCTTCTATAAAGTACAGTGACTGCTTTGGAAGACAGTTGGAAGAGGAGGTGCTGCTGCTTTTTAATGGCTGTTAGCTAAAGCATTTGTTCAGAATGTGGTAGACCCTGCTTCAGATCCCTTTTTTTGCCTGGAGGGATCAACCTACATCTTCCACTTTCCAGGCGAATATCCCAGTCGCCAAGCTGTGTGTTGTCTTCAGTTCTCCTGACTGAAGTTGTGTTACTATCCAGAAAAAGAATGCATGATTCACCAAGCCAGAAAGAGGATGTATAAGAAGATGTTGCCCTCCAAGACTGGAGACATGCAGGCTTTGATCCTTGATTTCAGAAATTACTCGTTTTATGTGAGATGTTCCTTGGAGCAAGCACTCGCAGCCTAATATTTCCTGCCCTTTTCTCCTCAAATACCTGATCACAAAACTTTGGAGTCATGCTTCATTATGTTTGCCTCTGTGTGTGTGTGTGTGTTTGTTTGTTTTTAAATCTAGAGTCTTTTTTTAAACCAGCTTCAAATAGAAGAGATGAACAGATGCTGTCTGGAAGAGAAGACTGACTTGCAAGCTTGCATATTCTGGAAGATGGAGATATGCGTAGAGATTCCCCCACTAGTGAAGGAACTAAGCTGTGGTATTTTCCCTTCTGAGCTACCATTCTGCCTTATAAAAAGTGTGGTCAGCAGCTATATTATTAAACTAACAAACAAAAAGTAGCAGCACTGCGCTAAGTAAAGATAGTGTAGACTCACCTGCCATGAAGTTTTGTGGAGTAGGAATCCTCAGAAAGAAAAGAGCCTTTTTTGTATCTGTAGGTTGGGCGTTCTGGGGTTGGAACTGAGGAGTCCATCCCCATTGACTGTGCTTTCCTGTTGCTTACTGTTGACAACTCCATGCTGAATGCGTTGACTTTAGATTACACCGTGTTTAGTCTGCTACCTGTTTACTCGGCCATCTTGTGCTGAAATACCCAGCCTCCTTCTGTACTGCGTAAGGAGCTTAGGCAGTTGTGTTAAAATTACAGCTTCTTTGAGAGCTAACCACATGCAAACGAGGGAGCTGTTGTGTCCAACATCTGGGCTTCATCTTCCAGATGTGGCCCCGGTGCTTCTAAATGCTGGTTCGTCCTAGTCATTGAGGTAGACTGATGATTGGAATTACTGGTGTGGATGTGTTAATGGGATGAGTGTTCACATTGTTGACTTCTTAAACAGCTTCTAGTGTAGTATCTGTATGTTCCTATTGTTAATTTTATGTTTAGTTTTGCGCTTGCGTGTGTGTGCGTGCACATGCTGGTTTAGCCTGGAATAGTGCCATTCTGATCCAGGTAACATACTGATTTCAAAGATTCTAAGTGTGACTTACAGGAGAAGACACTAAAAGAACCTTTGGGTTTTTTTTTTATTTGATAATTAACCATTCAAATGAAAGTGTTAGAGAACTTTAGCTCTCCTGGACTTTTAAACTCATACAAGCAGATTTAAGCATGAGAAAAAACAATTACCTGAAAAGTCTTTATAACCTTCCCATAAACCTGTATGTTTATGTTAAGCTTCAGGTTAGAGCTGTTTGATATTAGAGATAATATTTGTAGATTGAAACTTCTGCTGGGGAGTGATAAGGTTTTTGTTTTTTCTTACATGTGTACGTGCCAGTGCATATTTATAATGTAGATGTGCTATGCTGATATACAAGAAAACAGTTTCCTTGATGTTTTCCTTGATGAAACTGACAAAAGTTTCTGCATGTTTGTAGTTGGTCTTGTGCTGATGTAGTTGGGGTAGTAGTAGTCTAGGAAAGAGGGGACCGGAAGGCCATTGAAAGGTACATTCGCTGGTCCTGGTCATGAAAGCCTGTCTGGATTGGTGAGTTTCACAAAGTCACTCAAGACGTTGGGTAAGATTCTTCCCAGACATAATAGCTACAGGACTGGGAACTTGAATTGTATGCAGCAATGCCTAAATCATTACATTATCCTTTGCTACTGTCTTGAAGGTAAGCCAGTTGTAAGCCATTTTTTGATGTATGCATGGGATTTTCTTTGTGGGCAGTGGCTGCAGGCATCAGGCAGAAGAAATCTTGTAAACCACCAGGTTTATTTTGGGAGGAAATTTTGAAACTCTCATGCTAAAGAGTTCCTAGAGTATTGTATTGAGTAATGTAAACTAGGTAATGTTTCATAAACCTGAAGCAGGAAAATATTAGTTAAAAAAATATATAAATTTGTAGGCATCTCTTTGCTTGTTTTGGTATAGTAGTAGGCTAGCACAATGAGCTGAAATGAATAGATTTCAGGAAATGTTTACTATGTATTTAAAGATTTGTTTTAAAAAAAATTGGGCTAGTAGTTAACATCAGAGGTTTTGTCTCTGTCCCAGCAATATCAAATTGTATTAGCAAAACAGATGTTTAAATGTGGTACTTGACTTTCTACTGCTACTGTAAACAAAAATGTGTCCTAGTTGGGAAGAACTTTTTCAACTGAGATATTGACAGTTTTCTCTCATTTAGGCTAACAGTACTGTCAGTGGTACAACAAATTGTAGACGATGATTGCTATAGCATTTTATTAATATTTCGGGTTTTGTCTTTCAAAGTGTTGTCATGACAGCCTTGGAGGCTGTGAAGTATTGGAGAAAAACACTATTAGTGAGCGGTATCTTAGGAGAAGAAAAAAGCAGATGAAATAATTGACTGTGTTAGCTGGGACACTGCAAATTGCCTTTGGTTGCTGGCAGCACATCACTTCCTGTGAGTTATTTATTCCTCCAGTCAGTAATTAGAACCGGTTCGTGCTCCCCTGCCATGGCGGAACTGAGCTGCTGATGATTCTAAGGACTGCAAGAGGACAGAGTTCAGAATTTCTTTTGCATGCCTAAAAAAGTTGGATCAGAGCTATTTCAGATCCATACGGATACGGGCTACGGTAGCATCATGTAACAAATTCATAACACAGTGGGATCAGTAGACATGGGGTGAGCAGAAAGTATGGTTTACCTGAGCTTGAGCTCAGCCTCAGCATGGTGTCCCATGTTATCCCTTTAGTCCACTTGGTGAAATACGGACTCAGATGGTCTGCAAAGTGGTTGGAAAATTAGCAGGACCATTGGCCTCAAAGGGTTGTGATCAGCAGTACAAAATTCCAGCGGCAGCCAATTGATAATAGAGGCTCTCGTGGGTTGATACTGGGGCTAATACTATTATATGTCTTTACTACAACCTGGGGCAAAGGAATGGCACGCATCCTCAACAGGTTCCCAGATGAATCCAAAGCTGGGGGCACATCAGCCCTATCATATGCTGAAGGTTTGGGGTGCCATTGAGGTATCTGGACAGAAACGAGCTGCCAGGAACCTCGGGAGGTTTGATAACGGCAAATGCGAAGCCCTTCATCTGGGACAAAACAATCCCATGTACCTGCTGGACAACAAGTTCAGCCTGAGTTGGCACCATGCCCTTGAGGTGAAAAAGACCAACTGCATACTGGGCAGTATTAATAAGAATGCGGGAAGGATGTTGAGGGAGGTGTTTTTTCCCCTCTGTTCAGCACTTCTAGGACTGCATTTGGAGCATTGTGTCTAATTTTGGCCTCTCCAGTACAAAAATACGTTGACACACTGGAGTCAGTCTGGTTGAGGGCCACCAAAACGATTAGGGGGCTGAGGCACATGGCTGAGAGAGCAGGATGTGTTCAGCTTAAGAAGAATAAGTACTTATAGAGGAGATGTAGCAAGGCTCTTCTAGGAGGTTTGTAGCAATAGGAAAACAGACAATGGAATCAAGTTGCAAAAATGGAAATTCTGATTTTATATTGGGAAAAATCTTTTAACTGTGAAGATAGCCAACTTGTTGGGAGAGCCGCCCAGAGAGGTCTCCGTCCCTGGAGGTGCTCAGAACCCAGGTTGACGCAGCCATGGGTGACCTGCTGTTCTTGGCCCTTCTCTGAGCAGGAGGCCGGAGCAGGTGACCTCTGGGGTGCCATCCAGCCACCGTGTGTGCAGGGTTCTGTCAGCGCTGCTCTTGGGCCACAGAGCACGCACATACCTGTGGTTTCAGCATAAATGTCAATGTTACTCTAGGTTGGTAATCCTTTTGTTGGACCGTCCTCGTAATTCTGTTTTCAGGGCTGTGCTGCTTTTTGAGGGAAGAAATAATGCCTCCATCTCACTGTTGCGTTTTAGCTAGAGTAAATGGCACGGTTACCCTCAAGAAGAGAATAGTTAAGAGGCTTTTCTCTAGGGGTGCTCTTTTCCAGACCATTTTTTTCAAATGTCTTCTGGCACTTTAGCGGTAGGTCATGTGATATGCTTTTCCATTTTTCTGCTGTTAAATTGCAAAAACTCTGGGGTTTTTTTGCTTTTTAACATTCTTTGTAATCAATCCAGTATTTATTGTGTAGCTATTGTTCATCTACAATGTGTTGAATAGTGATATTTATGCAGTCATGAGAGAAGGGGGAGGAGATGTTCCTCAGTATCCATTTCTTGGTGTGTACTACTAAGACAATATAATGAAAACTCCCCTCTATGCTTTTTGTAACATACAGTATAAGTCCGCAACACTGAAGAATTATTAAGTGCCCACAATATTTTTCTAATTCTAGCCATTAGGCAGAATTTTTTATTGCTACTTAGGATATTAAATTACTCATCTACGCAGTTTCATGAACAACTACCCTAAATTTGGAGATATTTCATTTACCCTTGTTTGCTACATTTTAGTTTATTTTTTAGTTTATTTTATTATTTTTAATCTTTATTTTTAGTAATGCTTAAAAGTCTTGACTGGCTTTGTCCTTAAGCCTAAGCGCTACAGGTATTATCTTCCTGTTACAACTGTTTAATTGAAGGTACAATTTAAATGCATCTTTTGAGCTAAAGAGATGTTGATTTCGCTGACTGTTGAGCCACTTGAAGGTAGTGTTACTCACAGCTGTTTGTCACCACCTCTAATGGGAAATTGTTGTACCATATCTTTGTTGGTGGAAGGGACAGGGTAAATATTCTCTAAATCCCTCTAAGCCAAGTCAGTTGGACCATCTTAAAATTGAGTGAAGGCAAGTATGAACTAGCTTGTTTGACTTTGCCTGAAGCGTAAGTAGTTTTGCAACCTGCTGATACAGTATTTGTCATTGTGGCTACTGTGGATTACTGTACAAAAATACTTATTAATTAAAAGATCGTCTCTTAACTATGAGATTTGCTTTTCTTTGTTTTTGTTGGAGGGTTTACAAATACATTCCCCTTCTTTTGACAAGATAAGACTTTAAATGTTTTTTGCTACCCTTTGTCTAGGAAATGCAGCAGCACTAAAGCTTTCATATTGCGACAGCAGTACTAATATTTCCAAGGGGGGGAGTTTCCTTTGAGTTTCTATAACTCATCTCATAATTGCACGTTGCATTTAATTACAGTGCCTTTGTGTGTGTTTGGCTTGGTTGTGACCAATGTGCTTTTTAAAGTAAGCAAAAGTTCATCTTTACATTCACCTTTGTGGGGAAAGAAAGTGTATGCCAACACCTGGACACCAACACGCACCAAAGTCCTACAGCTACAGTTTTAACACACATGCTAGCTTTGCAGATACCTGTGCCAGTAGAAGATTTCCTTTCTCCTTGCTGAGGTTGTTTATTATTGTCTCCATAGCTCCACTCTTAGAAGGAGTTGTGTGAGTGCGTCCTGGAAAGCTGGCTGACTTTGAATTTAGTTAGGATTGTGTTTTGAATCAAACTCTTCTTTTGAAGCTGGCGAGTCTCACGGTTCTTTCCCCTATTAGAGCTCAAGGTCTGATGATCTACAAGACTAAATTAAACCAAGCAAAGAGTTAAACCGTTGAACTGGCATTTTCTTTGAGACTGGATTACAGGTCTAGTGAGGCACAGAGATACTTACAATAACAAAATATTAAATTGGTTAGAGAAAACTATACCAGTATGCACAAACCTGTAATATAGGTCCATTTGTAGTTTAAGTCCTCTTGAGCTAAGCAAATGTAAACAAGGTTTAAACTGCTTTAAATGTAGCTGTGTTAGGGAATTACTGTGGTGCAACTAGATCCATGTTAAATTTGGCTATAATAGTGCACCTGTTCTAATGTCAGCGCTTAGTATTTGTTATTAAACTGACTTTACAAAGTTGTACAACATATACAGACTTGTAGATACCATTACCTTCGATCACTAAAAAAATAATCTCTGTGCAATGACAATTTTTCATGTTACTGGTAAGAGAACAGTGTTTGGAGGTATTGGTTATATGTTCAGGAGGTATTGGTTATATGTTCGTGAGATGCTCTTGGTTCTGTCAGTTGAGCTGTGATGAAAAAATATGTCAGAAAGACACTGTTGCCCCTTATGAGTGAAGATTACTACCCTGCAGCAGAGGTGAGCCTACCTTGGATTTACAGTTTCAGAATATTACCTTAAAATGTCAAAATGTAGAGCAATAGCTACCACTACTTCAGCTAAAGGAGCTGTGCCCCAGTGTCAGTCCTTTAGTTTCTCCTAGGCACCAATTCTTACATTTTTAAACCTAGTTAGGAAGCGTATGCAGCAGGGTTAAATGGGTCCTATTAAAAATAATTGCAGGTTTTGCTGGTTTAGAGGAATCGTGAGTTTAACTTTTACATGCTAGACAATGTCTATGTATGTACTTAAAAAGTAGGAGGGCTTTGAGTTTTGATAAAATATCAAATTGTCACAGAGAATAACTAACAGTGATTCTTTGGTTACTTCAGTTTAACTTACACATTCAAGATTGTGAATAAGATAACACAGTGAATGTGCAGCAGGATTGACGTATTACATTTTGCAAAACCACTAGCACGTCACATTGTCAGCTCAGTTTCTAGATCAGTATGGGTAGAAAAGATATTTCAGAGGGAGCATGGCAGTACTTTACTATCTTTAGCTAACACCACATTTAATTTAAAAATGTGATTTGCTTTGGAGTGCCACTCTGGAGTGGCAGGCATGAATTTTGTAGCAATAAGTACTTAATTTTGTGACACACGCTTGAAGTTATCTGTAAAGCCTAGTCTGCGCTGGAAAGCATTGGACACAGGGATGGACATCAGCAAGCTGTGAGTTGCCCTTGAATGGCATTTAACCACTGTTCAGGAGTAGTTGCAGAATTTGGCCTGCCCTTGATTGTGTTTTACATACATAACTACCTCCCTACTACATGCCATAGGTTACCTGTGATACCATGTTTGCTTGTGAGTGCTTTTAGGCAAAGCGGCACTGAAAATGTTTACTTCATTGCTAGGAGTCTAGTATATTATAGGAGGTAGCAAATTCATAGTATGGGGTATGATACCTTGAAAGCTTGTGGATGCAAAAAGTTCTTATTTACCGTAAATGCAGGAAAGAGGAAGAGTTTGCCAGTTCTGTTATCAGTTATGTTTGGTGATGCTGAAATACTGTAATAAATGGGGTCTTAGTCTATAGAGAATACCTATAAATCAGGTAGCAAATTTTATGCCTAAACTGTGTATTTAAATCCTAAATGAAAAAAGTGTGTTATCATACTTTGCTAAATCTGATAACTTCTACTAATGACCTTGTAAAGATCTGCTGCTCGGGAAAATGTATTTCTTGATCATTCTACTTTTGAAAATTTTAAACTTCTTGTCCATGCGGTTATATCTGTTATCCTGATGCCATATGGGGTTTTTTAGCTATTGTTGTACTTGTTAAGTAAAAATAATCAGTTGAGACTACAGGGTTCCCTTATAGGAAAAGAAAAACAGCCTGAGTAGCATTTCAATTAATGTGCTTCTGCACACTGGCTGTGAAACTTAGCTGCAGGCACACTGCCTAAGTGTGACAGTCTTTCAATAAAAAAAATTGACTGTGCTTAGTCCTTTCTTAAGATTAAGAAAGAACTCCTTTAAAACTGCTTGAAAAGTTGTAAGTGAAAGTAAAAGTAGTCTTAGTCTTAGATTTTTTTGGTTTTGATGCTGATAGATTTTTGTCTCAAAGTGTAGCACTGAATGTGTGCTCAGTAATTTACAGTGCCCATTGACGATCGCTGCTGAGGATTAACCTACAGCCTAGTGTAGTGCTTCAAGTAAGGACGGGAGAAAGGTGCCTTGTAGTTTATGCTCTGTTTTGTAATGTTTTCCCTGTATCAACTAAAGGTGTGGACAAAACTTGAGATAAAACCATTCAGCATTGCAAGGATTTAACCTAGTGAGTTAGAAGCTGATTATCAGAGCATACGTGCATGGCTTTTGCACTCGGATGTAAGTGATAATGTTGGGTACAGATCTGCAAGCAGTGCCAAAATGTAAAACAGCACCTGAATTTCCCTGGAATGTTTCTTCTAAAGCTAACTAGACTAAGGAAAATAAAGCTCACGTCAAGCAATAAGAAGGAAATACGCTGGCATCTGGAATCATAATCCTTTCTTCATGATTTTTAGAAATAAATCTGAACTAGTCCTCTTGCCTTAAATAAAACTGTTGTTTTTCAAATGTTACATAATTAACGACATTCTTGTCACACATTGTTCATATTAAGTCATAAGTTTTATTGTCTTTTTTCTAAATGAAATACCAAACTGGTGTTCTACGTCCAAATTGAAACCACTCCCTAAATAGCAAAAGCAGAGTTAGTTTCTGCCAGTCTAAGTCTATGCTGCTGCAAGAGACAGCGATGTCATGTTCCCATTTCTGCTCCTGCTTTTACATCAGCTGCCCGTGCAGCCCCATGGTGAGCTGGACCAGCGACCTGGTGCCGCTGGGGGGTAGTCCTCACCGTCACAGTCAATAGATGAATTTTTGGCTGGTTCTATTTGATAGAGCCCAGTTTGTTGCTTGGCCACATGCATGTGCTAGTGGCAGCACGAGGTGAAGGGGAGAAAGGCACAGTCTCTCTCATGGCAGTACGGACACAGGGTGGTTAAAAGAAGGAAGAAGTTTCGTTTCTTCTGCCTCTCGTCCTGGCTGCCTGATCTTGCTCTCTCTCTTGGGCCAGTTCTGGTGCGCTGAGCCAGTTGAACTCATTAGTCCAGCAGAGAAACATGTACTTTTTGCCAGATTAATGAGTTCAGCTAGTATGGAGAATAGCCTGCTATGCGCCAGAGCTGGGATGAAGTAACTGTGGGGGACGGAGAGAGCACGAAAATACCTTTTTGATGGTTAGAAGGGGTTAGATTGATCTGCTCTATCTCAGTGAACTGCACCGTTACATGCAGGTTTTCTTTTTGAGGACTGATTTGTATGTTTTAATAACTTGAACTTTGAAACGGGAAGCAAAGAAATCTCTGAGAAGCCTGGAGGTAAAACCTTGATGCTTTTCAGAGGTGTGCTTACAGTGAAGTGGAAATCGTCTCCTTTATCAGTTCTGTATTTTGCATGTCTGACAAATTCATGTTAATATATGACCTGTATATAATTTATATATCTAATTTTTTCAGTATGTCCTGTGTTGTGTAGTGGGATTTACTTAAGCTTTACTTTACTCTCAGACTGAAATCAACTCAATTGCAAAAATAGATGCTTTCCAGTAATGCATCATTGATGAGTTACTCCTGCCAGCACTCTTCCCCCCTATGCTACATGACAGACCTTTACGAGCTGGGAAGACTGTGCTATTACATAAATATTTTTGGCCAAGAAATAGCCTACTTTTAAGTTTGGAAGTCGAACTGTGACCATAACCTTTGGTTTTTCTTTCTTTATATAAATCCTTTGAATAAATGGTATTTTAAAGTAGTAAATGACAACACCTGTTTGTTTACTTGTAAGTATTTCTATCTACGTGTCTTTTGCTTAGAGTTGCATCTCAATCCAAGCCCAGGCTGGAAAGAGGAAGCGACGCTGGCACGCAGCTTTCATGCATATAACTCCTCATTTCTTACAGGCCAGAGAGGCACCAAACTTAATAGCGTGAAAGGGCAGGAGATGCCACGGGGCAATCCCAGCTGCGCACAGCAGCATTTTACTCAGTGAACGTGTTTTAGTCCTTAACTGATTTGAGAGCTGCTGTCAGTACCAACAGTTACTGCTCACCTTAAACACACTCATGCTCTGTTCTCATCGTTTTTAGGATGAAATTCTGGCAAGGTAGGCTTGTGGTGCACGTGCAGGGAGAGGGAAGAAAACACCTGTGCTGAAGTTGAATAATAAGAAAACTAGAAGTCAGTGTAAGATCGAAACACCAGCTTTAAAGACAGTGTAAGGCATGATACCTTGCTGAAATGTCCCAGCAAGAATATGGAGTGTGCATGTTTGAAAGTGTAGTTGGTGAGGGGTACCTTAACGGCCTGACTTGGACAGGAGTGCAGCCATGGTGTTTTATTTATGGACTTTGAGCTGTGATGGGCAGGTAGAAAATACCATAAGGAAATTTTCATATTTTTGATACCCTGTCCCCTGTGAATGGGTGTGCCTGGGTGTGTGGTTTACTTTCAGGGGGAAAGTGGTTTTTCTTAGTAAGTTCTGTGTTTGATGATGGCTCATTCATAATGCCTGTCTAGTTCTTTCACAATGCCTTTAATCAATATTTTCACCTAGGAGACAGAAAATGGAGATGTATTTCTGTGTATTTTTCTTTTCCTTGCTCTGTCACTAAGCCAGCAGTATTCTGGAGCATGGAACTCTGCTCCTTGTCTTCTACCATGCCAAAGCCAGATGGAGCAGGCTATTAGTACTTGCTACAGTAAGGCTCCGCTGAGCGACTTCCAGCTTCTGGATTGGTTTGGGAAGTTACCCTGTGTTACCCAGCTTAGTTTTAAAGTGCTAATGATGTAGAGAATGCTAGCAAGGCTGCCATATGCAAGAAAGGGTCAAAGCAGTCCGGTTTTAGCTGAAGATGGTAAAATGTCATCTTGGTTAATTATTAGTCTGTCTAGATTCTCCAATTACTCGTTTGGATTACTAATGATTGGGTGTTTACTCTTCTGGATGCCTGGGACTTCTTCCATCTTGAGTCTCAGGTAGTTTTCAGTCCTGGGAGGATTTCTTCGTCAAGAGGCCTGGTTTATGGCCAATAATATCTATTCTCTGGTGGAGAAACTCTCCAGCAATACTGAATGCAGTAGTGCTTACCTTTTTTGAAAGGGCATTGCCTTGGATGCAGTTTGTGTCCTGACCATTTGCTCATTTTGGCAAATTTTAACTCCTGTGAGTTCCTGATACGCTTTTATTCATAGCAGCAAAATATTTGCCCCGAACAAGGGGGAAAGTGTGTCACAGGGAAAGGTGGAAATGAGGGGCCGGGGATAGAGTAGGGACTGCCTCTTGCTGGTATTGTGCACTGAACTGTTTGTGAGATCTGGCGTTACATGAAATTAGTAGTCTCTGTTGGAAAGCTGAGGTGTAGTATTTACGTAGAATATCAGCATCATCCTTGAGCATGGTGTACTTGTGTGCATCTTAGTGTGGTAATTGTGATGGATGTGTTTATTACGCTGGATTCTGTCTGCTTTAAGCTGTACCTGGATATGTATTCTGCCTTTGTGCAAGCAGAAGATTAAATTACAGATCATTATGAAAAATGTCAAATTGTAAATTAAGAAGACTTTCTGTGAAAAGGCTTTTTGTCTTCTGCCTTCCCTTTCTCCTCTTTCCCTGCCCTCCCTCTTAACTCCAGGTTCAAGGGTGTCTAATTTGTTTGTAACTCCTGTAATTCGGTGTTTGCATTATTGTGTACGAAAGACTTCAGTATGTGATATGGGCTTCTATTTTTGTTTGTGTGCTAAATTTTTAAAGAAAGTTGAATGCAGCAGAGATCTTGTTTCAGGATTGCTTACTAGGCTGTAACTATTACGCATTCAAAGAATATTTTCAGCTTTCTACGCCTGAGTAATGATTTTGACTAGAAAATTTTGTTGCCTAACCCCAGAATAACGACCTTGCCAGAGTCTTTGATACATGTGTCAGCAGCTGGCAATGGAGTTCAACAAAAATCTGTTTAACTCTTGTTACTTTTCAGTTTCCAAAGTGTTGAAATTGCTGAGTTAGCTTTCACATTTGCTTTCAGAGTTTAGCAGCTGGTTCTGTGGCTGCAGTCAGTGTCAGAAGGGTGGAACTCTGTGCTGCAAGTGATCTGCTGCACGGGGTTGAGATTTGACAGGAAGGTGTGTTGAAATTTTGAGTGCATGATGGGGAACAAGTAACTGCCTAAAACAAAACGGTAAATAAATATTTCTTAAACATAGAACATAAGGATTGCAAATAATTAGTAAATGTCAAAAGGGAAATGGCTTTTATGTATTTGGTAATTGGAGAATATTAAGGTTTGGAGATCCAAAACTTTAATATATCACGAAATGAAATTTAATCAAAATCAATCTATTTAATAGTCCTGTAGTGAGGCATCTGTTATTCCACTGTAGCTGTTTCTCCCAGGATTTCTTTCAGGATACCCTGACTGTTCAGAGCATAACAGTGGTTTTTTTGATGCATGTTGTTACTGTGGTTCAGCATTAGAAAAATTGGGAATTTTTATATTCCCTGATTCTAGTAGCTATTATGGTTGTCACTGTCACTTTAGATAATTGCTGAACTTCTGGTTTTGATGGCTTTTCAAGTGAACGCATTTAAACAAGTCCTCAAAAAAAGTAAGTGTATCAGGAGCTATTTAGAAATAGAATTTCCTGGTGACCTTGTGACTTGACAAGCCTCTGGTGAGCTTTGGCTGAAATTTCAGAATTTTGAGTATTGCCAAGGTCACTGGGAATTGTAGAAACTGATAGTAGTAAATCGATGTTAGGTGAATTTTTGTCATGTGTGTACTAGAAGTATCAAGATCATATGTCAAGGATCAACCCCCTCTATCTTATTCTTGTACGAATATTTGCTATCCAATGTCTGTCTTCAAGGTCTGTGCAAGGTTGCATCCCAGCATATGCTGTTAAATGTGTTTCTGTAATTAAGAAGTGTTTCTTCTTTCAAGCAGGGAATCATTAGCAGAGTTACAGAGTCGGTGAAAAACATCGTACCAGGCTGGTTACAGAAGTATTTCAATAAAAGTGAAGATGAATGTGTAGATACAAACGAATCTACAAACCAGGAAGAGAATCCAGTAAACTATCACCATGATTATGCAAATGAAGATACCATAGTGATTGATGGGAGAGTCACGCCTGAATCAGCAAGAATTAATTTAGAAGGTATGTGAAAAATCATTTAGTATTCTGGCCATCTGTATTTATTCGCAGATTTCTAGTTTTGAATCTAAATTTCTAAGGGAAGCTGGAAGGAGCGTTTTGACAGAATTAGAAAAAAACAAAACCAATCGAAAGAACCCCCATGCCAAACAAAACCAAAATGCCCCCCAAACCAAACAAAAAACTCCCCCAGCAACTCTTTGTGAAACTGTCTTAGCTTTAAACTGTAAACATAGTTGGAAAACATAGTGGGGGTTGTCTTACAGCTGTTGGAAGTCATCAGTAACTTCAGGTAGTCAGTTAGCTGAGTGCAAAATATTCATAATTTTAATTTGCAAGTGTGCTGGGTTACATTTTCTTTTTAAAAGGTCTGGAATGAAAGTTGATCTGATTGCCTAAGGTAATAAAAACACTAGTTTGTTTTGTTGTCCTCAAAACAACTGACCAGATGGTAGAATGCCAGAGGAAAATTAATTCTCATGTCCTGATTTTTTTTTTTTTTCCCTCCTGTGGGCTTCTTTAATCAATTTCGTAAAGTTCCTTGTTAGTTTAATGGAGAACTGGAGAACTTGGTTTATCACATTATTCTTTTTGAAATATTTGGTAATATTAAGGTGTGTGCGTAGCTAACATGGGGTCTTTGAAAGCCTGTTTCAACCCTTGGCAGAGGTTTGCAACCCCTTACTTTACTGTATAACAGATGAATCTGTTTTTTATATCGGTGCCTCTTACTGTTTCTGTAGTTCTCCACTGTAAATCTGCATATGCTCTCATTTGAGTTTCTCTTGAATAAGAAGGTTTGTGGAACTTAATTTTTAATAAGCAGAGAAGTTTTGTCTGAGCAAATGTATATAACCACCTGTGTGGAAAGTCTGTTGCTTCTCTTGTTGGCAGAACGAAAAATAATGAGGAAATACCTTTGTCATCAATGTCATCTGATTGTAAATAAGGGGCTTTATTGCTTTCTGTGTAGCTGTAGCTTGAGAATGAGTTTGGATAAAGGAATAGAGAAGGTCTTCATGAATGAGGAACACATGTTGGCTTTCCTGAAGAACAGTGTGAAAGGACCTTTCAGTAAGAACAGCTGGACAGCAAACTTTCTAGCTCCAAGAAATCATGAGCAAATGGACACCCTAGAACCTTTAGTAGCTTGTATTGTAGTCTGTGGATATTGTAGGCCAATCTTTCTTGCTGTAGTTAATAACAACATTTCATTATTATTATTACTATTATACTTTTAGGAAGCCTGTTTCTTCAGCTCGGAGATACAGGTGTGCTAGTCTGTATTCCTTTGCTTTGCCAGACTTCAGCCTGGTAGTACTTTATCTTGAACAACAGAGTCCTGAAAATCTACATTGCTCTGGAAAACTAATTACTAGTATTGCGGTGGTTATGGAGATTGAACTAGCTGTTTTAAGCTTCAGTGCAAATATCAAGAGGATGGTGACCCAAAATCACGTTCGTACCCAGAATTCCTGGGAGAGACTGTGGTAGTCGTTCCGTTCATGTGGCAAGTTGGAGCTGTGAGACCACCTCTTCCGGGACACTGGCAGTGTTTACAGACCCTTTGGTTCACAAGGGAAAAAAAAAAGCCTATCTTACAGCTGAGGCCATGATGCTTACTTGTACTCTGTTCCAAAATATTATTTCCTATCCATTAACTTTTTGATATTTTGCCTATAGCATGACCTGATTATGGTAGAATTCAGGGACAGGGGCAGAGAGGGGCAAGATGGCAACACTAAAACAAACAAAACCCCCCAAAATATCTGCAAATACATATTTTCATGATATGTATTTGGATTAACATCGTGTTTGTTACAAGATTACATAAACTGCAGTTGTCTAATTTGCCATGTAATCTCAGATTTTGGAAAGCTTATCACAAGCTTTATCTGCAGAAGAAAGAATTCATACGTTTGTTTAGTGAAAGACCCAGTATTAGAGCACTTGAGCATAGGGTCAGAATTTGGTCTTGTAAAACCTCATCATTAACTACTCCTTAATGTGACGTTAATACTTAGTATTGCAAGCAGTGTTGCTGTTGTAATCAGACAGTTAGATGAAACCCTGTCTGGGTGAGGAAGAAGTTAAATTCGGCTTCTCTATTTTTGTGCTTAGAACTTGGCAATAGCATGACTGTTGATAGAAAACAGGTTTTGGCTTCTGTGAGCTTGCCTATAGGAAAGCTGATTGCCTCCCTGTCCCTGTTCAGAACCATCCACGAGTAGATCTGCATTGAACTTCTCAGATGTGTTAACGAGGCCCTCTCTTCATCGGAGCCATTTGAACTGTACCATGTTGGATTCCACAGTACCGCATTGTCAGCCCTCTACATCTTCTTCACTTGGCATTGGCAGTCCTGGACTGTCTCTTGTAAAAGAAATAAAAGATTCTACCTCTCAGCATGATGATGATAACATCTCAACAACCAGTGGCTTCTCCTCTAGAGCATCTGATAAAGGTAACTTTCCTGTTCTCTAGTTGATTTTTTTGGTAACATGAAATACTTTGCATTCTTTAGTATTCCACATCACCTTAGTGTAAATAAAGTACGTGAATGTCAGCTTTGGATCTTAGAGTTAAATTTGTTAAATTTAATTTTTAGTATTTTAGAATAATATAGTCCTGTCACCTTTTTAATATAACCATGCTTTGGGATGCATTTATGAGACCCTGATGTTACAAAGATTCAGTGCTGATGAACACACTTTAAGCTATAGGTTACCTGTAAATTTTGACCTAGGATAGTAGGAACTGAAGGTGACTCGCTGTAGCTTGACAGCTAGGTTGATTGCCTAGAAGGGTAATTCAGAATATCTAACCGACAGCTGGTTAAATAGGAATAAATACAGGTGACAAAAAAGGAACACAAGATGTTTTCCTCTGTTTTCACCAGAAGTCAATAAAGGAACTATTCTGACTGAACACGTTTTGGGCTGCTTTTTTGGTCTTTCTTAGTAGAAGGCATCAGTTGTCAATACTGCCATGTCTTTAGCTGAATTTAGTAAGGAATGGACATTTTAAAGTAAAAACGAAAAAAACCCAAAAAACAAACATTGTATTGATGTAGATGAGGACCTAGGTGATTTCACTGATAACGGGCAAACAAAACAGCAGGTTTGCAGCTTTTCCTAGTTTCCTATATAAATGGGGATTGAGACATGCTCAGCAAGTTCTCTGGAGTTGAATTTTTACAATTCAGAGTAGATGTTGCCGGGGTTTAGCAATATAACCTGAGTTTACTAGAGCTTTCTGGTATGTCTCCATAAAACATACGTAGAAATTAGGTCATTAACTCTCTTAGTTTATCCTTTGGGGAATTTTTGAGGTTTAAAACCTGTGAAATTCTGACCTATGCTGGCCTCCAACACTTTACCAGCACAAGAAAAACTTGGTGTTGTTATAGATGCACCAGTGTTTATGCAGTTCTCTTTTATTTTACCATGAAAGAAGAAAAAATAAAATTGCTCTGCATTGAAAGCACACTATTAACTTGTACACACTTTGGAAAGATTACTGAAAGGTAACGTATTTGCAGTCCCGTGAACAGATTTCAAGTTCAAGGATGATACTTGGTTTTCATACCATATGTGAAATTGATCTGTTTGAAGAGCTCTGAAGGTTAGAGTGCTGGAGAAATGAGTGTTAGGGGACTTTTTCATTCTGTAAGACTTATTTTTCTGTATTAAATAACTCTGGAGTTACCGTGGTCTTTAATATTAAAGTTCTCTATGTGCACAAGGCATTTACATCTAGTGTGTGTCATTTTGGCAGATATCGCAGTTTCAAAAAATACTTCAGCACCACTGCTCTGGTCCACAGAGGCTGAAAGATCTCATGCCCTCTCACAGCATCCTGCAGCTAGCTCTAAAAAACCTGCATTCAATTTATCTGCTTTTGGATCTCCCTCTCCTGTAAGTACTGCACAATATTAATTTTAGTCAATTTGAATGTGTAGCCATTTTACTAACCATTTATCATACTACCTTTCTGTAGTCACTTGGAAACACTTCGGTCTTTAAGACAAGCCAGCTTGGGGATTCTCCATTTTACCCTGGAAAAACCACTTATGGTGGTGCAGCTGCAGCAGCAAGGGAGACAAAAGCACGAATTGCTCCTTATCAGGTATGAGACTGGTCATGCAGTGCGAGGGGAAAATGTAATTGAAATACAGAAGGGGTAGCACTGCCAAAAGACCTGTGAGCAGGGAGCCGAAAATGTGACAACAGTTCCTATTTTGCCCTCTCAGCCTGCAACAGTAGAAAAGAACCATTTCTGTTTAAATTCTTTAACAGTTTACATAGAAATACTTGTCATAATGGACAAGAATGACATTAGCATCTTAGGTTCTGACTAGTTGTACTTGACATTCCCTCTCTTGTTAAATCTTTCAAAGAATTCTATTTTCTGCCATTGCCTGTCTCTGTATTATATTAAAATAACATTTAAATAAAAACAATTACGGCATAACTGAAAATTTGTACTGTAGTAGCAAAAGCTACCTGCCTGATACTTGTCTGTAGATCTTACACAAGCATGCCTGTGCTCATGCTGTGAATATATCGTGTCAAACAGTGCGCTCTTTACTGTAGTAGTATCTAAAAGGCAACTTTGCTGATGCTTTGCTATTCTGTTACCTAGAGGGAGGCATGCAGTTATAAATGCAATCTCCAAGATAAACAGTAAAATGCTTACTATTTCAATATCGTTCAGATAGCTCTTGAAAAGAGTCACTTGCCCCTAAGAGTTCTTCATGTTCTAAAATGAACCAGCGAGTTAAAAATGCTGACTACTCTCAGTAGCTAGAGTTGAATCTAAAAGGGTGTCAATACAATCTGGTTCAGTTGGATTGTGTTTAAATAAAAATTACCTTTATTTAAAAAAAATAGCAATCAAAAGTCAAAAAGAACTTTATTTATGGAACTGGAAATGAGAGTTTGCTGGACATACTCTGTCAGTCCGTTTCTATTATGGAACCAAGGGGACCTACAAGTTCCTGACGTAGAGGAAACCTTGAAAACTTGTGGTTTGTTCTGGCTTTGTGTTAAATCAAACTTCAGAACGTGCAAAACTTCCTGTAAGCTAGGAGCCCTCTTCGGTCAGCTATTTTTATTTTTTACAAAAAAAAAGTGGATTATGCTGAAAAGCGGAACCTAAATACTAGGCTTTTAGAGGAGAGACTAGCCTGCTTGTTGCTGCATGCTGTGGACTACAGTGAGTCTTGCTTGTGTTTTTTATGTGCTGTATGGTCTGCTTCCTGCCTTCACATAGCAGCCGGTAAGCATGATGTGGTTACGTGAGGGGTTTAACATTAAAAAAAAAAACAACAAACCAAACACAAAAAGTCGCACTGCAAGAAGTTTTTTTTAAAAAAATTATATTCAAAGTCATGTGGTGCAGATAAAACAGTTCACTCTTTATGTGTAATATGTTTAGATCTGTTGCACTTCAAATCAGAACTCTCTTAAACAGAGTAAGAAGGTTTGCTGTCAACTGCAATCTTGGGGGAAGGGAGGAAATGAGAGAAGTAAAAGTCAAAATTCCTGATGATGATTGTATACATTGGTTTTAAGATGGTATGCTTACACCATGGTGAAACCGAAATCTGTTTTGTTACTGAATGTATTTTCTGCAGCACAAGCCTTTGCTTCAGTTCTGTTTTCCCGATTACTGCTTCAGAGACCGTACAGCCTTAACATCTTCTCTTTTATGACCTTTTACATTTAAGTGTTTCTTTTGTTGCTTTATCCTGTGTGCAAGATGTGTGGGGCCCCACTTTAAACTTCTATAAAGTCAGCAGAGTGTATTTTCTTCTTCATGGCTTGAACGCCCAGTGCAGTACATTTTTCTCTGTCATCGTGAGACTATTCGATATATCATCAGCGTAGACATCAGGCATAAAATACACACGTCTTTAATTCAAAATCAAGCATCATAACATTTGCAATGCTAATTTTGCAGCCCCCAGTAAGAAGACAAATGAAAGCTAAACAAGCAAGTGTGCAATCCTATGGTGTGACAAGTTCCACAGCGCGGCGCATTTTGCAGTCATTGGAGAAGATGTCAAGTCCTTTGGCGGTAAATAGCATTTTCTTTTAATCTGTTTTTTATCCATGTGTTTGAAAAACAGTAAACGTGCCAGTGTAGGATGAAGACCTCCCTTATGTAGTGTCCAGTTTGATTTATTGCACTGTTTTTTCAACAGGATGCTAAAAGGATTCCGTCTTCTGTTTCTAGTCCACTGTCTTCTGTAAGTTGATCACAAACCCCCTACATTTTGTTGGATGGAACCCTCTCTTAGGAAAAAATCGTCCTCTAATATTTAGGCTTTTTTTCCCCCTTAGCCTGTGGACAGGACTGTGCTGAATATTACTAGCTTCCAATCCAAACGAAAACAGGTAAGAACCAGTAATATCTTAAGCTGAGACAGATAACTTTCTATGCTTTATAGCTATTAGAAGAAATGTCACAAACCTCAATGACAGCATACACATGAATTCAAGTTAATGTTAGCATTATGTGAATCGTAGCTGTCTTGGCTGTGTGGAAATTGCTAAAAATGTCTTGTCTGCCCACACCCACACTAGATGAAGGACTGTGAAGATTACTCAGGTTAAGAATTACATTATCTTTAAGTGGTGGTGTCTTGATATGTCAATCAAGACCAGCTTCTCTAGAACAGACAAAGTAGTTTTATCTTGTTCTGCAACTTAGGGTTAAGTTGCATGTTAATTAATCTTTCTGTTTAGGAAAGATTTCTCTTGCAGAAACGATCAGAAATGGGAAGATACTGATTGAGTGATCATACAGACCTTGTGCAGATTTCGGTGTTAATTTTGAGCAGAAAAATACTATTTATGGTTTTTATTACTGTTCAAAGTAAGGAGAAGGAAAATTGTTAAATGTTATCACTTCTGTAACCTTATCGTCCTAAATACCTATTTGGCGGTAGCACTGAATTGGTGATAATTCTGTGGTAAATTATTATTTCCTTGGTTTTTGTTAAAAACCTTAAAACTAGTCATGTTTTTTAATCACTTTAATTTGGGCTATCATTGAGTTTATTAATTTGTAAAACCCACAAAAGGCCACTTTAAGATCAGGTAACCAAAGGAACAAAATTGTGGATTTCCTTCCATGCAAACTTTTCATCTGCTGTTTTAATGAGAAAATGGACAGAATGTCTCAAGAAGATTCCATGCTAATGACTTGATTAGAAACATAATTAATTTTACAGTCAATTTAGAGTTTACAAACATCTTGGATTTCCTGTACCATCTTTTGCCATATGCTAAATTTCAAGAATGTTGAAAAGTAGAGCCTATAATTTCTTTACCATAAATACTATCCAAATAAGTGAAAACAAAGCTGGTATGGATTCTCAGTTAAATTGTGGAACTACACCTGTGATGAGGCATTAAGAAAGATCTACCAGATTTGCAGCATAGAGCCTGACGTCAGTCAGAAAGTGAATGTTGCACACAGCTGTCACTGAGTAAAAGGAGAGAAATTGTTTATTCATAATACTAGAATTCATAAGGTTTGGCAGGGGGAGGATAGCCCTTGACGAGAAGGGGAGGCGAGGGTTGTGTGTGCCAAGGAGAGGGTTGTGTGTTTTTCTGGTAAAGCCAAACGTATGGTTGACAGAATACTGGAGCACTCAAACAAAACTTTTGCAGGTAACTTTTGTTCCATTTTCCTTATTTCGAGGAGCTGCACCAGACAGAATAGCTCTTGGTGTGTTAAACGTCTAACTGGGTGACTTTTTTTTTTTTCCATTGTACATAACCTGTCTCAGTAACTTGATGCCCTTCTATGATAAGATGACCTGCCTAGTGGGTGAAGGGAAGGTGACAGATGTAGTTTTCTGGATTTTAGTAAGGCTTTTAATACTGTTCCTCAGAGCATCCTTCCCGAAAACTTGTCCAGCCGTAGGATAAGCAGGTACATGGTGTGCTGGGTGAAAGAACTGGCTGAACAGCAGGGTGCAGAGGGTTGTAGTGAATGGGGCTACATCTGGCTGGTGGCTGGTCATCGAGGGTGTTCCTCAGGGCTCAATTCTCAGGACAGTCCTATTCAATATTTTTATCAGTGACCTGGAAGCAGGAGTTGAATGCACCATTAGCAAGTTTGCTGATGATACGAAACTGGGAGGTGCTGTTGACTCTCTTGAGGGAAAAGAGGACTCACAAGGAGATCTAGATAAATTGGAGCATTGGGCAATCATCATTGGCATGAAATTGAACAAGAACAAATGTCAGATATTCATCAATGACATAGACAGTGGGATTGAGTGCACCCTCAGCAGGTTTGCAGATGACACCAAGCTCAGTGGTGCAGTTGACACACCCGAGGGCCAGGATGCTGTCCAGAGAGACCTGGACAAGGTCAAAAAGTAGTTCCATGTGAATCTCATGGGGTTCAACAAGGCCAAGTGCAAGGTCCTGCACCTGGGTTGGGGCAATCAGTATAGGCTGGAGGATGAAGGGATTGAGGGCAGCCCTGCCGAGAAGGACTAGGGGGTAGTTGCACATGAAAAGTTGGGCATCAGCCAACAATGTGTGCTCACGGCCCAGAAAGACAGCTGCATCCGGGGCTGCGTAACAAGAAGCGTGGCCAGCAGGTGGAGGGAGGTGATTCTGCTCCCCTACTCTGCTCTGGTGAGACCCCACCTGGAGTACAGTGTTCAGCTCTGGAATCCTCAGCCCAGGAAGGATATGGACCTGTTGGAATGGGTCCAGAGGAGGGCCACAAAAATGATCAGGGGGATGGAACACCTGTCCTAAGAGGAGAGGCTGAGAGAGTTGGGGCTGTTCAGCCTGGAGAAGAGAAGGCTCCAGGGAGACCTTATAGTAGCTCTTTAATACTTAAAGGGGGCTTATAAGAAAAATGGGGACAGACTTACTAGTAGGGCCTGATGCGGTAGGACAAGAGGTAACATAAGGACATGGACCTGTTGGAGTGGGTTCAGGGGAGGGCCCTGAAGATGATCAGAGGGCTGGAGCACCTCTGCTGTGAACACATGCTTAAGGGAGTTGGGGTTGTTCAGCCTGGAGAAGAGGAGGCTCCAGGGAGACCTTATTATATGTTTGAGTACTTAACAGGGTCCTACAGGAAAGCTGGGGAGGGACTTTTTATCAGGGAGTGTAGTGAAAGGATGAGGGGTAATGGTTTTAGGTGAGATAATAGGAAGAAATTCTTTACTGTGAGGGTGGTGAAACACTGGCACAGGTTGCCCAGAGAGGGGTAGTTGCCCCATCCCTGGAAGTGTTCAAGGCCAGGTTGGATGGGGCTTTGAGTAACCTGGTCTAGTGGACGGTGTCCCTGCCCATGGCAGGAGGGCTGATCTTTAATTCTATGATTCTGTGATGATTCTGTGAAGGGGTAATGGTTTTAAAATAAAAGAAGGTAGATTTATAGATAGGTATAGATAGGTAGATAGAAGACATTTTTTACAGTGAGGGTGGTGAAACACTGCAACAGGTTTCCCAGAGAGGTGGTAGATGCCCCATCCTTGGAAGCATTCAGGGTCAAGTTGGACGGGGCTCTGAGCAACCTGATCTAGTTGAAGATGTCGCTGCTTATTGCAGGGGGGTTGGACTAGGTGACCTTTAAAGGTCACTTCCAACCCAAACCGTTCTAGCATTCTGCACCTGGGATGAAGTAATGCTGGGCACAACTATAAATTGGGAGAGCAGTGGCTGGAGAGCAGCCCAGCAAAAGGCGATCTGGAGGTGCAGGTCGACAGCAGGCTCAATATGGGTCAGCAGTGTGCCCTGACAGCCAAGAGGGCAAGCTGCATCCTGGGGTGCATCAAACACAGCATAACCAGCCAGTCAAAAGAGGTGATTATCCTGCTGTATTTAGCATTGGTGCGGCCTCCCCTTTAGTTCTGTGTGTAGTTCTGGGCCCCACAGTTTAAGAAGGATGTGAAGGTCCTTGGATGTGCCCAGAGGAGGGCAACAAAGCTGGCAACAGGGCTGGGAGGACTGTCCTATGAAGAGTGGCTGAGGATACTGGGTTTGTCTAATTAGGAGGGGAGGAGGCTGAGTGGTGACCTCGTTTCTCCCTCCAGCTTCCTGAGGGGAGTGGAAGGGGAGAGGGAGGTTCGGGATCTCTTCTCCCTGGGATCCAGCGGTAGGATGCGTTACTTAAAGCTGCATCAGTCAGGGAAGGTTCAGACTTGACTTTAGGAAGCATTTCTTTACTGCAAGTGTGGTCAGACCCTGGAACAGGCTTTCTAGAAAGGTGGTCTATGCCTCAAGCCTGTCAGCATGTAAGAGGCATTTGGACAATACCCTTAATGTCATACTTTATCAGCCCTTTAGTGGTCAGGCAGTTGGACTAGGTGACTGTTGTAGGTCCCTTCCAACTCAACTATTCTATTCCAGTTCTATTCTGTTTACATTTAAAAACACCAGTGGACCATCCTTCATTCAGAATGCGTCTGTGAACTTAAAAACCCCCCATTGTACTCAAGATTTCAGAATAAGTATAATAATTTTTGGAAAGATGTACTCTTATCGACTTTATACATAGTACAGCATGACTTTCATTTCCAATAGCTGGGAGATATTGTGAAATTGAANCTCTGGTGAGACCCCACCTGGAGTACAGTGTTCAGCTCTGGAATCCTCAGCCCAGGAAGGATATGGACCTGTTGGAATGGGTCCAGAGGAGGGCCACAAAAATGATCAGGGGGATGGAACACCTGTCCTAAGAGGAGAGGCTGAGAGAGTTGGGGCTGTTCAGCCTGGAGAAGAGAAGGCTCCAGGGAGACCTTATAGTACCTCTTTAATACTTAAAGGGGGCTTATAAGAAAAATGGGGACAGACTTACTAGTAGGGCCTGATGCGGTAGGACAAGAGGTAACATAAGGACATGGACCTGTTGGAGTGGGTTCAGGGGAGGGCCCTGAAGATGATCAGAGGGCTGGAGCACCTCTGCTGTGAACACATGCTTAAGGGAGTTGGGGTTGTTCAGCCTGGAGAAGAGGAGGCTCCAGGGAGACCTTATTATATGTTTGAGTACTTAACAGGGTCCTACAGGAAAGCTGGGGAGGGACTTTTTATCAGGGAGTGTAGTGAAAGGATGAGGGGTAATGGTTTTAGGTGAGATAATAGGAAGAAATTCTTTACTGTGAGGGTGGTGAAACACTGGCACAGGTTGCCCAGAGAGGGGTAGTTGCCCCATCCCTGGAAGTGTTCAAGGCCAGGTTGGATGGGGCTTTGAGTAACCTGGTCTAGTGGACGGTGTCCCTGCCCATGGCAGGAGGGCTGATCTTTAATTCTATGATTCTGTGATGATTCTGTGAAGGGGTAATGGTTTTAAAATAAAAGAAGGTAGATTTATAGATAGGTATAGATAGGTAGATAGAAGACATTTTTTACAGTGAGGGTGGTGAAACACTGCAACAGGTTTCCCAGAGAGGTGGTAGATGCCCCATCCTTGGAAGCATTCAGGGTCAAGTTGGACGGGGCTCTGAGCAACCTGATCTAGTTGAAGATGTCGCTGCTTATTGCAGGGGGGTTGGACTAGGTGACCTTTAAAGGTCACTTCCAACCCAAACCGTTCTAGCATTCTGCACCTGGGATGAAGTAATGCTGGGCACAACTATAAATTGGGAGAGCAGTGGCTGGAGAGCAGCCCAGCAAAAGGCGATCTGGAGGTGCAGGTCGACAGCAGGCTCAATATGGGTCAGCAGTGTGCCCTGACAGCCAAGAGGGCAAGCTGCATCCTGGGGTGCATCAAACACAGCATAACCAGCCAGTCAAAAGAGGTGATTATCCTGCTGTATTTAGCATTGGTGCGGCCTCCCCTTTAGTTCTGTGTGTAGTTCTGGGCCCCACAGTTTAAGAAGGATGTGAAGGTCCTTGGATGTGCCCAGAGGAGGGCAACAAAGCTGGCAACAGGGCTGGGAGGACTGTCCTATGAAGAGTGGCTGAGGATACTGGGTTTGTCTAATTAGGAGGGGAGGAGGCTGAGTGGTGACCTCGTTTCTCCCTCCAGCTTCCTGAGGGGAGTGGAAGGGGAGAGGGAGGTTCGGGATCTCTTCTCCCTGGGATCCAGCGGTAGGATGCGTTACTTAAAGCTGCATCAGTCAGGGAAGGTTCAGACTTGACTTTAGGAAGCATTTCTTTACTGCAAGTGTGGTCAGACCCTGGAACAGGCTTTCTAGAAAGGTGGTCTATGCCTCAAGCCTGTCAGCATGTAAGAGGCATTTGGACAATACCCTTAATGTCATACTTTATCAGCCCTTTAGTGGTCAGGCAGTTGGACTAGGTGACTGTTGTAGGTCCCTTCCAACTCAACTATTCTATTCCAGTTCTATTCTGTTTACATTTAAAAACACCAGTGGACCATCCTTCATTCAGAATGCGTCTGTGAACTTAAAAACCCCCCATTGTACTCAAGATTTCAGAATAAGTATAATAATTTTTGGAAAGATGTACTCTTATCGACTTTATACATAGTACAGCATGACTTTCATTTCCAATAGCTGGGAGATATTGTGAAATTGAAGCTGTATTGTAAACAGTTTACTGTTGATACTAATTGAAATAATAGCATGCATCCTAAGTCTGATTCTTGTGCTCCTCGAGACTGCAGATGGAGCCTTTGGTAAATGTTGTGGCTTTTTAGTGTCTTTTGTTTCATGATTCAGTTAAGTCAGTTTTGCAGAATATACACTGCTTTCTGTTAAAAATTAACTCTTGTCTGTGAAAATGCTTTGACAAGGAAAGTCAAACCAGTACTTTCAAGTTTATCTAATGCAAATCTAAAACATTGGAATGTATTTTAATGAATTATACTATTTTTAAATTATTTTTCAACTTTTTTCTTTTTTTTTAAAATACAACTTCAAAGGAGGAAAACGTAGGAAAAATGAAACCCAGAAGCCTGTATAATTAGCTGTTTAACACTTTGAATGTTAAATTAATGGATTAAACCAGTAAAAAAAAATCACAACATGGGCAGAGGAGAGGAAAAGATGGGATGAGTTATTTTGATATTATTAAATGAATTATTTTGTCTATGAAGGTAACTGCCAAATTTTGAAGTAGCATTCAGGCAGACTGGCTACTTCTATAGCTTTTTGCATTTCATACCTGGTTTTCTGGTGATTTCCCTCTGCAAGCTAGATGCTTTCAACACTTGCAAATTATTTTCACTGGGTGGTGAAACTGATGGGAGGCTTATAGTTCTGTTACTTTTTTATCAGTAAATGCTTTGGTAAATTGGGTGGGTTCAAGGATAAATTGATTGCTGCTTCCCTTCCAAAGATGGAATCGCAGCATCCACCTGTCCAGAAACTGGTGACACCAAAGGCAATCTCTCTGTCAGTGGGTCGGACCCAGTATTTTAAACCGTCTCTGACTCCAGCTACTGATTCCAGCAAAATTCATCAGAGGGTTGATATAAAGCACAAAGTAAGTAAATTTTCTGGTACTTATCTGCCTGCTTTTTACAAGCTTGGAATGTCTCTAACTAATTACTAAGGTGCTCTTTCTTGGCAAAGAGTATCGATAGTATGTTTGAGGTAAGCATTAAGGCATTGGGAACCATTGTGAAAGAGGTACTTTGAGGTTTTATGGATTTAATTGCATTTTTGGAACAGTAAATGGCTGGTGGTTATTTTGAGAACATGATGATGTGCCATTGGGTTGGGCTGTTCTCGGTGAGAGAATGTTAAAATACAGAAACAACATTTTCCTTTTCATATGCTCCTGTACACAAAGTTCTTGCTGATGGAACAGGGAGATGTGTATAAACTGTTTCAGGTGAGCTATGGGCTCCGAGTGAGATTTCTGACAATAAGCTCTGTTACCCATTCTGATCATTCTGGTGTAGATCAAGCCTCTGATAAACTTTCCTTAAAACAGCATTGGCATCTCTTTCAGAAAGAATGGCACCAGTATCAATCTAAATGTAAAAATGACCAGGTGTTAAATCTATGGGCTTTTTAGGCCAGAGTTCAAAGCGTTCAAAGTGAACAAGCTTAAGTAGACAAGGTGTATTTAGTGGTATGAATAAAAAAACCCAACATAAAACATGAGTGGTTGGTTGTCTTTGCTTTGTGTATAGTATATAAATGCATTCAGATAAATCTTGTAATAAATCAAACTTAACTTGCAGGGCACGAGAGAGAAGAGTTTTCCTGCAGAACAGCGAGTAAAACCATCTGAAAGGTATGACAAATCTATTAATTTAAACACTTGAAAGAAGAAAGCTCTCTCCTTTGTTACTACAGTCTGCATATCTGGCTTCTTTTGGAAGGCTAGTAATGGTTCTCAGTAAAGGGAATGGAAAATACAGTGAAAAATTATATCGTGAGAGAGTTTAACTGTTCGTGCATCTTGGTATTCATCAGGGGGCCAGCTCTTAGTTTCAGCTCTTTATTTAATTGCTTGGAGTCTGAAAGGTTTTTCCTAAAGGAATTATTCTTCCTGAAAGATTCTTTATAAGGTGAAATGGCTTACAGTTCAGGAGTGTATTTAGCTTTTAATTTTCAAAAAAACCCAAAAAAAACCCCCAAAAATGTGGAGCAAGATCATTTCTTAATTCTTTCACGGCGAAGTCACTTGTCTGCTCTGTGAGTTTGCATGAGAAACAGGAGCGCTTTAGAATCATCTGAGGGCAAATGCAAACTTGTCTCTGAACACAAAATTCCAGGAGAGTTAATAATTGTATTTCTTCTTGGGGAGATTGTCTTGCGTTATGCTGCTTGCTTGGTTTAGGTAGAATGACTTCACCTCCAGATAATATTGATGGCTCTCCCATCTGGGTAACTAGTCTTTTGGGTAATGCTTGAATTAAGAAACTTTGCATTCAAAGGGATACCTTTTTTGGAGGATTCATCCTTTTCAAAGAACAGTAGCAAGGAATCATCTTGCGTTGTCTCTGTCTTCATCTTCCAAGCAATTCTTACATTGCCTTGGGCATTCTTTGTCTTGCAAAAAAAAAAAAAAACCACCCCACACCAAACCAACCCTTTATTTTGGCATCTAATAGTTTGTCTTCACGGCAATCACCTTTTCAGGGGTGTAAGAGATTGGCTCTAAGTTTGGGGGTTTTTTTGGCATAGGTGCAAACAGATGTTAGATCTTAATTGTAGATTTTTCAGACTGTTCTAAATTTTCTGTAGAACTCCTTTCTTCTGCATGTAGAAAAGAGATGCAGAAGACTGACTTTTATTTGGTTCCCAAGTTTTGCTACTATTTTCTACTTTTGTCTGTAGAGTAGATGGTCCTTTCTTAAAAATTCTTTTATAAAGCCAGCCTCTGTTGAGTGCCAAAACACAACACTGATTAGGGGCAGCTGGCCAGGATCCCTTCTTGCAGTTAACCTGCAGTTCTTTGGTACATCTCCGTTCAGCCTTCCAAGGCTATTTAGTTTTTAAACCTGGTTCAGAATCATAGATCGGACTTAGTTGCTTGAAGACGGGAGACTGTCTTTGCTTCTTAGAAGCTGACAGGTGTTAAAAGAGGAATAGGGGCTATTATAGACAGTCTATAATTTGTCTGAATAAAGTTCTATTTTGACATAAGATATTTTTTCAGAATTCGAATTGATTGTCATTTTGGATTAGAGAAAAGTTTGAGCATATGGCCATAAGGATCTGGCTTCCTCTCAGTGGTTACAGTGCTAAGCAGACTGTTTGCAAGTATCTGACAAGTTTAGACCAATTCTCTTCCGCAGTCTTCTGGAAACTTGACCTGCTGTCTTCCAGTGTGAACAAATGTACTTTTGTAATGACTGACTGCTTGGCTGCAGGATAAGCTTTGATATGGTAATTTTTTTTCAAGGGATACTTCATTTTGATGCTTCTTTTTATTGTTGCTATTCCCTAGTTCACTTTTGTGTCAGGGTGTGGTGTGGGTTTTTTTGGGGGTGTGTGTTTGTTTGTTTGAGGTTTTTTGGTTTTTGGGTTTTTTTTCTTTTTTCTTTTCCCTTCCCACTTGGATTAGGAAATCTTTCTGGTTAGGATCTAGGTTTTTGTAATGAACAGAGAAATGGTTTTGTATGCCTTACAAAAGGGATCTGTATTCATGTCTGAAAAGACTTCTGGAATGTTGGCACATCCAAACTCCTCTGCTGCCTCTGCTGATGGCCCCAGGAAAGCCAGAGCTGCTTCTGAAGCTTTTCTGTATTATCTTGCCACACAAGTTTAAGCCTCTCTATTCCATAAGAGCTCTTGGCAGCATTTCATGTGCACGCGCGCACAGACACATGCACTCTCTCTTTTCATATATATTTTTAGTTGTTCCTTTAGATCCCTATGAAGATACAGGCTCATCACAGAATCAGAGAACTGGCAGTCGAAATTTCCACTGTCTGGACTATTAAAAGGGAACATCAGAAAATAGCAGTCTAAATCAGTTCTATTTCAGGTCTTCTGGCTTAGTCATCATTCCTCTGTGGATGTTGTGACTGTTTCTTATGTATGTCCTTCTCATTGCCGCTCTGATTAATGCAGCTTTTGCTATTTAGAACATGAGATATTTAGCAGCATTTAGCAACTTGTGAAACAGTTTTCTGATTCTGATTAGAAGGTGTCAGTTCTAGGACTAATAGTGGCTATAAATAGCAGGAAACAGTTGTTGACTTTTTTAATTTTCCTTTTCTTTTTTTTTTCCCCATCCCTCTTCTTCAACCTCTGTATTGTTACTCTGTGCCAGCAATTTGACCTACCCTAAATTCGGTACTCCTGCATCCAATGGTCTGTCTTCAGGAGGAGTGGGTGGTGGCGGCAAGATGAGAAGGGAAAGAGGAGTACACTACGTGTCAAAACCTGAACAAGAACAACAGGTAAGGGACTCAGCTTAATTGGTGTCACTGAGATTACTGTAGTAATTGGCTAAGTATACAAGTTTTATTGCCTCATGGTAATTTATAATAATGCCACTTCAGTTTTGTGGGGTTTTTGCTGTGGGTTTCAGGGCAGGCTCCAATTTATTTATGTGTTCAGGTGCCTCAACTTTAGGTTTATATTTTTGAAATCTTTAGTCTTACTATCTTGGAGATGCTTCACACTATGAAGTTTCTCTTTAGCAGTTGAATGAACAAATTCTGGTGGAGTTTTGTAGAGGTTTTTATAAAGGAATGATGTTTGAAACAAGTGCCAATTAAGTAAACTAAGTTTATTTGTTATTTCATATTTAAGTCACGTAGAAAGATACAAGCTAAGAGTCTGAAGCAGAAGACAGTGTTCTGCATGTCTGCTAATGATCATTTGCAGTTTTTGGCACTTAATCGAACTCATTGTGAAAGGGTTTTTTTTCTTGTTTTAATAAGAAGAGTCCATTTAATAAAACTGTGGTCATGACTATCTCGGAGATTATTTTTCTGATTGGATGTTATGTAAGCTGCCTACTACCGGATCTTAAATACAAAAATTTTAAATCGGTTTTCCAGGTGATGCAAAATGAAGAAATAGTTAAATACTGGAGAATGTTTCTATAATACAAATGGTCTGAATATCAAGGTCAAATGGACTCTTCAGATCAAATCTACGAAATAGGATACATTACATTTCTTTAGTACCAGCTTACATCTCTGCTTAGTCACTTCTGGGTAGATCTTGGTACTACTGTGCAAATTGTGATTAGATTGGTTATTTCCATTTAAACCCCAACTAATCTAGTCTTGGTAATCAAATAGTCCAAAAGGCAAGGATAAGACCAGAAGTTTTTAAGGTACACTGGTTTCTGAGTTTTAAATTTGCATCCTGATCCATGATATAGACTAAAATTACCAGAGTATGATCTTCTATGCTGCTAGTCAGGCTTTCTTTTTCAGCATGTTGTGCTTTGGTTTGTTTTGGGGGTTTTTGGTACTCTTAAGGAACCCACATACTTCTTTAAATATTATCTTTTTCCAAGTTCACTACAGTAGTGACTTCAGAAACTTTGGCAGCTGTCCCGCCTAATTTTCTAAGAGGAGCACTCCCATTTGTCTTGAGAGTGTACTCTTAGTTGAAGGGATGAGAGGATAAATAGAAAGAATAATGTTTCTCTAGACTTTTAATAACTAAAGTACAGAAAACAAAAATAAATTTGATCTGTGCCTCAGTTCTGCACAGGTAACAATTTTGAGCTAACTTTCAGTATTCTTACTAGGCAGGTGGTAAATGTAGTATCACATGGAAACAGCCTGCCATAAATTAAAATGACCTGGCAAACTGGGGTGGGACGATTGGGATTCCTTTTGAAAACTTGCTCTGTCTCTGATATCTATAGATATCTCTGTTAAATATAACTTAAGAAATTGAGGATGGGACAGGGTAGGAAAGCAGTCCATCTTGTAAATGAGAAAAACTGAAATATACTACTTTTTTAAAGAAAAACTAAAATTTATAACAATTAAAATTTACGCCTAGGAGGTGGAGGAACCAGTACTACCAAAAGTACCCCTACCTATCAGTACTGCATCGCTGCCTTCGTTCAACTTTAGTTTTCTTGCCAGTAATGCTGTCTCATCATCACCAAGCACTGTTTCTACACCAGTGATGAACAAGGTAAATCTTTGTTGTTGTATATTGTGAGTATGTTTTCAGGATGAGTATGGGTCTGCTTTGTTGCATGTTAACTTCTTCCATGGTGCTCACTAAACTAACTGACATTAGTTCATATCCTGTTGAATAAATCAGCATTTTTTTCCAATTTGGAGGTGAGGGGAGGCAAAGTTTTTGATTCAGCCTCTGTCCATCTTACCTATTGCAAACTTCTGGTTAACTTAATTGTATAACCACTTCAAATGCTATGGAAATTTTGTTGGCATTTTATGCTAAGTTAAGTTACTAAATTAGAGGTAGCATTAATGGTCATATAAGCCTAGTGTAGAATATGAGCCTAGTGTGCAATAATTGGAATATTATTGCAGTAAAATAAACATTCATCTGTTCCAGAGTACTTGAAATATTTTTCTGTGTTTTAAAGCAGTTGGTTGCTTTAGCATGTTGAGGTATTTGCTTAAGCTCTGACTACACTTGAGCTTCCCCATATATTTAATACATTTATATGTAAGTAGCATCTCAGTTTTTTCTCTTGGTTTATGGGATTTGGTTTTAATGATACTATATGCTCACTTGCAAGCTTCATTTTCTTTTACTGTAACTCTCATCTGTGGATTAGAAATAAATGTCAAACATCAGATTTCCCAAGTTCGCTGCAGAACATCTGTTAGACAGTGAATTCAGGTAACTGCTATTGTTTCAGCAGGGTGTTGTTCTTCTAGATACAAACCTTAATTCTTTTGAAAATACAGGTACAACCAGCAAGTAATGTTGGCAGTCCTGTGTTCAGATTTTCATCTCCAATTGTGAAATCTACTGAGGCGGAAGTGCTACCTCCGTTGTCTGTAAGTAAAATAAATATAGTTCAACCTATTCTCAAGCCTGTAGTAGAATATTGCAGAATAAAGCAGAATTGTCCGTGATAATGGGGAAAGCAAATACATAGGTTTCTGGCTTATAATTTGTCATCCAGCATGTATACCAAAAGTTTGAAGAGTGGATTTCAGATTTTTATTTGTGTTTGAAATTTTATTAAAAGTTTCTTTAGTTTCAGAAACTGAAAAGTTCTCTCTTTTTCTTAGCAGATTGGGTTTACATTTAGTGTTCCTGTTGTAAAATCAGCAGAGCTTTCTCGATCCAGTGATACACCAGTGACGTCCTTACTTACTCTAGGTAACAGAAATTTTAGCATTTCAGATCTGAAGTGCTGATTTTTTAATTTTTTTTTTAATATTTAATAGTAAATCTGTCCTTTCTGAGCATATTAGCAATTCCAAGCCAAGTGTGTTTTCTGTGACCGATCTGCCTGTAATCAAATTGTAATTATAAACTGTTGTAAACAAGGTAGAATTTTGAAGGTTCTCATATAAGAAGCATGAAAGTTGGAAAGTCTTGTTTCTAGCAAGTGCGAATATATTTTAAGTGGATTTCTTTGTGAAGGGTGTTTTTCATTTTGTTTTCAAAGATACTGCCACCGTAAACAGCACCAGCAATAAGAAGGAAGAAAAAGAAGAATACATTGGCCCCTCCAAACCTGCGAAGGTCTTACAGGAAGGAAGTGTGTTAGATATTCTAAAAAGCCCTGGTGAGATACTGAACTCCTTTTTAAAAGATACTGCAAAAATACGCTAGCATATAACTACATTGATTTTTTTAAAAAACCACCACCACAACAAAAATTCCACTTTGTCATGATTAATGCAAAATTAACTATAAATACGAACACAGGAGAGCATTATGTTAAACACTGTATCTGTTAGGGTGGATCTCCCTTTCTATTGTAAGTGGCTTTTATTGCTGAAAGGCAAACTGCAACTCTAAACCAGATGCATTTCTCCTCTGTGTGTTAGGATGTAATTGTAAATGAAGTATAAAGAGAATTAATCAAATTATCAGTGTTTCATTTTAAATAAATAAAATTTATGGAATTGGAAAGGAAATGTTTGTAAAATGCTTTATAAACGTTCCTCTCCAACTTTTCACCAGTTCTGGAAATTAAGAATAGTAAAGACAGTTTCATTCCTAAAGGTGTTTCAAAAGCTGCAAATCTTTTGGCCTTAAATGATAACTGTTACTATGGATTCAAATGCAAATTTTAAGAAGAAGTGGACTGTTTCACTTTAAAAACCCTTTTCTAATTTTTATTTTTAAGCAATTGCAGTTGTTTTCAACTGTTCAGTAAATGTGTGTGGGTAGATAATGGGTTTTTGTTTAAAGAAAAGGGACTTTATAGAATTTTATTTTCTCCCATAAGCTTTCAGTTGGATCAGGACTTTTTTTTTTTAAAGTGACAAGTCTATATACTTAAGACAGCACCCTTTTATATTGGAAAGAGCTAAGTGAGAGAAAACACATTGTGTGTTTTGTTCAAGGAAAGACCTGTTGGTGAATTAATTTTCTTTACCAGTTTAAGAGAAGCCGGTTCTAAATCCACATGCTGTTCAAAGACTCCAGTTCTGAGTTCAACCAACCCCAAAATAACATAATAATAAAAAAACCAATTTAGTTTTATAAGTAATTTGTGCTGCTATGTAAGATGCAGTGCTGTAGCATTTTCTTTAGTATTTCCATAGTGGCGATTCTTGTTTTCTGTTAAAAGTGGCACCTTTAAATAAGGAGTTGGCCTGTGTCCAGTGCATTTTGCACAAAGATTATAGATAACAATTGTTCTGTTGTCTTCATTTTTATCACTTAATTAATACTCAGTATCTGTGGGGAAATAGCATGTGGATTGCTGCTCCAAGTACCAACTGCTGTACAGCTACTAAAGTAAATGTGAGTCATCTACTACGGCACAAATAGCTTTAGAAATTTGATTCGATTGGGCACGGTGTCTTAAAATGAAATTGGATTATTTCTAGTCCATGACAGACAGTCGGCTTTCAGTACTGTTTGCTCACACGTTTATCTACCAGTGAAGATTTGCATTTAAAACTTTCTTGGAAATGAAGAGTTAAATCAAGCTTTAAATAAATGTTCTGTTATGTCCCAGTGCAGCATATGAAATTTCATCCCTTTAGATAAGATTTCCAGGGACTTCCTCTTGCAGTTAGTTGGAATGTATGGTTGTAACCATTGGCACTTGGTTTAAATTTATGCTGTCTAGTATTATAGTTATATGTATATATATAAGCAACTTGCAGGTGTTGAGGGGTACTGCTTTATCAGTAAGATCTCTCCCTGTTTGTTTTGGGTTTTTTTCCCTAGGCTTTACGTCTGTGAAAACACTGTCCGCTACATCTGCACAGCCTGTTACAAGCACAGTGGTCTATACAAGGCCTGCAATCAGTAGTTTTTCTGCAGGCAAAGATGCGTCTAAACAAGCATCTTCGTTTTGGCAGTCTGACACACATGACCCATGTCTGCAAAACAAAACCACAGATGGCAAATGCGTAACATGTCAAGCTGCTAAAGTGTCAACAGTTGAGAGTACAAAACAGACGATAAGCTCGGGTCAGTGTGTCGCCTCTAAGGCGGTGGTCCCTACAGCTGGGACACTGGGCTTTGAAGACAAATTTAAACCAGCACCCAACACGTGGGATTGTGACACCTGTCTGGTCCAGAACAAACCTGAAGCTACAAAATGCATAGCCTGTGAGACACCAAAGCCTGGGACAGGAGTAATGCCTGCTCTGACATTGCCAGTGGTCACAGACAGCTCGCTGACAGTGACGTCCTCCTCCAGCAGCACTGACACAACAGTCACCCTGGGGTTCGGAGAAAAATTTAAGAAGCCAAAAGGCTCTTGGGACTGTGCGGTGTGCCTTGTATTAAATAAGGCAGAAGACAGCAAATGTGTAGCTTGTCAGTCTGAGAAACCAGGTGTGTTCTCTTTTCTGTTGTTTCAGCCTCTGTGCATTCTTTACAGAATAAAATACGTTGGGTATAAAAAAATATTTTCAGCAGCGTGGCTGTATGCCAGACAGGATGGATTAGGGCCTGTGTGCAGGAATGGTTACAGGCATTTTTGAGGTCTCAGCCCAGATTCCAGCCTGTCACATGAATTGAACTGATTGTGAAATGTGTTAGTACAGAGCTGAATTAAAGCAAATATTACCCTGCTTTGCAGCTAGTGAGGAAAGATGACTAAACTGGATGCCTTAATTAACTTAAAACCAATTTACTTATTTTTACTGGGGAGAAACATCAACTCTGTAGAAAAAGTTAAAAATTCCTCATTTTTTTCTGTTGCAAAACGTAAGTAGAAACAACATTTACAGAACACGGCCAGAAATGTCTCCACTCAGCATTTGTGTGTGATTGAGCAGACATACGAAGCCAGATTTCAAGATAGCGTAGTCTTTGGTCTTAAGCTAAAACAAAAACATATGTTCAGATATGCCTGTAAAAGCCAGTGAAAGCCTTCCAGAACATGGGTGACCTTGTTCTGGAAAGTCAGGGTCCTTCCAGACCTTGGGGAGGTGGGCATCATCTTCAGAGCAGTGCTGGGTTGTTTCCTGTTATCTGTGACTGTAAGTGATTTTGAGTGTGGTGAATGTATTGAATGAAGCACAAATAATTATTTTAGTGCTAATTGTTATTGGCTCTTAAAATAATTTAATATATTAATATGTCAATAAACACCTTCGCAAATATATCGGGGGACTGGGGGGGAATCCAAGGTGGACTAGGTTGTGCTTTTGTAGTCGTCCTGGACAGTAAGAGTGAAATTTCTTCAAGTAAGACAACGCGTTTCAGAGAAGAGCTTATTTTCATGGACTTTCAGCCTCAGAGTGATCAGCTGGCACTTTTGTCTGAGACTCTAGCCATTACAAGGAGGAATTTTGGAAATGTGAGAGGTTTGCCATGACTGTCAGGGTATAGAGAACCATGGCACAGTTACGTTACATCTGCCAAGGGGAAAAGCGAGGCAAGTGAAATGGGAGGACAAAAATTCTGTGGATGTGCTGTGAAAGAGAAGATCCCTTCCTGCTTTTATTGTTTTGCATTTGAGACATTATCTTCAGCCTTTTTCTTAAATGCTACCCTCAGTAGTTTAAAACTGTAGGTGAACATGACAATTATGTGATGCTTTTGTGCCTTCTGGATGTCCACTTCAGTCCTCACAGAGCTGAAGTTTTCTGTTGGGATCCAGCATCAAGTGACATCTTTTCCTTTACTGGGGAGAAAAATCAGAAGGCAAGCGTTGTCCTTTGGGCCTCTTTAAGGAGATTTCTGCTGCTGTTGAAGACAGTGTAGCTTGTGTAGTTAGCACAGAGTTGTGAGTTTGGAAGCTTTGAGTTGCTCTCTGTTTCATTTTTGTCACAGTGTAGTTTTGAACATGTCTGTCTTTGGGATTTGGTGATGAATCAGGCTGGTAAATTCTCAGCCTCCCATCACTTGACAGCGATCATTAACTTGAGTGGTGCTAACTTTGACTACAGGCTGCTTGTGTCACCAGAAATTCTTTTAGTAGTTTTAGTTGAGTATAGTACCTTTAATTTACATTTGGAATAGGATATGTTGCTGCATTGTATGACCTGCAGTTCCTGTTTAAACATCATTGGTTCAATTTGTGCTTAAAATCATACAGAGATTATAAAGAAACTTGTAGGTGTTCTTATTCTTTACATTCTCAGGTTGAGTTTGACTGAAATTAACTTGTAGTTTGATTTTTTTTTTTTAACACTGTTACATTTGTATGCTTTGTAATTTAGTGAGTATTTAAGAGTTTCTGTAAAACTTCATGTTTATCATTTAAGCAGGATGAGTAACTATCTCACTTATTTCTCAGGGAGTTCAGTGCCTGTGACCAGTAGCAGTGTTTCTGCGTTTTCTGCTTCTTCAGGAGGATTTCTGGATTTAGACAAATTCAAGAAACCTGAAGGAAGCTGGGATTGTGAGGTCTGCTTGGTCCAAAACAAAGCAGAAGCCACAAAATGTGTAGCCTGTGAAAGTGCAAAGCCAGGCACCAAAGCAGAGCTCAAAGGTAATACTTAACGAGAAAAACAAGGGTGTGCGTTCTGCAGTTTATTTTTTCTTTTGTGTTTTGTTTGGGTTTTTAAGTACAATTAATTTTTAAGTATGATTATTTTTCCTTTAAGATATGGCAAAATTATTCTTTTTCCCCCTAGGAATATTGCTTAAGTAAGGTAGCGTGCCTTTGTTTCTCCAGGAAAAGATGATGCTTTTTAGAGGAAAGATTATATTAATGACATAGCTGTTCTTTACAAGCCTTACATGTTGTTCATTTGGAGTTTAGACTAAAAGCCTGATCTTTGAAAGAAGCTAGGAGTATACTTTCCAAAGCCAGGTGGTGGGTAGAAGAATACCATTGCAAAAAGGTGTATGTAGAGAGGAAGTGTGGAGATCTCTTATTGGTTTTGTGGTTTGAGGTTTTTTTTTTTCTAAACAGTTTTGACTATGGGAAGTTCAGGTCTAGAATCCCAGCCACACAGCTAAAGCCTACATGTATTAGATTGTGTATTGTATTGCAAACTTAACATTATTAATTGTTTCTGCAGGTTTTGGTACTCCTACTGTGTCCACAAATGCTGCAATGCCATCGTTTACATTTGGTGTCCAGTCATCCTCCTCTGAATCTTCTCATACACTAGGTAGCGCAGGAAATTTTAAATTCGGAGATCAAGGGAGCTTCAAGTTCGGCATTGCATCTGAATCTGCATCCTCCAACACTGTGGCTGGGGGGTTTAAATTTCCTACTAGTTCAGGGGACTTCAAATTTGGAGTTTCTTCTTCAGACTCTAAATCAGAAGACAGTAAAAAAGAAGGTAAAAGTAACAGTTTTACTTTTGGACTTCCATCTACAAGCAGTCAGGCTCCTTCGACGTTTCAGTTTGGAACAGCGAGCCTGGGACAGCAGGAAAAGAAAGAGGAACCAGTTTTGGGAGGCTTTGGTTTTGGTGCGAGTTCTACTTCTTCCGTAGCTACCAATGAGAATAAAACCGGAGTCAGTGGCTTCACTTTTGGAACTGTGGCAGAAAAGGAGGTAGCATCACCTGCTCTTGCATTTAAGAAGTCAGATGAGAAAAAGGATGAAACTCTTTCAACGAAGGGAGGCTTCTCCTTTGGCAATGTGGAGTCTGCATCTGCCTCGCAATTTGTTTTGGGAAGGACAGAAGAGAAACAGGACTCTGTCACTTCTGCTGCTCCATTAGCATTTGGAAAGAAAGCTGACAATGAAGAGTTAAAGGCACAACCTATCTTTTCAGCTGGGACGGCTGAGCATACCAAAGAGGAGGGCACAGCAAAACCTATATTCAATTTTAGTTTTGCCAAACCATCGGAGAAGGAAACTGAGCAGGCAAAGCCGTCTTTTGCATTTGGGGCGCAAACCAGTACTTCAGGTAGATGGAACATCTTTTTCTTCACTTCTCTGCTTGTGTCCATCAAATAATATTTCTAAAGCCGTCCTGGACAAGAGCTATGGGCTTAGATATATTTATGCGCTCGAGTTTTAGAACAGGCTTAATTATTACCTGCAGGCTCTCTTTAGTTCTGGTTGTTGGTGTGTAGACAGTATGTAGCAAATCCTTTTTAGATGTCAGCTTTAACACCAGGTTTAGACCAAAAAAAATGGCCACACCTTAAGGAACCCGTATCGCTTCTTATATGAACACAGACATTATATTGTCTCAGTGGTAGCAGCACAGCTGGTGATAAAATCTGTAGTATGGCGCAGTAGAGAGGCCTCATACTAGCATTGTTTTTCATAGTGAAAGGGGATGAGAAAGGGAAAGTCTTATTCCCATGTACTTGCAGTGGTGCTGCAGGATGTAATGCTGTTTCTCTACTGCTACAAAGGTATAAAAATAACTTCATAGGTATTACACAGTTGTGTATTCCTTTAATTTGTTGAAAGTCTGCAGTGGAGGATTAAAGTTCGTCAGCGGTGATCACTGTGCGGAAGAATTCTGGTTGTTACATTCCGTTTTTATGACTTAGGAACTGTGTTTTAGAGAACAGAGTTAGCTCCTAACTTCTGAAGCGATATAGAAAACAATATCAGTAAGTAACCCTGAATAAAAGCGATGCATAGGGTTATACTGGTTTTAGTCACAGTATTCTGAGGTTGAACTGCTACTGAACAGACTGTTTTTTGGAGGATTGTGGGCTTTGGGGGAGGGGAGATGGGTGGGTGGGCAGTTACAAGGTTGGGTTTTTTTGTTTGGTTGGTTTTTTACCTGCCAGGTAAAGTTCTGGGGTTTGGTTTAGTCATGGAAATTTGATGAAGCACCTTGTGCAAAAAGGAAATTTAAACAAATGTTCTGAAGAATGGTGTAGTCCCTTAAAAATGGCATAGATGAAAAGGGGCTATAACTGCCGGGGCAAAAAAAACATAGTGGGAAATTGAAAACAAGATCACAAATTAGTAACAAGAATTAGACCAGCAGCTTAGGGAAAGCTGAAGGATGACTGACTTTAAAAGACAGCTCTATTCTAAGTGTGTAAAACTGCACTCGGTGCTTTCTAACAGTGGTCTTAATGGAGGGTTGTCCTCTGTTGCTTCTAAAAGCAGGTCTTGCAGGTGCTTAAGTACAATGAACTTAAGCTTGGAAGAGTTAAGCTGGAGGATGGGAAGCTTTGCTTGACTTAAAGCTGTAGGCACAGGGCTGTATTTTTGAACAAGCTACAGATGCGAATGTATCACTGTTTTTCAGTATTCCATTCAGCAAAGCCGTAAAACAGGTGATTGATGTTGATCTGAGATACATTTTTTGTTTGAAGAGTTCAGAAGTACTGCTTAATACTGCTTCAGCTAATGACAGCCAATGCTTAGTGTTTGTCACCAATGAAGTCCAGACTGCAGTGGTGTCCTTGGTCTTCACAGTTCTTCTGTCCCTTTAATTGTGGATGGTGGCAAACAGCTTATTAAATCTGGATCTTGTGTAAGCGACAGTAGCTGGGATGGTAGTCATTCAGGATTGCTCTTTGGATGGTGATTGAAACAGGAGCCTGTTTACTGTACTTCAGCATTTCTGTGGTGGCTTATGTACTGTTCTTCCTTTCAGACCAAGGAGCAGCAAAGCCATCCTTCAGCTTCTTGAGCTCGAGTTCCTCCAGCACAGTCGCACCCACCACTTCAGCCAACAGCAGCAGTGTGTTTGGCAGCACCATCTCTTCCTCAAATCCACAGCCAGTTCCCGCTCCCTTCGTGTTTGGACAACCCAGCAACACTGTGAGCAGCTCTGTTTTTGGCAATTCTGCAGAACCTGCAGCATCTCAGTCATTTGGCTTCTCTCAAGAAAACAAACCAACAACCACATCTTCCAGCACCGGCACGGCTCTTACTTCATTTCTCTTTGGTTCGGGAGCCAGCAGTACCAACGCAGCAAGTTCAGGCTTTACCTTTGGAGCCACAACCACATCAAGTGCAACAGGTACCTTTTATATACGTGTTCTTCTCATTCTTGCCATTACATAGTGGACTGAGGCAACACTGTTTAATGACTGTTTTACTTTAGAGAGTGTGTAGGCGAAATGTATGAAAGTAGAGAAAAATACTGGCTATTTATAGTCAACAATATAAATTGGGGATCAGTTTTTCACAGTCTGGGAAGTACCGGTTAGGAGTGAACTCGCAGCAGAGTTTTTTTATGCAAAGGACACTGAATTTCAGTTTGTGTAGGAACATTTCACTGTGAGAATGGTAGTTTCTTTTTTCTGTCAGTCCAGTGCTTACAGTTAGAAGTCAGTGAATTACAACTTTCCTGATTTTTCTCTTCCATACCTAAAACTCTCAACTGTTGTAAATAATGTCAGAATTTGCAAAATCCTTCCTTCGCAAGCATATATAAACACAGTACCCCTACATGCAATTGCTGCTGCTTAAGGATTGGTTTCTAATAAGCGTTATGGCAAGTGTTTGTTAATTTTCAAGCAATTTAGACAAGACGGAAATAAGAATCTATAAAAGTTTCTTCACGTTTTATGTTCATTTCCCCACTGCATGAATTTAGCACTATGACACAAGACTAAATCCGCCAAATCATCTGTATTCCTGTTAGCCTGGCAGTGTGTTGGAAATGAGATTGAACCTGTGAGGAAGAGATTTCATGTAGTTTGATCTGATTGCTTAACCTTGTCATTCACAGAAATTAAATTTGCATACTTTTTTGTGTATCAGAAACAGAGAGAAAACAGTCCTAAAGTATAACAACCAGTAGATCAATTTAACCTGTTACAAATGAGTTACTTCCACTGTCGTTTCGTTAGTAGGCAACAACACCGTATTTCAAACATCTTCACAAAGGATTTTTTTTTTTAAATGCAGAAGCCTGCATTAACTTTTACCGTACATCTCTGCCTCTTCTTGGAAAGAAAACCAGTCAGGCATTCCAAGTTATGGTGCAATAGAGAGTATTTTCTGTTGCATGAAGGCTGCTTAAATTGCATGAACAGTGCTGTTTAAAATGTCCCCCCTTTGCATAGCAGATCTGCTGTGTATGTTCAGACTCACTGTTCGGTCACCTGTTTTCATTCCGTTATTTCTGCTGGCCATGCGGAACCGAAGCAGCTGAACAAATGAGCTCATTGTCTGTTGACGTTATGTAGAGAATTCTTACTCTGCTAAACCAAGTTTTTGAGTACAGAGAGATCACTGCGAGCTTGATCTGGCCTCCAGAAGTTGGGCAGGGAGGGGTGCAGTTGCTGACAAGAAAGATTCGTGTTCTCCTGATCCTAATGAACCCGGAGCTGCATTTTGCGTGTTTGAAAAATACAGTATGAATGAATATTCTCTGTGCGATACAAACAGCTTTTAGTAAATGCAAACTAAAATGTACTATTTGTGGGAATCCGTTTCTAGAACATCAACACTGTAACCTGAGTCTAGGCACCCAATGTGTTTGAGATTTAATGTTGTCTGACTCTTTTAACTATGGCACTTCTCATCTTACAAGAAAAGTGCAATTCCTGTCATGGCTGACATAGTATTTGTTCTGTATACTCACACAGTTGGTTTGAAATGAAGATGAGTATTCAGCTGCCAGAATTGGGAAACAGGAGGGTTTGGAACCTTTGTTTCTAGATTCATTCTTGTGGAGGGGAAAAATCCTTCATATACTGACATTTCTCTTCTGTTCCCCGAGGGTCGTCAGCTTCATTTCTGTTTGGCTCTGGGCCTCCGGCGCCTGCTGCCGGCCCAGCATTTGGCGCCAGCCAGCCACCAGCATTTGGCCAGAGCCAAGGGTCCAGCCAGCCAAGCGCTCCAAGTTTTGGATCGCTGTCGACAGCGTTGTTTCCAGCTGGCGCTCAGCCTGCTCCTCCTGCCTTCGGCTCGGTGACGAGCAGTACTCAGCCCGCTGTGTTTGGACAGCAAGCCACCCAACAGCCTGGGTTTGGCTCTGGGACGCCCAGTGCTGGTGAGTGCCGACCATCCTCTTCCCTTTTGGTCTCAAAGGTTGTATTTTTACTTCGTTTTTTCACAAAGTGCACCTTAAATTATATGGAGAAAGACAACTGCTTGCCTTGTGTGCGTTTTTAAGTATAAGGATTACCCTCCATAAAAAGAATGGGTAGAGGGTTAAGTCATTTGTGTCTCGCTCCTGACTGTGGAGGATGTGCCATAGGTATGCCAGCTTCACAGTCAGTCTTCTCCACAAGAGACTTGGCAGACATGGAGATTGCAACCCTGCCACTAAATATTGGGGGCTTCTTTTCTCGAGACATCTAGTCCTCAAAAGGATGTGTTGAAAACCATGGAGTATTCGCTGGTAAGATGGTACAAACCAGAGTGGCAGGCACACTGCAAAATCATTATTTTTGGATTTGTTAGAGTAATTCTTAGTTATCTGACTTCATTAGCAGGCTTTGGAAATTTATTTGGATTGGGGGCTTTGTTGTGTAAGAGTATGGTCAGAATTATTTACACGCATTTTTGGGTTAAGACTTTATTTAAAGGTCTTTTTACTGACGGAAGTATAAAATACTGTGGGAGGGGGGCAGAGAATGATCATTAGAATTTAAGTGTATGATAGACCTTTTCCACACTAGTAATTATTAAAAAATAAAAACGCACTGCCAGAACACATGCATTTGATATTGTGACGTTAAATACTTAAAGGGAAAAGCATCTTCTTCTCAAAAGCTTTACCTTCAGAGGTTTAGCCTCCATTAAAAGTAACCACCACTTTTGTACTAATCAGTAGATGAATTGGCACACCACGTTACTCGGGTCGCAAAGATAAAAAACTCCCTGGATTGTCTGCATTGCTTATCAGTTACTTCGATGGTAGGAATTTTTTTTAAGATGAGGTGCTGTGTTAGGACATTAAAGTCCCCAGCTCAACTGCATGAACACAAGGAAGTTTACTTAAATATAAATCTCCATGAATCAATACTGTAATTTAAGACTTTATACCTGTGCATACTGAAGTTTATTAATAAACTTAATGGTGGTACAGAAGTTGGGAAACCATTCATTATAAGTGTGCCAGCAGTGTTACTTTAAGAATCCCTTTATAATTCTCTAGTAAAGCAAATGAATTCTTCTGTGTACCATTCCTCTAGTAATCTGGCAGTTTTGGAGCACCCCCTCCCCCAACTCTGTCATCTTGAGGAACCTGTAAAAAATGCATTAAGGATAGTGGGAAGGACACAAGGATTTTGCTGGAAAGGATGCACTCAAATTTCAGCTTTCTTACCCCTTCTGCTTCCACCCCATCTTCCCAGGTTCTGTATTCCAGTTCGGAAGTAACACTTCTAACTTCAACTTTCCAAATAACCCCGGAGTATTTACTTTTGGTGCAAATACTCCTGCGCCGGCAGCCCTGGCACAGCCTTCCGGCTCTTCAGGATTTTCGTTCACCCAGCCTCCAGCATTTACAGTGGGGTAAGAGACCATATGAGAATTTCACTCGAGCTGCGGGTAGTATCGGTGGACAGTGTTCAGCCTCTACTGCTGTTAAATGATGAGGTGTTCAGAGGAACCCTGGAGTTTGAAACTAAACTGGGCATCCTTCCTTGCACTAGCTAAGCAATGGTATCTTTAAAGGAGCCTAGTTGTCAGAAATATCACGCATCAACACATGTGAAATTGTCTTGCTCTTGAAAGGTAAGATCCGTGTCTAGCCGTTACGCTGCTACTTATCTTCTGAATATGAGAGATTTAATTGCTTTTGGTTTCTGGAACTCTCTTCCTCCTGTTCATCATATGCCGTTTGTTGCCAGCTGGTAACTAGTAAGACGAGACTGTGAGACAGTTCTGGAATATCTGCTCAGTGCTGCTCCCGAATGTTCAGCTACACTGTCCTAAACTCTGAACCACTGATTTCTTTTGATAGGACAAATGGGAAGAATGTTTTCTCTGCCTCTGGATCTTCAGTTTCTGGTCGGAAGATAAAGACTGCAGTTAGACGTAGAAAATAATCGTCCCATTGGCAAAGCAACTTCCGAAGCAGCTACTACCCTGCATTGTTCAGTTGTTGGGATCGTACCTCATGCTGGGTTAGCTGAAGTCAGATCTGCCTACAGGAATATAGAACTCTGCTGCCCTTTCCTTCCCTCCCCTCTCCCCGGTTAGATTTTTTTTTTTTTTTTTTTTTTTTTTGGTAACGAATAGAGTTGGCAACAGGGCCGTTCTCAAGCAAAACTTATTTTAGACTCCAGCAAGTTACTTCTCTCACTGACTCGGCATGGTCTGGCTATAGCCGTGAGTAGAGCCTGCACAGTGAATGGCTTGTACAATACCTCTTCATCTGCACCACTATGTGCGCTCATCTGCGTTTACTGACGCCTCGAAATTGTAATTATATCAGCGAGGGATGCTGTATAGAGTAGAGAATGTTGATAACGAATGATTTCTAATGCTGAGTTTGTGCTGGTGTATGTGTGAAGTGAGTGAGTTTGGGTGTATTGTGCACTAAAATTTTCTGATAGAGGAAGACTGATTAAAGGATGATCCATGCTAAGGACTTGTTAGATCTGTAGTTCATTTAATAATTATATGCTATTTCTATATTTTCATTCTTACAGCCCTTTATCACCTGTCTCGCCTTCGTTATTTTATTATGAAACATCTGTAAATACAATTTTGTTTCTCTATGTACTTTTTTGGCATAACAAATCTGTGAAATTGCAATTTTAATTTTGTGTGTTACGGCCATTTTTGTTTAGTATTGTCTCAGATTTTATGTAAATCCCATTATTCAAAGTTGCCTAAATCCATTTAGAAAATCTTTAAAATTGGGAATTCTTAAAGTAAGTTTATTGGCTTTTCTGATCCATTTTTGTTTGGACCAAAAACCAGTATTGTACAAAGTATTAAGTATATATTTTTATATTTACTGAAATGGACTGTGGTGACTTTGGATAATAAGGAAAAGTTTAATATTAAAGCCATGTTTATTACAGTATAATTAACATGTTAAAACCATGGGATAAATGCCATCAATAAAAACTATGAAATATTGTCTGGCAGTTTTAACTCTCGCTGGAGGCATCTGCAGTACGATGCACTCAACCTGAGGGACGTCACGTGCTTTCTCTAACCTCTCTGCTTTTTGACAGTGACACCGATGCAGATTTTTAGAGGATCTTGAATTAGTTAGAGGTTCCCTGTTAGGAAGGAGAGTTTTATTGTAAGACTTGGGCTGGGAGCCGTATGTCAGTGTGTCTGCTGTGTAGCTGCAATGGTTGCAGTTAATTTTTATAGAGCTATTTAAAAAAAAAAAAGAAAAGCTGTTACAAACATTCACCACCATTCTAACTGAAAAGGAAAAAGTACACCCAATTGTGAATGAGTAATTTGGGGGTTTTCCACTTCTGTAGCAGTTAAGAGGAGCTTCTTAGAGGAAATACTCTTGTTCATTTGGGAACCACAGCTGAACTTTTACTAAGCCACAGCATTCCGTTTATGGTTGAGATCTGATTGCTTGCTACAGCTAGAACTGAAAGGACCTGCCTAAGTTCCAGAAGCTTTACATGTCTTCAGCTGTGTTGCTGGGTTTTTTTGCTAGCACTTCTGCCCTTCACTTCCATTATGAAATGAGGTACTTTTTGAATTGTGACCTAGACTTGACATGCAGCAAAGGCTAACTTTTGGTTTTGCGGGACTCTTACCTAGGTAGAGCTCCAATCACTAGTCCTATAAATGGCAAATATTCAGCAACTAGACTTTAGAAACCACACATGTAAGCTGCTATTCAGGCAGTCACATCCTTCCTGCCGCTGTTGCTGTGGAGGGATTATATGCAATTATGTATTTCCAGATGTCTGAATCTGAAAAATCCCACAAATTTCAGTTCTTTTCCTTTAGCTCTCTCACCTGCCAAGTACAAACAGAAAAAAGCTGCATCTTTAATGCAGCTTGCATAAGAGACAAACCAAAAGCTAGCATTTATAACAGCATAATGTATACATATCTCCGCAGACAGGCTCTGTGTTCTTGAATTGTAATTTTTCTCTTCATGTGCTGTTGTGGAAGGAAGGGGGGGTATTTTTCTACAGAGTAAGAGAATTGGTAGCAACGAAGTTTTAGCCCATGGTATTGCTTTTCCTGTCCTCCCCTCATCTTGAATCCTAGTTTCTAGGTCACTGCTACAGTAAATAGAACAAAAGTTCTCTTTATATTCATACTGAAGTTGTAAATAGGCAACACGTACCTTAGAAGGAATTTTTAGTTAGTTCTGACAGCTTTAGCTTCTGGCAAGCTGACAGCCATGCCTGAACTTTTAACTTAAATACTTTAGTCAACAGTGCAATTCTTTGAAAGAACAGTTCTCTGAAGTTGTGTTTCAGCTAAATATCTTCAAGTGGTCTAACAACCTCAAAAGTGCTTTATTCACACCTCCCAAAACATCACTGTAAATGAATATAAGAATGCAAAGACAGAACGTTATGTTAATAAACAGAACACCACCACTTATCAAACTAAAGTATACCAGAATACTAACAGGTTACTGATTAAGCTATTTCACCAGAAGATGTTTTTGGAGGTCGTCAACCTCCAAAACTGAAGGGTAGGGTAAGAACTTCAGCCACAGAGTGGCACAGTTACGCCTAAGGGAAGAACACGCAAAAACTGGGCTCTAGGAGAATTCCAAACTCTTACTCAAATTTTAATAAAACATTAACGTTGTTGCTTATATTCCTTTCCCAAGATATCAATAACATAAGAATAAACATATTATCAGAGCTATGTAATCATGCAAAATATTAGGCTTTATTCAGTATTTAAGTTATTCTGAATATACAAACAATTAGCCAGAATTATAAAGTGAAAATAACAGTATTTGTACTTCCATAGATTTACACCCATAACACATCTCAGTTAATGTTTTCTGCATGCTCCTGAAACACATTCAGTTGTTTTGCTTGGTATTATATGCAAGAAATAGACAAGTGCTTTCACTCCAAAGAGAAGCAAAAAAGTTACCTTTCATTAGCATGATCTGTACTGTTCACAGCTCCAAAATTATTTACACACGCCAATTCACTAACACTGCAGTGTAACATACCCTTCCCAGAGAAAAAGCTGCTATTATTTCACCTCTTTATTGGCTTTGACATGTGAAATAAGTGACAATGCTTAAGATGGTCATGCAAAAAACTTTCACGTCGATGTTCTGATAAAATACTTGAAGAGGTGAGGGAATATGATCTGTGAAGCAATACAAAGGGACGTGATAAACACTGCTCATTTCTTTCTACACACACGGCAGTTTAATTGACATGATTTGCCCTACTGGGTAATACTGCAGTTCTCTTCCCCTTAGAGTTTCTCTTTTGACTTGGGCAACTGCTTGGAAAACAACTTGATTTTCTAGTTACCTGCCAACATCCAAAACTGTAGGAGCGACGTTTCTTTTAAGGTGGAGTATTTCTAGGTATCTGCTTTCTGCAGACTGGCAAACAGAACAGCTCCTTTCTGGGGTTAATACAGCCACTTTCTTTCTCATGAATTGGAGGTTAATACTTCCAGATTTACTGTGTATTGTTTCTCCCAGACTTCTTTGGCATTTATGAAAACTCCAATACTTTGAAGGTAGCTGCTGGCATCATACCGGAGTAAAACGTTTTCTTTAGCTTCTGAATCGGTTCCCATTTCATTTGGGCAAAAGATTCTGATAGACGCCTCAATTTCAGTTTTGGGGTAGGTCTTTGTTCAGTGGGGGTGGGAAGGGATGTTCAAAATCAGTCTGGAAATCTCAGCTTTTGGTATCATCTGACTGCGTTTCTTCTTACCACAATAGTCCCTGCTACAATATCATAGGCTGTTCTGTTATGCTGGAAAAACAGCAGTGTAATAAATGCAGGAAAAAATGAAGCAATAGAAAAATTCTTGATCAAAGCTCGTATTGTGGACCTGAAATGAGAATAAAACATTCAGTGCCTTATTTTCACTTTTCTGCTTCTATTAGTAGGTAGTTTACTTTCAAGTTTAGTGCGTCAGTTTTGCACAGCACAAAAATCAATCTCCAGAGTTCAGAGGTGATTTTATCAGCTAACGTGAAAAATACCCACATGATTGCCATTTTACTCTTAGATGACAGAATCTAACAATAGCTCTTGCAATCTAATTATTGCAAAGGCCACTACTAAAGAAATGGTGTATTTCCTTCCAAATCCCCTACTTTTCACACTATTAACCCGAAAGCAACGTGACTGAGCTCAGAGCACTTACGTTGTCATACTGACATTGGAAGATGGAATGACTAACACGCGGCTGGGCGCAATAAGTACAGATGTGTCACATGTCACGACTCGCAGTCCAAGCAAGAATTTCCCCGGCGTTGCTCCACCTGCTCCCCAAATACAGATTATCTGTAAAAGAGAAGTTATTTTCATCAAAACCACGGGAATGTCGTAAGCTTCAACATAATCCAAAATACTATAAAGAGGATTTACTTTATAGGCCGACGGAGACAGAATTTTTTCAACATTTATTCAACAACTGACAACCACTAATTATAGAAGTTAATGTTTACGAGTAGTTACCTCATAGAAGCAGACTAATAACCTGTAGATGAGAGCCACTATCATCATTTTCTGCAGATCTTCCATGGATGTATCTTCATCTATTTCTTCTATTATGTAATGCATGGCAAATTTAGAGATGTCCCTGTACAAAGTAAGAGTGAATTTTAGAACCATCTTTCTCCCAATACCAATGTTACCCCTTTAATACTAGAATTCATTCCTTCAGTTCTGGTATTAGTGAAAGAACAAAAGCTCCTTGGCTTCTCTGATACTAAACAAGCCATTAAAATTCAGAACACTAGGTTTCCTTCTGAGTTGCTGCCTAGTTTGTTCTGTCTTTTTCATTAAGAAAAGATCATTCTTTATTGCCACTTTTGCACAATGGTGTCCCTGGGTAGCGAGCTGCAAAATTGTTTTGAAAATTCTCATGCTTCTTGGGAGATAAACAAGAGATTCCGCACGTGATCATCTAACCCTGGATAAATCATCCAACTCTCTTCCTTACAAGAACTCTCAAGGAAAAACAAAAGGCAGCACTCTTCTCTATAGAAACGCAAGGGAGACGTATCCTCCCTTGCATGATTAGGATTCCTCATTCTCAGTAGTCTCTACTGCTCACCATACTGTGCTAGAGGCAGGGACCTTGGCATGTAAGAGGAAGCGTTTAACTTCAAGCGAGTGAGATCTTCAGTCTTAAGGGTTTGGTTCAACCCTAACCAAAGATGGCAAAGCATCAATTTGGAGTCAATTGCATATTTTCACAAGATAAACTCCACAGATAGAACATTCTTATCTAATACCTGGAATGGACATACTTGCAACGTGTATTTAGGCAAGAAGGTTACGAGAAGATCAGGTTTGCGACCACCTGAAGACCCTGAACATACCTAAGTCTATGGGACTTAATGAAATACATCCCAGAATCCTGAGGGAATTGGCTGATGTAGTTGCCAAGCCACTCTCCATGATACCTGGAAAGTCACGGCGGTCAGGTGAAGTCCCCAGTGACTGGAAAAAGGGAAACACTGCACCCATTTTTAAAAAAGAGGACCCTGGGAACTACCGACCTGTCAGCCTCACCTCTGTGCCCAGGAAGATCATGGCACGGATCCTCCTAGAAGCAATGCTAAGGCACACAGAGGACAGGGAAATGATTTGAGACAGCCAGCATGGCTTCACCAAGGGCAAGTCCTGCCTGACCAACCTAGTGGCCTTCTATGACAGAGTGACTACATCAGGGGGCAAGGGAAGAGCTACAGTTGTCATCTATCTGGCTTCTGTAAGGCATTTGACACAGTCCCTCCAGAACATCCTTCTCTCTAAATCGGGGAGAGAGGGAATTTGATGTGTGGACTGTTCTGTGCATGAGGAATTGGTTGGATGGTTGCATCCAGAGGGTAGGGGTCAATGGCTCTATGTCCAGATGGACCCTGGGGGGTCCATATTGGGACCAGCACCGTTTAATATCTTCATCAATAACCTGGACAGTGGGATCAAGTGCAGCCTCTCAGCACGCCTGCAGATGACACCAAGCTGAATGGCATCGCTAATGCACCAGAAGGAAGGGATGCCATCCAGAGGGACCCAGGCAAGCTCAGAAAGTGGGCCCATGTGAACCTCGTGAGGTTCGACCAGGTCAAGTGCAAGGTCCTGCACCTGGATCAAGGCAACCCCTGGTATCAATACAGGTTGGGGAATGAAGGGATTGAGAGAAGCCCTCAGGAGAAGGACTTGGGGGTACCGGTGGATGAACAACGTGCGCTCACAGCCCAGAAGGCCAACTGTATCCTGGGCTGGATCAAAAGAAGCGTGGCCAGCAGGGGGAGGGAGGCAATTCTGCCCCTCTACTCCACTCTGGTGAGACGCCCACCTGGAATACTGTGTCCAGCTCTGGAAGGACATGAACCTGTTGGAGCATGTCCAGAGGAATGCTACAAAAATGATCAGAGGGCTTGAACACCTCTCCTACGAGGACAGGCTAAGAGGGTTGGGGTTGTTCAGCCTGGAGAAGAGAAGGCTCTGGGGAGACCTTATTGAAGCCTTTCAATACATTAAAGGGGGCTTATAAGAAAGATGGGGACAAACCTTTCAGCAGGGCCTGTTGCAATAGGACAAGGGACAATGTTTTTAAACTAAAAGAGGGCAGATTCAGACTAGATAGAAGGAATAAACTTTTTTCTTACAAGGATGGTGAAACAGTGGGACAGGTTGCCCAGATAGGTGGTAGATGCCCCATCCCTGGAAGCAGTCCAGGTCAGGTTGGACGGGGCTCTGAGCAACCTGATCTAGTTGAAGATGTCCCTGCTCATTGCAGGGGGTTTGGACTAGATGACCTCTAAAGGTGCCTTCCAAACCCAAACGATTGTATGATTCTATGACTTTTCGCTCACGCATGTAAGTGAGAATTACTATTCACATGGAAAGGTAGAGTCCCACTTCAAAACAGTCCATCTATATTTGTACTACTTGCCCTCTTTTTTATTCATAGACTTAAGGATTAAAAAAGATAAGGAATTAAGAAAATAAGTGTGGCACAACCTGCATTTCCCTTTAATACAATTGTGGCCTGAAGTCTCTGTCTTGAGCCTCCAAGGACATTATTTTTTTTCATGACAACTCCTCAGCCTAACCTCAACCACACCACACCTCACTAGCAAATGTTTCTCTGAAGCTACTTGTAAGCAACTTCTTGGATCTTGAGAAAGTAGTAATATTGAATATACTGTAAATCAATTGAAAAATATTCCCCCTCTTTCCATTACCTTCACTAATTTATAGAAGCAATATACATATAGTTGCTCCCCATCTTTCCAGTACTTAATTTTGCATCATTCTCAGGCTGCTTAAAACAAGACGGAAATACAAGCTGTCAGGTTAGAGTTTGAGGTTTTGGCAACTAAACAGAACTGAGTCTGGTGTTTTAATTGCATGCTTGTCTGTATAAGAAAACACGAATCATTTGCATTGACATATTTATTGTTCTGGATTTGACCCTCTTCCAAGCACCTTTCAAGCAGCAGTTTAAGGTGTCTGACAGATGTTATCTGCATAGTATCTAGTTTACAGTCAGTCAACATTTGGAATGTTCTTTAGCAGAGAATTCGGGATTCTGAAATGTGTTTGTACAGTAACGGATTTACTGACTGCACCAAGCCCTTATCTCCTAATCAGACAAAATACTTGATTACACCAACCCAAAGCAGAGGAACTACGTGAGCTACAGTTAAAGAAATGGATAAAAAGAAACAGTCTTTGAATAAAAAATGCAAAATGAAGAATCTTCCAGCCTAGCATGTAGTTGATACGCACGATGCTTAATCATGCTTTTTAAGAAACCCAACTTACGCCCAGTAAAGACTGCAGCATGGTGGCATTCCTAGCAATCAGGCTGTATTTTAAAAGTACATACAGATCTGACATGCAATACATGAAATAATTTTTGTTGTTGTTGTGGGTTAGCATTGTTTTGGTCACAGATGTAAAACACAACACCATGGGGGACATTATGAAGAAAATTAACACCACCCCAGCCAGATCCAGTACATTTTTAAAGGCTGTTTAAAAAAAAAATTGTCAATGTTTTTTCTTTGAATTTTTTAGAGGACTTTTTAAAACAAATCTTGCTATTGCCTCCCAAAAATAAGACTGCAAGTCTAATCTATCCTTAGTAAGGAGTTTGTGAGCCTATGAAGACACCTGCACAAATTCTTTGTTTCCATCAGCTGACTCAAAAATCAGAAAGTATTTAAAAGGAGGTTAACCTAGTGGTGCTTTTTCCTCAAACTTTTGACAGTTCCTAAGTGCCACTATATGCATAAGCATACCATACATACATCATGACACCTCAAAGAGCATGAAGAGCTTAAAGCTGTATATAATAAAGCTTTAAATTGTTCAACTTACTTTATTCCACTGAGGTGCATAATACTTAAAACAATGGTTGCCTTTATAAAGAACAGAATAAAAAAGTCCACCATCTCTGCTATGAACCTGTGTGCCAGCGAAGGGATAATGAACTCCTGACCTGCAAGAGAAATAGTTAACATTACCTGGATTTTACTGCACCAACAGCAAGTTAACACTATCATCTACAGAACATTTCACATTAACCTCACTGCAAAAAAATTACTAAGATCTTGACCTCAGCTCACATCTTCAAGAAAGCTTCTAAAAGTGTATGAATAAAAAATGGTCTGAATTATTAAAATCAACTTATAAGAACCTTCTTAAATTAAACCCAACTCTTGTAGAACTCTAGTTCCCTCATAATTTAAGATTACAGGCAAAATCCCACCCTGCTGAAGAACCGAAGTACTTGGAAGATGTATCTTTTTTTTGCGTTCTTTTGTTTAGAACAGCTTCATAGAGACAGATTTCAGAAAATCTGAGAGTTCAGATAAAAGGAAAATTAGATCTTAGATCTACCACAACTTTCCTATTGCTCATCACCAAGGTTTCCATATGTACCAAGTACCAGCTCTCTAAAAGTAAAACACACCCTATTTTTTCACAAGTCAGACCCAGAAACAGGAAGGGATGAAAATATTAGTCATACCTGGCATAAACATTCCTATAGACACGTTATTATAATAAAATGCAGCATGCTGCCCTACCATGAGCCAGAAAATGTAACATATTTCTCTTACTTAATTGACCAAGTGCAAATGGGGGCAAAATAAGTAGTCACAAGCTTTTGTTGCTAACACTACCTCAGATGATTAAAGCAAAGAAAATATTAAAGAGTATCTTACAAAGTTTCAAAGGGATAATGTTGCAAAATAACTTCATCTGAACCCATCTACCTCTCTGTATTTCCCAAACAACAAACATGACACATGAGACCAGCAAGGACTTGCACCGAAACTTCATTTAGAAATAGCCCAGTACTACTAAATCTAATTTGTGGAAAATACTGACTGTGTTTGTTAGTGTTTCAGAGAATGCCAACCCCCACGCACAGGGAAAGCAGAAAAGGAAAGGGCAAAGAGAACTATTCCTCTCTCCAATCTCGAAACACATCAGCAAATTTTACTTAGAGTAAACCTCCACAGTTCAACTGCCAAGACTGATCACGCCAGTCCTGGCCTCAGAAGCTGTGCAAGCGAATGTGAAAGCCCACGGCACTTGGGCGCTTTTTAAATGGGATAAGTATAATCAAGCAGTGATTAGGTAAGAGCAAGTTCTTATTTAACATAGCTCAGTTTATTTATCTTTATGTCATACCTGTTTCACTACTAACTCTGCCTTGATATGATCGAGTAGCATGACTTGTTATGTAAATAATACTAAAAGGGATTCAATTCTCATTGTCAAAGCATGTCTAAGGCTGTCAATTAAGTTCTAATTAAAGATTCTTCAACTAAGGCAGAAGGGAGCATAGCCAGCCTTCCCAGCCCCAGCTTCGGCATACAGCACCAGGTAAGTGTGTTCATTTGCTCTGTTGAACACATTCGCTGAACTCAGTGGCAGAATTTCATTTTCATATATCAGACTCAATGACTGAATAAGAAGCTAAATGGGGCTAGGAAAATAAGTATTCAAATTATGTTAAAATTCCATTCCATTAGGAAACCTTGGCAACCCTCACACTCTGGCCGATTTCCACTGCAGCCAGTGATTCGAGGTGTTCCTCCTATCAAAATTCCACTATTTTGCCAGGGGTTGCTATTTGTATGGCAGGGACTGCCCAGTGCAACACGCACCCGTCTCGGCTCAAAGTCTCGGATCTGACATTCAACTCGCAGTAACGACAGGCTTGCACTACTCAGCCAGGCAGAGCATCTGAGGCCCGAGCACGCTTTTTGCTCTACCGTTCCCAGCAGAAGAGCAGTAAGTGACCTCCCGCAGTACGGCAGGGAGGGGAGAGGGGAGGAAGCGTCCTAGATCACGAAGACCCTCCACAAAGAGCCTGCTGCTGCCCAGAGCGCTGTTAATACTGGTGCTCTGACACACACCTGCAGGCAGACTGAACTGGAAAAAGCAGTTACCAATTCCACTTTTTGACATCCTAGTTTGAAGTCTGCTATGTGAACATAAGCTGTCACTTACTCCAGTTTACGTAAGCACACTGGGCTGTAAACTGCAGTGGCGTAGGGACAGATACATGACCCGCCCTGCCAAGCGGGCAGTAATCTGCAGCAGCAAAGAAGGAGCCGTAATTGCTTTAGCTGTTCCAGATACATCCACCTGCAATCCAGAGCCAAAGCACCTGCACAACAGTCTTTGTTTATAATTGTATCCTATCGCTATACCACATACAGAGTTCCCTTAAGAAGGCCAGATGCTGCAACAGTATTTTAGCACTCAGAATAACCGTGTTCAGCAGTATCAAGTGCTATTTGTGCCACAAATTACCTTTAACATGCAGGAATTAGTTCCTGAAGAACTAGGTAAAAATTCAAGAATCATTTCAGTCTAGCCTTTGTCCCTATCCTCTTTTTCAGTGACTGGCAACATCTCTTTGTAACTAATCTATAACTCAGAATCAAGGCACAATTAAAGAAAACACTACTTTGTGTTACAACTGTGTTTAAACAACATCTCCTTAAAACCACAACAAAGAAGCAAGTTCAGAAGCTGGATTCCCTCCCTTTCAAAAGAAAGAAAAGGCAACTAAAAACATCCTGCCCTCACACCCAGCCATTGAGCTTATAAATAACGTTACAGATTAGTAATACCGCACTTTGCCCTGCAGAACGGAGATCTGGCTTTTCTCCACAGTCCTTCAGCAGGGTTCTGCTCCGTGGTTTTCTACCATTACTCAAGGTGCTACCAAATATTGAGGGAATTGTCACCGAGGCACTCCTGGGCTTGTTAAGAAATGTTTGCGTGCCCAAGGTTTTAATCTCTGATGCGATCAGAGCAAGTTTGTCTTACTCTCGAACAAATATAAACAGAAGCACTGCTACGGACAGCCCTCAGTATTTACAGCCCTAACAGACTATTGTTTACCTCAGGTCCTGCCATTAGCCTCTTGAACGTAAGCGTGTTTTTACTTCGCTGCTTCAACTTCATTACATGGTATTATTTGAGCACCAAGAGCCCACTAAAACTGCTCAAGTTAGTTTGGATTTCGCCATCCAAACAGGCTACCTACAAAGCTGGATGCATTACAAGCCTGCGACCCGCCAAAGTAAATTACACTGGAAAAAAATAAACTCCTTCATTTACACGAAAACATCCTACGAGCATTCAAGTTACGAGCCACGGACGCAAGTTAACCCTCTCAAACCTGCCGACGGCTCAAGCTCTGGATGTACAAACCGGGTATTTGGGCTGTCGCCTTGGGCGAGGCACAGCGGCGCGCCGGGGCTCCGCAGCCCGCAGAAGCGCGGCGACCCCCAACGTTCCGATTCCAACCCCCACTTCCCCCCTCCTCCCCCCCAAGCTTCCTTCCCGAGATTCCGCTTCCCAGAACGGCGTCAAAGGGCCCGCGGAGACGGCAGGCGCCGCCAACACCCGGCGGGGGCGACCCCTCCCGCTCCCAGCCCCCTGACCGTCCCGCACGGCGGCG